>OY986063.1:12657649-13241578 GCA_963920205.1 Stenodema calcarata
CGTACGGAAATGCGAGCTCCCTTTCACTCAAGTAGATTCAACTAGTGGATGCGAGGGACTCCATGAAATGCTTCAAATCCGATGCGAGCGGTTAACGCTTGAGGAGTTTCCATGTAACGCCAATTTTCACCCGCTCTCGATAATAATTATTGTTCAATCAATGAAACGTATAGAACTCGAATTACTGAAATTAAATAAATTCAACCATTTTTTGTTAATGTCAAACGTTTTGTCAAAACAAATGCATTCGTCTTGCCACCCACACATCATGATGTACAAACATTGAATGAAACATTAGGCAGGAAATTTGGAATACATAATATCATACTTGACACCTTCATCACCAAATAGAAAAACAAATTCACCGGTAAATTAAGAACACACCCAAACTGCCCCTCCACCATATAAACAGACCAAACACACGGATTAGAATCTGTAAATAGTATGTAAATAGCCCTAGTTTTAAGACCTCACCAAGACGCCAACAGTTTTCTTTTACTAAAAATGTTATAGAAAAATTATTGCCGGCTAAGTGGGTGGAATTAAAAACCCAGAATTAAATCGGTTCGTTGTATTTGTAATTAATTCATGATCTCTATCATTTAGTTTCTGCACAAATATTTAATAATTAAAATCATTGTTTAAAATAACCAAGCATCAACTGTATTCTAGGTGAGGAGTGAAGACATTCAGTAGAATTGAATTTGAAGGCGTAGGAATGAAGGCGTAGCTATGAAGGTCTATTGGGCGCTTATCAATCCTCGAGAATTGGTAGAATCATAAAAGTTAATAATTGAGCATAATTTTTAATATTTTATTATTCATAATTTTTAATAAATCACAATAAGTACCTAATAAAATATTGTAGTAATTAATAATTAATTTTTTATTGCCGACGTTGTTGGTGGAAATGAAAAACCCAGAATTATATTGGTACCTACAATTTATGTGTAATTAATTCATCATCTCTGTGAACCTCTCATCAATCATTCTGTGATCTAGACAGAAGAGTGATCTGCGCAATGAAGATAATAAACCGTTGTGTCAAGAATTTGCAGAGTTTTCGTTTTTGTTTGCAACCTTGGTTATTAGCGCGTGTCGCGAATTTCTGACCTAAAAACATATCCACGTAAAAAAATTAGTGAGACAATTCGCTCATAAGGCCAGGCCGAATGACGAAATGTTTCTTGTGGCCGTGATTAACTTCTACGTTATGTCGTATACCGTATTATGTGGATAGAAATTAATATCACCTACGATATACGTACTCGTACGATAAGTTCCCAACAGATATGTTATGGTGAAATTTTGCACAATTTACGGTTTATGTGAAGTGTCCTTCGACTACGCGGCTCCTCGGTCTTACCAACCGAACTTAGTTAACTCTACCACCTGCTCGAACAAGTTTTAGCAATTTATCGACCTGATTAGACTGTCTTCAAGCCCCACGTGTTACTTGGTTACGAGAATCAGAGGTACCGCGTGGAAGTTTCGCGGTGTCGTATGGTCGTGAATTGCTGCCACTCGCTCTGCAGCAGCCATTAGTAGAGAATGACCCGAAATCTGCCGTCCACAATTTTACATCCATTAAATCAAGTTACCCGGTGTTTTAGCGTTAAGATCTTCTTTTTTATATTCTCTCTCTCGTGAAACGCTGTCTTGATGGATTTCGAGGGTCCAGCCCGGTCGAGTCAGCGGTTCTTTTATCGCTCGTTGGCCCGGGAGCTCGCTCTTAATTCACCCGGAGGTCCGACCGGTCAGCCGAACGAGCTGTAAACCACAGCTAATCCTCTCTTGGGGTTCGGTCGGTAGCCGACGTTCGTTGAAAGTGCAAAAATAATCTCGTACCCTTCAAACACCTTTAGCGTTCGTATTAGGGAGCGAGCGGAGCACTTAGTACCAGTGAGGGCTCAGACCAACCAGACAACATTATCCATTAGCGAACTTCCAAAGAAAATACTAGAAAATTGGAATTTCACAAACACACATGCTGAAGATTTGCTGCTTGACATAAATTTTTGCTGCAGTCATGCTGCCTGCCCCAAACTTTTACCTTATTGTGCGAGCACTACTTTTCTAAATATTAGAAATTAAAAGCTGAGTTTCATGACACAAGACCAAGCTCTGACCATCTTCATTTCATGGGACTTGCTAGTCTGACCACTCGTACATTGAAGCTGCGACACTATGGATCATGGGCCAGCTTGGGACGTCTGGGATCCAGGTGACGTATTGCTGAGTCTGGGACACTGGGTCTACTGGGTCCAGGTGACGTATTGCTGGGTCCGGGACACTGGCTCTACTGGGGACACTGAGTCCACTGGGTCCAGGTGACGTATTGCTGGGTCCGGGACACTGGGTCTACTGGGGACACTGAGTCCACTGGGGACACTGGGTCCAGGCGACGTATTGCTGGGTCCGGGACACTGGGTCCACTGGGGACACTGAGTCCACCGGGGACACTGGGTCCTCTGGGGACACTGTGTCCTCTGGGGACACTGGGTCCAGGTGACGTATTGCTGGGTCCGAGAATCACTGGAAATGAAGCTGCGGACCAAGAAGCAAACCTTACCTATCCACGACCCTCTCCAGCGTTTTCACCTAACAACCTGAAACGATCTATCGCCCAACATATATTCCGCAAATGGAAGATAGTAACCATAATCAACATGATTAGTAGAATCCATGCTCGGTCAGTCAACAGTTAAATACGAGTAATTTAGATGAATTATCCTCTGATGAATCATTCATCAGTGACTTATGTTATTGTGACGGTGATAAAGAAGATCACTATTTTAATATTTTTGAATCACAAATAATTATACTGGTTGCGTTTCTTATTCTTATCGAGATCTCAGTGCTCAGAACGAACAATGGAAAAGGACGTTTTTACATCCATCAAGTGAACCACAATTTGGGGGTTTGTATCACAAGAGCAACCAACTCGTAAGTGCTGCCTAAATGACATAAATAAACCTCCAGAGCGACAAGAGACAATGTGTGACTGCAATTAATTGCTTTTAAACGCAAAAACGCTCCACTATGAAAGAGCTCTTGGTAAAGTGAGCTGAAGAAAGAAGAAAACCTCCTACCGAAAAGAAAGGTGAGAATTTAACCATAACCGTCCCACATCATTGTAAACCATTTCGGAATAACGTCGCGATAAAAAGAAGAAGAAGAAGAAGAAGAAAAAAAAAACGCGTCCGTGTTATCCGACACTCTTGCTTCCTCCATCACCGCGAAAATTGCGACGGTGCAGAAAAAAAAAACCTGTGATAATACCGGCGTTGTTGAAGCTCATCATTCCATCACAAAGAAGGTATTCGAGGACCGGTCTGAAGAAGTATATTCCTTTTCAATGGTAAGGAGCCTTTCTATAACTGTATCAAATTCCCTTTACCCCCCCCCCCCCGCTCCTCCTCCCGACTACCCAAGAAAGGGTTACTCAATTGATGGCCTTCTATTTGCCTTCAATCTCATTCGGTGTTTTCTACCGTTTCCTTCTTATCTTCCTTTATTTCTTCCTTCTTTTCACTTTATACAGCTTGCAATATACCTTGATTTTTTTTTTGTTTTTTTTTTTCATTCTTTCTGAGCTCATTTTATTTGCGAATTTTGCGTACAGAGCAGTATCCACACTCATTATTGAATAAAACAAACCGTAAAAGCGGTGTGTTCTGTACAAAAGCAATTTGCCTTATTTTATTGCAAGGGAACGCAATGAGAAACGTAGATGATTAAAGATTAAACCGCACGAACGATGTTGTGTACTTTGTTCATTACGGCCGACCACGTTCAGCAGAAGAAATGACGATAATATCACGTTGAATTTAATTGTAGCCGGAGGTTTTATGGTCGTTTGTGGGTTGGGAGGGCGTTTCAAAGGGTTTTCTTATGAAAACGCTCTCGTGTTCAATTTATAGAAATCACCATCTGGAAAAACGGACGGAATCCAAACGAAAATCAGAAACGCGCGAAATCTACGTGGTAAATGAAATGAATCACGTAGTTCATTTCCCCGATGAACATCAAAGGGAGGACGTGTATTGTTCGTTGTTACAGTAACGATTTCACGATGTTGGATGAATAGTTGAGTTTGTGATAACATAATAATATTATGTTATCTTATATTACACCCGTGTTTCAGGGTACTTAGATTCCATTTCGTAAATACGTTGCCAACGTAGGTACTACATAAACAACACCTTCCTTCGAAATCCCTCTAAATCTATAATGGCTCTTACCGCGAATGTTGTTTACAGTTCTTATAACTTTTTTGTTTAAAGCTTCAAAATGGGGCTTCTTTTCTTTATATAAGCCATTTATTAACATAATACGCATAGTACATAAAGAAAAGTATTGGATACTTGAAGTAAAATTATTCGAGTAGGTACAAATTTAAAACAAAAACATTTGGCAATTTCTGATCTCCAAAATTTAACCCTAGAACGACACTTGGGGTCCTGAGGACCCCAGTGTTTTGGTTTTCGGGAAACTGAGAAATTCTGCGGAGATCAGGAGTTACAAATTAATAGAATCTACATAAAACTAACATGAATGATCAAAAATTCAAAACAAGTCCTAAAGAAAAGGATGCATAAAGTAAATAGGAAAATATAATATCAATTGGAGTGAATTTGGCGCATGAGTAAGTCGAGGGGTAAGAATTACACATTTTAAAAACAAAGCTTTGCTAGGGCTTCGATATCCAGATCTAAATATAAGTCGCATAATGACTGAATTGCCACCTCAAATGATCTAAAAGTAGCTCAGAATAGAGTAGAAGAGTACACGAATGCATGAAGAGTAATTTTTAGGGCAGATGAGGGAAGAAATTTATTTCAAAATTTAAATTTAAGGATGATGGATTTTGCATTTATTTGATTCATCAGGTGTTGGAATGTTGGCTTTTTGAATACAAATCCATAATTTTGTTTGAATTTCTAATTTAATTCTGTTTGAAGATTGTTCTATTCTAATTAAATTTTAATTTCTGTTGAACTGTTCATGGCCAACCATTTTGTCACTTTGTTCATAATTAATTCAGGACTTGAATGAGCTTGCTGCCACGTCTTCTCTTTCACTATTATGGCCACGTCATCAGCGAATGCAACAAATCTACCTCCAGTGTTTATTGAAACTAGGTCGTTTATGTGTATGAGGAATAAGATTGGACCAAGAACTGACCCTTGAGGGACTCCAAAATTTATTGGTTCCAAGGTACTTTCTACATCCACTCAGGGGTATATCTCAGTTTCTCCCTGATTACAGCGGTTTTGACAGTATATAATATTATTTATACCCAGCTTCATTTAAGGTGGTTGTGAGTCCTAATTTACGTATCATCATATTTACGTCATTCCGACCCCAATTAGCGGGAAGAACGCATTTATTTATTTATTTTATTGGCAGATAATCACAATACAAATTTTACAAACAATACATTTGTATATAAGACAAATTTGAATACGACTGGCAAACTTAATATAAATATTAAATTTATGTTTATAACATCAGCATCCCTTAATGATATAAACCAAACGACCAGTCTACACTTACCTACTCCTTAATGAAAATACTGTTCAACAAAAAATTACTAAACTCTTTTGAATTCTTGAACTGGCCAACATCTAATTTATTATAATACAAGAGGGCCTGTAGAAATGCAGTTCAGCATGTTCCATGTTTTATAATTTTAGCCGTAGGCTCAAACAAGAAAGCAACTGAGGGGCTTTTCTGAGTTTTTTCTACCTGCCTTCTAAACCTACTCGTAGAACTCCTTTTATTATTGTCCCATATTTGAATGCGATGTTACAAATATCGTAGTTTACGTAAAACCAGTTATTTCTTCGAAAACTCTGCATGACTGTGGACTTTTTCCACCTGTCTTCTATAGAAACCCGGTACTCCCTTTCTTATCGTCCCATGGATTTTTAGGAACTGCGATTCTTGAGAGCGCCAAAGGTGCATGAACGTACCTGCAAAGCAAAGCCTCCTCTTGTGATGTCGCAGGAATATCGTCCAATCGGAAGGGGGTATTCAAAAGGCCTTCACGTCCGGCCTTCACAAGTACTAACATGTTTTCCAAGAAACCCCCTCCTATTGTACAGTTCTCATTTCTCCTCCCCACCTAGGGATGGCAAAAAAAATGAAAACATCGATGTATCGATGCATCGATACATCGACAGGCCGGCATCGATGCTCCAAAAACATCGGACCCCAAAAACATCGATGGGAAAAAAACATCGATGTTTTTAAAAAAACATCGATGTATCGATGGTTTTCAATCAATTTTTTATTTTATTTAATTTATAAGCTATAAATTTATTTTATTTGTTACCATTATAATTCAGTTCCAAGAAAAAAAATCGTATAAACGAAGGCTGGGCTATCACCCAGTATTTGGCAGGTAGTCCATTCAAGAAAAGTAATTTTGAAAGCAATTTGCCCCCCAGGCGATTTCTCTGCTGCGTAAGAGCTGCACCAGCCTTGGAGAATAATCTTTCTGCCGGTACAGAGGTGGCTACCCTCCCCAAGTATTCTCTTGATAACGTGTACAGCTTGGGTTAGACTGTCTTTCCCAAAATTCAAGGGGATTTGAACGTATGTTTGATGCCACTGGAGTTGAGAGATACATTGATATCTCCGTGTCCAAGTTCACCGATAAGCTCTGAAAAGATGACATTTTCTTGTTGGTTTTGAACGCCAACGATTTATGATGGGCCCATATTATGTCAACGGGACTTCCACGGTCCGATTCTGAAGATGACTGAGATGACGGGGAATTAGAAGTATCAACAGACGCCACCAGTTTTTTAATTTGAGTGAGGGCTTTTGACGATGCGATGGAATCGGAAAAGTGAATATTTTTGAAACGGGGTCCAAAAACATGGGTAGGGTCAGCAAGTGACAGTTTTCCCGCCCCTTAATCTCGAGTGAAATCCTGACATTAGAGCCTGTTTTAGCTGCTTTCCCACAGGCGAAATATTGGAAGTATCGATACTTTCCAGCCAACACGCATCGATATTTTCATTTAAAGGAAATAAAAATTCAGAAATAATATTCCTAGGTATGTGAGAAAAACGTTAGAATAAAACACTCAGCAGCCTATGGCAAAAAAAAATTGAAACATCGATGTATCGATGTGCCGATGCATCGAAACCCTGACATCGATGTTCCAAAAACATCGACACAGAAAACATCGATGGAAAAACATCGATGTGTCCCTCGAAAACATCGATGTTTCAAAAACATCGATGTATGATTGCCATCCCTATCCCCACCACCCGCCACCACGGTCTGCGTAGTCAGTGTCTTGAAGACACTGTCTTCAGTAAATTCGCTGGGGTGTGGACCTACAGGTGTTATGGTGTGGCTCACAAGATCACAGCAGGATTGGACCACCAGAACACAAACCTCAATTCTTCCTCGGTATGTTTGTTCCTTATCTATTTTACCCTCCTAATTACCATACCCTCCAAGAAGGTTGTAACTATTACTTTTATATCACCCAAAAGTTGTGACCAAAAATGCCGTAAAATCAACGGTAACATAGCAAACGTGATTTGTCGTGATTTTATTTAAATAAAACATAATATAAAACACGGAAGAGTTAAATTTTGGGCTCATTGTTCAATTGTGGCGTCCACTTTCAATAAATAATGTTCGGTGAAATGGTCAAAGAGTAGATTACTTTAAAATTCGCTCATTAAGTCATGCTGCATGACGAACCTTATTTTTTAAGTACCAAATTTGAAACGCGAATAACCAGCAAGTTTCTGTGCATCAGCCTGACATCATTTAAATATAGTCGATGTTTGGTTTATTATCTTCGATAACGAACCTTAGGAATCGCCCAAGAAAAAAATCCCCCCCCCCCCCCCTAAAATTTGAGGGTTTATGTTTCAAGATACGTAGATTCCGAAAATCGATTTAAAAAAAAAACCGGCCGTACGCCGTCCGTTCCACTTTGCCTATTTAACGTTGAGCAGAAATTACAAAGTTTGGTTCACGGGCTTGGACAAGTGTCACGATAATCCTTGCAACTTTTAAAAACCCTACATCGATGGGAAGGGCTTGCAAATGAATTTTGAAATTTGAAAACGCAACTTCCGCGAAAATTTTCAGTTCAGGATTGAACAAGTCCTTTGCACTTTGCCCAGTTAGCGTTGTGCTAAAATTACGAACTTTGGTTTACGGATACGGACCAACACCACAATGATCCTCGAAACTTTTCACAAAACGAATTTTGAAATTTTGAAAATTTCATAACTCTAAAAATTCTGATGGGACGGTATAGTTTTCAGTTCTCGTTTACATAGAATTTATTGTTTAGAAATGTTTTAAGACCATCCGCAGCTTTGTACGACCAGCCGTTCGTTCACAATGAGGGCTGAAAGTTGGAGCGGATCAAAAGTCGTCAACATGAGGGCGAATTATGCGGCAGCCTGTACGGTCCAGATTCTAATAGCACATGGTTTTCAGATATCGAGTTAATTCATAATAATTAATAATAATTATCAATCTGAAGTATTGGTGGGTGAAGAGACGAGTACTGCGGTAGTCAAATATCGGGTTTATATTTGGGGTTAGTCACAGTAGGAGTATCAATAAGTAGAGTCCAGTGCGAGGCGACCAGAACTACACAAAGGATAGCAACTGACTCACTGTCTTACAATCGAACCGTCGGCATCGCCGATTACAGCATAATCGATTATTCTTCACAATCATTATTAAAAAAATAAACTAACAATACTTGATACCTAATAATTTTCACTGCTTGTTTTTCAAGTTCCCGATGAGCTAGGGATTTTAAATTTTAAATATAAGTCAGAACTGGATGAAAATGCAATATTCACTCGGTTTCTTGGCTGTAAAATTTTTCAAACAATAGATTCAACAATTCAAACCTACCTATTTGTTTGAACAAATTAAATTTGGATGATGAGCAAGTCTTGAAATTTTAAACATTGGTCAAAACTGGATGAAAATTCTCTGAATGAAAATTGTCTGGAAATGGTTAAAAACAATACGTAGGTACCTATTTGTTTAATAAAATTTTATTGATGAGCTAAAGTTTCATCGATCATCTCTTGAATTAGATTAGGGTGATCTGCTCAAAGAAGATGATAAACCGTGGTGTCAAGAATTTGTATTTTATTGTTTTAGTTGATTTTTATCGAAGGAGCAAAGTTTTCATTCTAAGCTGTCAATTCGCTAAAACTTAATTTTCTCACTATCGTGGGTTTTGGTTGAAATTAACCCGAACCGCTCGATGTGCCGTATTAAGCCAAATAAACCAATGATCGGTTAAGTCCATCCGTCTTCCCTCAGAGAAATAATAACCCGCATCGTTTTCGAACGAGTTCCAAAACTCCATTTGGGAGCGACCCTCGAGCCCGCACTGATGTGCGACCCCGTGAAAATCCGGATTCATAAGATGGAGAACTTTCTCTCAATTTCTCATGGGCTCTTGATTTCGAAAAGGAGAATCTTCCGGGGCGAGGGAGAAAGAGAAAAAGGGAAAGATGGATCGGGAAGACCGAGGGAATGAGAGAACTCCCCGACTTTCAACTTCAAAGGGAGATCTTTTAATCGCTGCTGCGGCTTCCCCCTGTACACAGATCATCTCGTCTTTCTGATATTTCGACGGGGAAATATCCCCGTTCAGAAGGAACGGAAATATGGCGTCTTTGAGGAACTAGGGCTCCGTAGGCCAGACGATTCCTCTCTAATACTCAGAAGAGTTTACAAACCTAAATAACGTTCTTAGGAAGAAAACCGTATAATTGGTTTTACGATGATCACACAATGCACCACCCATATCGACCGCTCAGCGCTAGAGACGAATATGACATTTTTCAAATTTTACAGGAAGAACAAAAACCTGGTTGTACACTTGAGAGGTAAAAGCAGGGGTTTTCGGTTGCTATGCTCAACGGCCTGTGCCAGAAGAGTGTGAATAGGTCGACTTCATCCTCTTTCAATAATTATTATTGCCCACGAAATTCTCCCTTTAAAGAATCTATCTATCTATTTGCTATCTAATTGATCCATCCATATTCCATCCACTAAAATGCTTTCCTGTGCCAGAAGAGTGTGAATAGGTCGACTTCATCCTCTTTCAATAATTATTATTACCCACGAAATTCTCCCTTTAAAGAATCTATCTATCTATTTGCTATCTATCTATCTATTTCCAGTAAGTGGAAGTAAGTTCATATTTGTTCTTACTTGAGGCTTTTATCCTTTGAAATTAACGGAATTCAGAAATGAATTAACCCAAAATAGGAATGGTCACTATTTCTACCGTTTTCTGAAGCGTTTTCTTATTATTTTTTCATTATTTAGGTTTGAGTTTTGGTAGTATTGACGTGTCACGAACTTATCAAAAGAAAAGCTGACTACACTGTTTCCTTTGGCCGTATTTGGAATTTTATAATTGGGTTGTATTGTTTTCTTCTCCCTCCCCCCTCTGAATGATTGTCTGGGAAATTCTTTCATTCTATACGTTCATACTCGACATTTTATTCACAACTCAGCTGGACTGAATTCTTTATCCGACGGATAAAGCTAATATTCTCTCACCTGGGGGATCGCTATGAATTTGATGATCTCCCGCAGCGAGGGTCACGGAGTTGACGGGAGCGGGGTATGGCAGGAACGATCATGCAGAGTGATTTATGGTGACAGAACCGTGAAAAGGGAAATGGCGGGGGAGAGGAGCACTGAGAGAATTGCCAAGCACATCACTCACCGAAGCTTCCTCTGGAATCAACTAGTTTCTCTCGACCCCCGCCCCCCTACAGACATTTCCACTACCGCGGCATCCTCGTTCCTTCACAGTCAGTTCTGTTGAATGGCCTCCATCAAATCGTCGAGGTCGATTCCAGAGATGTGCCCCTCGCAGGGCGACTACAACTGAACTTGGCCCAAACTTCATTGCACAAGTCCCTTTTGATAAAATCCCTTATGAGGATTGAATGAGACCACGTGCAAATGAGGAGCTGTCTCACAAACGGCCTTATATCCATTTTTTACACTTTTGGTTTTTTTCGTGGAAAATGAATCTTTGGGATGAAGCCTAGCACCTCCTGAGTTGATTTCCTTCCAAAACGTTATCAATCCACCTCCAAAAGCTATAAGAGCGAGTTTTTGAAGAAATAACTGGTTTTATGTAAAATGTCTCCATTGAAGGACTTGATGCCCTTGAAGAACATCTCAAGTCTGAATCTAGTCTCATTCTGATTTCACCATCGAACTCTATTGGTCACTACAGGAACCATTAAGGATCTCCGTATCCCGTACGTATTTATGTACCTATATTGTTATACAGGGTGTCCCATCTAAACGGGCCCATCGGGAAATTACAGCCTTGCGGTGCGAGCTATCGAAAAATTGAACTGGACCTTTTTCATAGTATTTTAACTCAGCTTCACGATGCCGAAGTCCGATTTTTATTTTTCCATGTTTTAGGGTCTCAAATCATTGATTGAAACTTACGATTTCCTCTTGACCCCCCTTTTTTATTGCTTTTTTCGATTCTAGGTTGAATTTGGAACAGAAAATGCCTCTTTGAAATTTTCTTTTTGGGGCTTCGTTTCTGAGTTATTTCACTTTTTGCGAAATACAGAAAATCGCCGTTCCTTTTAGACGTTACCAACACTTTCTTACTATTTTTTCTTCAATTTTTGAGCTGTTCACCACACTGAATGACAGGTGGTTTAATGCTGATTTCAATTTTTAAACTAGGTACCTGTCATTCAGTGTGGTGAACATCTCAAAAATTGAAGAAAAAATAGTAAGAAAGTGTTGGTAACGTCTAAAAGGAACGGCGATTTTCTGTATTTCGCAAAAAGTGAAATAACTCAGAAACGAAGCCCCAAAAAGAAAATTTCAAAGAGGCATTTTCTGTTCCAAATTCAACCTAGAATCGAATAAAGCAATAAAAAAGGGGGGTCAAGAAGAAACCGTTCTCAAATCATTGATTGTAACTTACGGTTTCCTCTTGACCCCCCTTTTTTATTGCTTTTTTCGATTCTAGGTTGAATTTGGAACAGAAAATGCCTCTTTGAAATTTTTGTTTTTGGGGCTTCGTTTCTGAGTTATTTCACTTTTTGCGAAATACAGAAAATCGCCGATTCCTTTTAGACGTTACCAACACTTTCTTACTATTTTTATCTTCGATTTTTTTCACCACACTTTTGAAATCAGCATTAAACTACCTGTCATTCAGTGTGGTGAACATCTCAAAAATTGAAGAAAAAATAGTAAGAAAGTGTTGGTAACGTCTAAAAGGAACGGCGATTTTCTGTATTTCGCAAAAAGTGAAATAACTCAGAAACGAAGCCCCAGAAACAAAAATTTCAAAGAGCCATTTTCTGTTCCAAATTCAACCTAGAATCGAAAAAAGCAATTAAAAAGGGGGGTCAAGAGGAAACCGTTAGTTTCAATCAATGATTTGAGACCCTAAAACATGGAAAAATAAAAATCGGACTTCGGCATCGTGAAGCTGAGTTAAAATACTATGAAAAAGGTCCAGTTCAATTTTTCGATAGCTCGCACCGCAAGGCTGTAATTTCCCGATGGGCCCGTTTAGATGGGACACCCTGTATTTTGTAAGGTAAAATACTTGATTCCCATGTTGGTGCTTCTACAAGTTGAATATTATATCCAAATAGGTGACTGATGTTGGTTAATTTATTAATACTTACTAAATTTTCTTCCAAATCCCAATATTTGGAGGAGGAATCGTTATTTTTTCATTCGAATTTAGGGAGTGTTGATCAGAAATGTACTATCGTAATATGGTGAAAATGAAGTTTGAAACCTTCTGTTGTAGAGAATGACAGGGTGCATCATTTCTTCACTCAGTGGAAACTTACAAACATGAATAATTGAGAAAAGGCTTCTGACATGTTGTTAGCCTTGCGTTCCTTCAAGTAAAAACGAGGGCCCGTGACGGGGAAAAATGCGAGCTCTTATAGAATAATATATAAGCAATCAACCAGGACGATGTAGAAGAGTGCGAAGGATGTGAAAAATAACTTTTTTTCCGCTTTTGGCGAGGGGAGGGAAACGTTTCTTAAAATTAGGACCAGACTCGTGCTCTACCTCGGCGAATCTACTCCGGAAGTCGAATGGGATGGAAATAAATAGGACTTGTTCCTGGAGCACCGCGACAAGGGCTATTCGAGCTCTCAGCGGCGGTCGTTTGGTTCAATCCCGTTGAAATTTGGTTCACTCAATTGAACCGTGTGAGGAAGCGAGTGGGGGCGGTCGTTTTTCCGAATAATTGAACGGAGGCTCTCAATTAAACAAGGCCCAATAATTGGTTCATGTTCAGAAAATCGAATAATTCTTTTGAAATAAAACTAAAAATGATTCATGATTTATATAAAGAATAAAGGTTTTCTTATAAATCACACCTAAGGAAAAAGACACGGAAAAAACTTGGCGGACAAGAGAGGGACCAAACGTCTTATCAATGGAGTTAAACATCTTTCTTGGCAATAAATTAATCATGGAGTTCTGGATGTCCACAAAGTTTACAGATTTGCCTCCTTGAAGATGCTCTTCAATTGCAACGCACAGTTGAATTTCGAGTCTGGAACATTTCGGCGAGGGACCTCTTTCAAAGCAAATTCTGTGAAGTTTGCATAGCGGAATGGTCAGAAGAGTGTTGCAGTAGCTAAACGTCGACTAGCTATCGCGCCAACGTGGCGGAGCTCGAAAACGTAAAAACCCTCACCACACTCGAGAACGTTTCTGTTCTAAAATGATGTTCACCGAATTATTTTTCAGAACCCGCCAATCTACATATTCATTCAAATTCAACCGAGCGCCCTCCACTTTCCATTGCTTCCACCTGATGGTCCATTGATTATACGAAATATTCCCTCGTCTAAAAAAACGATTCGTCGGAAATCTCTTCCTCCTGCCTCGAGCAGCCTTTTCTTTGTTCGACGGATGTTCCTTCTGTATGGCGTTCGAATGAGTTATAGCGAGCTATATATTGTTATGGCCCCGCTCCATGGTTGCGATAACCTGTTAAATTGGACCGAGCTATAGAATACACGTGTTTAATTTATTGTGAGCAAGGGTATGAAATATACCACGGGACATAAATCTTCCAAAAGATCATAGTTTCGAAATTGGAACGCTCCCTAAATGAATTATGCGTCGGAAAACTCGACTGTTTGCTACAAAAACCTAATTTTGGTATTAGAAAACACCTTAAAGTAACCTTAGGATTATGAAAGAAAATAAATCACACTTAGCACACAAGTATCATCGGATAAGTACATTCGGCAAATAAACTCTCGACAACGCTATTAATTAAGTAGTTTAGGTTCCACTGGCGACGAGTAATATGGTAGAGCAAAACTAAAGGTTTCTCGAAAAGTTATGCTCCCCAGGGCTTATATCGTGACGTTTGCCCCCAAAATAGACGCCCTCAAAGTTTCAAGTCTTCAGGTGAGCGAGAAAGTTTCCCAGTAGGGGTTAAAGTTTAAAAATTTTCCATTTTTTGAATATTTTCCCAATATTTTTGAAACTAGTTTTTTCGACTCTGTATAGTTTGATCACACTCGTAAACCTCAATAGAGGGCTTAGAAGTTTAATAAATTATCAAATAAATTATCACAATGAATCTTGGAGAGTACGTTTCTTGAAATTTGGGATTTTATTCATGTTTTCTTCTACAGACAGGAGTATATTTTGCCGTTGGTCTTGTTTAGTCGTGATAATTTGGGAAAAATGCTGCATCAACTTCACCCCCCGTTCGGCCACATCATTATTGTATTACAATTTTCTTCTTCTTCCCAAGCTGATGGTAGTTTCTTCAACCAGAAATGATCTAGTTCGAACATGTCGAAAAGAAGTCGTGAGTTTGGCCCAACCAGATGTTCTGATTTGGTACTTTGAGTCTACGGTACTTGAGTGGGGAACACCGGGACGCCTTCCGATAGCTTTAGCGGAGAGACCAAGCATTTTCGAATGCAGGAAGCAATTTTTCTGCTCTCAGGATCTGGTAGATGGGTCGACCGCTTCACCAATACCCTGGCAGCAAACAGTGGAGTCTCCAGAAGCATTTGCAGCCTCCAAGAACTACGTCAACCTTATCATGGCAAAGAAGCACTGGCCCATCCCATCAGAGCAATCCCCCCCTGGTAATGAAGGCAACCCTCAGTAATCATCAACTAGGACACAATATTTTAGCACATTAGTATTAAGAGTGGGAGGAATAATATCTCAAAGTACTCCCCAAAGCATTGTGATATTAGGTTTAGCACTTTAGTAATTAGGATGGAGGAATATTATCTGAAAGTACTCCCCATAGCACTGTGATATTAGGTCGGCCATCTTATGCTTATAGGTGTGAATGTAACGAATAGTATGAATGTAACTTAAGTATGAAAGGGTATTTTAATCATTATGACCTGCAGAATCTACAGCAGAAGCACAAGAACTATCAGCAACAAAATGAAGATGCAAGACACTCAGCAGTCAAAGTTTTGCTCATGATAAACGAGCAAGCAGGCATGCACAGCAAAGCTCGCAGACCAGCATCGCAGACTGAAGCAAAGGGCCCTGGCTAAATACGCAGCCAGGAATGTAAAGAACTTGGAATGCCCAGCGTCCACCCCTACTTCTCCATCCCAACCATCAGCCCTTGAGAGAGGGCAGCAAACTCCTAGAAAAGCCGAAAGGCGTAGAAATAGGAGGAAGCCCAATAGAGGAAGAAAGATGGTAGATGGGTCGAGAACAAGGAAAAAATGGTGCTAACTCCTCAGGCGGGTACCAAAAATGATGGTTGAATGTCTTGAGGGCTGCTTGAGCAACAGTTTCGTCAACTTGGCGATACTCATTTAAGCTGTGCCAGAGGTCCAGGTTGTTCTTAGGAGTATCTGCTGTTTTTGGAGCGTTCAGCCAGATCTTGATAGAAATCAGTGCGTTAACTATACAAATTCGTCTCAGATTTTCCACTTTCTGGGAATCGCAGTTCATTCTGACACTGAAAGCGAACATTTTCGCTGGGTATATTATCGTTGACATCCACCTGGCTTGGTGTGGACGCCCCAGGCTTTTGCCAACGAAGCCCTCTTGGCGGAATTTTGCCTAATACTATGAGAAGGACTTTGGTACACTCTCGATAATCTCCACGAAGAAGAAAATCTTGTTCTTGGTTAAGAAACATGTTCATGCCGGCATGATTAGACGCGTTAGTCGTTCGACCACCCATCGACATTTCGCTAGCTTTTAGGCTCGTTTTGTAATCCGTTTAGCCTAAATTCATTCTAAACTCACAATGCATATAAGTGAAAATCTATGATTTTATTCTTTTTTAAACGGTATTTACAAAAGGTATGACCTTTTGGAAGTTACAAAATTCGTTTGAAAAATTTTGGGGGAAAAAAATCAAGAAATGGGGTTTTCCCCTAAATTTCGATACTTTGAGCCCCTACTGACAAACTTTTCTGACCACCTAGAGACTTGAAACTTTGAGGCCGTCTATTTGGGGGAAATGTCACCATTTAAGCCCTGGGGAGCACGACTTTTCGAGAAAACTTTTTTTCGCTCCACCCTACAGAGTAAGTACTGAATTCATGGACACAGAATGGACATATTTCTACTCGCTATCGCTCCTTTCCACAATAGGTCGCTCACTATTAAAATCACAGCACCACCTTCCCTATAGAAGGGAATCATAAGTGATTCGTTGTCGAACTATTCAACTACATGCACTTTGTAACAGCTTTCCAATAAATATCGTTTCCCCCGATCAAGTTGGCAATCACTGAATCACTCCTCTGTGTTCAGCATATACCCGTCCTCCGTATTCCTTCTCGGTGCGTGATGCGTGAATTTCCCCACTCGGGTTTGCCTCGACATTTGACGTTACGTTGTGGATTCGGTCACACGATTTATTATTCTGCCACCGTCCCAAACGTTACTTTTCAGTATAACGCTCACGGTTCTGACACAATATCCAGTGATAGCGATGTTTGTTCGATGTTTCCGAACTTGCAACGCAAACCGTATTTTAGTACGTTTTTTTCTCTCCAGTTGATTGTCCCGTGTAAACCTTTTTGTATCGAGTCCATATCAATCGTCAACTCGAATTTAATCTGACTTTTCGTCGGAAATCGCTTCATTCCCAATCTCAGTTTCCGATAACTTTTAAGCTCTGGAAAAATCACGATTTAAATAGAAAGAGAGACTCGGGTACTGGAGGACTCGTGGAAATAAATTCGATTCGAAAGGTGATATTTCACTCCATTTCGACTTCCCGTAAAAAAATGACGCTTTTTTGGTCGTTGAATAAATCACTGAAATTGACTGGTTTGATGGAAACTCGGGTGATTCATTCGAGTTCTTACCGGTGTATTTTTTATCTTTTATCAAACGACGAATTGATCAATAGTAGAAACAGACCTGGCTCAACCAACGGTTCATATTTTCAACAGCAATCTTCGTTTAGTGGATAATGCCTTAGGGGTCTGGTTTATGTGTCTTAAGGCTTTCCAAGACCGGTTAATTTCCTTAGTTAGTTGCTCTGATGTTGTTTGTCATAGTTGTTATGGTTTGTGGTGGTGGTCAGGATGTCAGCATGGATCATCTGAAGACGGCCTTGATACGCCGATTCCTCCAAAAATTGGTTCACGGGGGTTTTCGGCCAATCCTGACGTCATTTCCCCAACACAAGTCGCTGGATAGTATTAGGTTATTTGAAGCGATTACGTTATTTATTCCCCACCCCTAATGAAAAGACAACTCAATATGCCTGACTGTAAGAAACCGCAATAATTAACGAAACCACACTTTTCCACTCCCTTGCAACGCCCGGAAAATGCAGTAACTCACTTTTCACATGTTTATACTCGTAACTCCTCACTTTCCTCACTCAACGGGTTTCAATCTTAAACTGCACATTATGAATAATTCACGAACAAGGCGTTAGTCTGACTCGTGATTCAAGATCTACGACCAGTCACTGTCACGAGAGGATCATGCGGGTGGAAACTGCGGGATTCCACGATTACGACTTGAGGCTCCAAAGCGCGCGATGGCAGGATCAATATTATCAAAATGCACTACCGTCTGTACTTTGAATTATTCTCGTGAAATCTCACTGGCTCAATCAGAAAGCGGGGTTTTGAGTAGTTCAAATTTTGAGATTTTCCGAAAATTTCACGTTTTTTAATCGATTGTCTCTCTTTTATGAGTAATTTTTCTTTCGGTGGGTCGTAGGGCTGCGACATCGACCGAAAACATCGTTGTTTGAATATATCGATATTTTGAAAACCCAATATCGATGACAATAAACACATCATCGGCGTCTGGAAACATCGATTTTTCCGAAAGAAAAATTTTAGCTGCAAATAGGGGGTTTTAGGGGGTGCAATGGGGGTTTTGCACAAAGCACCTGACTGAATTCATGTCAATAATGAAAAATTCGTTTTGAACAAATCGCAGCCCTAGTGGGTCGTCTAAGGGAAAAACTTGCTTAAATTCTCACCTTTGCAACGGTGTACTCAAAATAAATTAGCGAATGCAAAAAACGGGAGATTTTTAGGGTAAAAAGGGGCTTTTAGTCGAGACACCTTTTATATAAATTATTTTCCATTTATTCATCTCCACATAAGACCTCATATTATGTCTCTTAAGGGCACCTATGCTATTTTATTAGCTTATTTAGGGTTTCAAAAAAATAATTTGTACCACGCTTTCTTGGGACTTGAGGGTATAAAATAGCGATTGATCTCGGAATTGGATTAGATTGTATTCTAAGAATGGCACGTGTGGGAGTAAGCTATAAAAACGGAAAATATAAGGTTAGTTGAACTTTTAGAGGTTACCTACATCCAGAGTTATGGTTTCCACTTTACGACCGAGGAGGACTGCTGTCGAGAGCTTTAATCTTAAAAGGCTTGAAAGAACAGAGGCTTGTTTTTGGGAAAACGTGTAAAGCTGTGTGAAGATCCTAAAACACGAAGATTTTGGTAGTGGCGTTGAGCTTTGGTCGTACTGGTTGCATATGGCGTAGGTGGTCTGTCTAGGTATTCTGGAGAACGAATCTGGTACTGAACTGCTTGATTAATGACATATCGCACCCAACGTGGAATACTGTAACATCTCAAAAAACCAATATTTTGGGAATCTGGTCTTGAAGGTTTTAATTTAATGCATGTGGTACTCTAGTCAGTGGATGCAATATATCCGATCAATGTAATAATGCTGTAACGACTAGAGTACCACATGCATTAAATTAAAACCTTCAAGACCAGATTCCCAAAATATTGGTTGTTTTGAGATGTTACAGAATCTGATATTATTTAAGATAATATCTGATATTATCTTTCGACTCACTAACTTCGACTCGTTAACTGCCTCAGCCACTGATTTTTTGATGATATTAATTTAACAATTTTTTTTCTCTTTACGGATTCCCAATTCAACCTAACAATCGATTCTAATTCATCAGAGAGCAACGCCCATAAAAACGCCGGGGAAAGCTCAAAAGCTCCGACGGCTCGTGGAGTGAGGGAAGCGGATAATTAGTTAAATGAGATAAATGATGGGGGAGAAAGATGAATGGATTCGGATCCCACTTTACTCAGCATCAATACCATTCCAGTTACTCCTGCCTCTAAAACCCTCGTCCCTTATGCCTTCCGTTACAGCGGGAATCGATATGTCCCGATCTTCCTCGGATACAACGTCTGATAGGCGAATCCGGGAGCCTACAGACCGTTTATAAACTTTCAAGGAAATGATGGCTACCCCTTTCCCTCTGAGCTGCACCTCTCCATCCGATAAATCATGTTTGTTAATCTGGAAGTCTGTAGTATTGTAACAACCATTCCTGTATATCCAAGCGTGTTCATTATAGTGCCCCAGAAAAATCACATATAATATATATTATATGTGATTATATACATATTATATACATATTATGTAGAACCTCCTATCTCCGCTTGGACCTCAAAATGAAAACCTCCCAACTCCTAATTTCTCAGAATTTTAAATTTTTCCGTATTTGGCTTCTCCAACTTGATTATCACCCCTAGCGTCAAAAAATTGTCATTATTATCTCCAAGAAGTCACCGTCATAAAATATGAATACCTCCTACGAAAACCCTGGCAACTGCAATGAACCAACAGCGCAGTTTTTTCCCTCTCCTGGGAATTTAGGTAGTACGGAGATAAGAGGTAACCTTAGAGGTAACTCTTAGAGGTTATCATTCTGGCATCAAATCGGAGATGAGAGGTTCTCACTATAAGGCGACAAATATAATATATTTATAATAATATTAAATAATAAAATATTATTATGTTTGTTTGTCTATTGCACTACAAAGTGAATCAATCAGTGGCTTAAGAGTTGAGGAGTTTTGTATCGGAGGGATTGAACTGTGCATAAATTCTATACTTGATCTGTAAAAGTGAATATTTAGTCTGGTGTAATCTATGGATTAATTGGTTCGGTGTGAAATAAGAAGCTTTTTGAGACCACTTCTAAACTTAACGCCACTTGAGGGACAAGGTTACAGTCTGAATTTGACATAGCACCATATGGAGACCACCAAAAGACTCTTCGAAATGTCAGCTTATTTATACCATTCTGCCTCGTAGTTATACCTATATAGACTTACACCTGTACATACTCGACTACATAAGTTGGAAATCTTGGATTTTCGTCCCCAAATTTTGGCCCAAAAAAAGTGGCAAATTTTAGACCTAACGCTTCCACCGAAATCCTACGTACCATCATAATTATGTCAACTTATTTGAAAAAAAAAAAAAAAAAACCATTATTTTCACCGAATAACTTTGTAATAACTTTGTAAATTCCGCGGATCGTTCAACTTTACACGAAGATTTAATGAACTCTTATTTAATGAAATTCGGATAAACCAACTTGTGTCCCTCAGACGCACCTGTTGCACGAAATTCGTTATTGGATAAACTCGTAAGAAGGGTACAGTCGATTTCGTCCGTCATTTTTGAAACATTATACATGGAAATCTCCTTACTCTCCGCGATATTAGTAAAGTTTCCAGGGTTTTCATATGATACCTGGTTCTTATTACGTCTTATACCAGTGTTTCGCTACCTAGCGAACTCCCTTTCGTTTTAAAGACTTAACCCTACCGGGGATTTATTTTATAAATAATTACATTCGCCCCCCCCCCCCCCCCCCAAAAAAAAGCGTTAAGTTGGCTAAATAACCGAACTCTTCCGTTGCTCGGAGTTTGTTTTGGATGTTGAAGCAGCGTTTATACTTTCGGAAGGGGAGAAAAAAAGTTGTTTCATTCTATTTTTACGTGATTAATTAATTCGTTGTTTCGAACTAAACTTTTTTTCCCCCTCCCTGACGGATCCGTCGTGAATAATAAATTGACTTGAGGATTCCTCGCAACGTTTTGTGAGTCGATACGTGCGCTAACGTACCCGACAAATCTAAGTGAACCGCCGCATTTACACGCAGAATTATTTACCTAATGGACTCGCCACATTGTAGATATATCTACCGTAATTGGATCATGAAATGATGTATTGAATCGTATTATTTCTGACTCGTATCTCGTTATCCATTTAGATGACATTTCACGATCTCACAGCGCCACTAGAATTTCCTCGCTGCCAGAACAGTACTGCCGCCGTAAGTTAAAACCACCTATCTCCATTTTTTTCATGTCGAGAAAAATGCAGTTAAGTGACGAAGGGGGCCCAGATCATCAAACTGGAGATAAGATAAAGTCTTTTTTCGAACCTTTCCAATGGTGATAGGAAATTCTACCTTGGCAGAAAAGACGCGCCACGTCGAGATCTACGCAGCCATGTGCCCAACTCCAAAAACACCAAAATGGTCGATAGGGGACTTTATCTTAGCACGGCAGAGTAGTACATACAAAGGGGGAAAAAATGTATCTAATATGACACCCCACCATTTCTTCTCGGGCTGACGACGCTGTACAGCGAAAATTTAGTAGTAAGTGTTTTCTATAATTTTCATCCTCCTGTTCGTTCATTCAAGTGTATATAATATGGTATATATTATATAAAAAACGTAAAAAATGAAGTTCCGGAACCAACTCAACTCCGGAATCTATTTTGACTGATTTTTTGTGAAATTTCTAGGGATCGTGGTGATTTTGAAGGGAGCAACGCGTTTATTGCCTACCCCCCCTCTTCCCCTCATATGACACCATACAGGTAGCACAGCCCCACGAATGAAAACAAATATCAAATTTCGGAGACCAGAGTAGTGTATTCCAATGTACTTTTCGACGCTGAATCTGAATGTGAGGTCCAAAAAATCGTATATCGCCAAATGTTTTCTCGAATTACACCCTCAACTGACGGAAAATTTGGGAGTGTGACCACGATATATTGATGTATTTTTCAACGATAAATCCGAATTTGAAGTCGTAAAAATCTTACACCCCCAAGTCTATTCTGCAGGAGCAAAATCAACTTCTAGGGAGCGCGAGGTGACGATTGTCAGTACTCAGTCGAGGCGAGTGAATTGAGCTTGATCTTCTCGGTTTGTTTAGCAGGCCAGAATCACTGCTTCGAGATTCGTAACCTTTCCAAAGGGGTGGATCCTCCTGCATCGTATTTCGGGACATTAAACTGCTGCATTTGATATTTTACTACCCCTTAGAGGGTGAATTCGCCCCTAGAGAAAACATTTGGATTCTGCGTGGAAAAATGCATAGAAGCACATTATTCTGGTCTCTGGAATTAGATTTTTTGGAGGGATGTGCACGTTTGCCAACCTCTTTCCCTCAAAACCCCCTGGCCTATACTTAAAAAAAAAACCCTGAAAACCCCAGACTAGGAAAAAAATAACCCTATACACCCTATATTACCCTATACCCTATAACCCTATATAAAGAAAAACCCTATACATTCCTTCCCTCCAAAAAATCCCTGCCGCAGTGTCTTTGGAAATACATATTATGCTCATTGAACAGAGAGAGCTTCTCCTCTGAAACTGAGCACATGTAATCCCCTCTTCACGGACCTTCTGGACCTTATCATCAGTTTCGATTTGATGTGATTGTACACAGAGAAGCATCTCTCAACGTACGCGTTCGAAATGAGGAGCGACATCCGCGACAGTACTCATGGTTGTAGGCAGGATTTAGCAAAAGGTGGACAAGTTCTCGAACTTTCCAGTACGACCTCCGAGCGATTCCTGGAGTAATGGTGTCTACCAGGAACCAGGCTGTATGAGAAGCTTCTAGAACTTGAGCTTCTCATAATTACCTCCCCTTTCGCACTCTTCCCTGTCTTATGTTCAACCATAAAAGTGTTTTCAATACTACCTACCTAGAAACTTCTCTCACTATGAATTTGACAGGTGTCATAAAAGACATGTTCCCTAATTCCAATAATACCTCTCCACGCCCCTACCCACGCATTCAATTCTAGTGTTTAAATAAGTTTAGCACAATTTCTGCACAAAAGGCGTTGTGGGGGGGAGGTCTACCCCACGATGTCAACGCCCTAGTTGGAACTAGCAGCCATGGCAAGGCGACCCTCTTCCAATGTCCAATCCGGGGTTTCAGTGTCGCTACCTTCGATTCATCAGTGAAATTCACCCCCTAAAAACACCTGAAAAAACCCCTGACTTGGGAAAAATAACCCTCAAGAAAAACCTTATGCATTCCTTCCCCCCAAAAAATCCCTGTCAGCTAAAAAAACCCTAAATCTAAGGGGATAATCCCTGACTTGGCAACCGTGGGGTGTGTAATTAGCTGTAACAATGAACACATATAAATGGCATTTTCGTTCGGAAAAATAGACACTGGAGTTGTTTTATACTCATCGAGTTTTCGAATTTTGACGTGGATTAATTAGGTGTAATTGAAGTAATCAGTATCTATTGAAATATTTCCAACAACGACTTTACTCACAAACTCTCATTTGTTAAGAAAAATTCGTTAAGTACGGCTTGCGATTACTTTGCCGCTACTTCAACCCTTCGAATCGATAGCAAATTACCAAAGTTGGATTTTTTTTGTCTCTGTAATTCCGAAACTTTCTTCAGAAATACTTTAAGACCATCATTCTTTTCATCGTGACCCGTTCCTCGTTGTTTCCGTTTAGAGTTGGGAAGAAAATTGGTGATGAACAATTGATAATGAGCGCAAAGATTTAATATTTAATTAGTTGAATTATTTGTATCCTCAAAAATTTTCTTCTGTGTAAATGTTCAAAGGTATCGAACAAGAACGAACTGAAACGAGGTGTCCGTTTTTACGGTACCAAACGTCGTGAAATTACATCATTAGAGCTTTCGCCATTGGCTGAACACCAGTCGCAATGTGTAAGAGGGAATAAGGGGACGTCGAGTGTGGGGTTTGTCGAAATGTATCTCATTAAGATTTTTAGAATAAAACGCGTTGCATGCCAAAGGGATGAAAGGTGTGGGTGACGAGATGGGAGGATTCAAAACGACGTTGTTTCGATGTTTCCAGACAAATCCCCACTGCCAGCTAACAACTTGTCTTTTCACAAATGAATCGTCCCAAAACCCTCGTTTCATCCGTGCGAAATTTCCAAACATGAATTGAACAAGCAACCTGGAAGTTTCGTATTTCGGAAACATTTTGATACCTCTCTATTATATCGTCAAAATTCATCCTAAAAATCCTTCTAGAAGGCAAGACAAAAGATTCCTAACAACATCAATTTCAACGTGATTTTGAAATACCCGTGTTCTTTTCAATCTTTCCTTCGAAGGCCCAATCCCTTGTTGCAACCTGTTAAGTTCAAGATTTTTCTCGTGTTTTTGTTGTTTGTTTGTTTCGTTTCGGTTCGTCATCAAAAAGTTTTAAACTCCGCCTTAATTCATGCCTTTTGCATAATGCGCATAATTTTCTCTCGGTCCTAATGAATTAAGGATGAGCCTCCGAGCTAATTCCATGAATGGGATTAACTAGGGATTTCACGTGGTCGCCCTTTTTCCTTTGGGAAACGAACGGGCGTAAACACGAAATCCCTCCCTTGAAGTACGATTGATTTAAAGTAATGTAAAAAAAATATATATAAAAAATAAAATAAAGAGGAATAAGCTCCGGAGCTCACACGGCTGATCAGGAGTTAGTCATTAGTCTTCACCAACCCTCTGGATCCTCCCTTGGAGTTGTCAGCTTTGAAAGAGATGTAATGGTTTGCTGAGTTTCCTTGCTTCCCGAGTTTTTGTATCAACCACACAGTGGATACCCAGGTCTGTGAATGCAGACTAGGATATCCCTCTGGGTGGGCATATTGCCTAACCTCCCCGGCAACAGGGGAACATAGCAAACCATTCATTACATTCTTCACCAACCCTCTGGATCCTCCCTTGGAATTGTCAGCTTTGAAAGAGATGTAATGGTTTGCTGAGTTTCCTCGCTTCCCGAGTTTTTGTTTCAACCACACAGTTGATACCCAGGTCTGTCAATGCAGACTAGGATATCCCTCTGGGTGGGCATATTGCCTAACCTCCCCGACAACAGGGGAACATAGCAAACCACTCATTACATGGTAGTAGAGCGTGGTTGGTACGTACGTGCTGGCTTTGCTTCGATACCTCCTCCACTATTTTTTGGAGCTCTAAGGAGCTTTACCAGAAGGGACTCTTATATAGGGATCATACCTATTTGCGTATAAGCATTTATATTGGCATTATTCAATTTCTTTCTCTCCTCCAATCTTCTACATTCTAATTTTCTATGCTTCTTCAATTAATTGGGTGATCTCTTATTTTCAAAGTTCTATGTTTCTATTACATCCCTGCCTATATCCATGCTTGTAGGAGCCTAGTTCTTCACAAGTAATACATTTGCAGTAGTACCATTACGATGGAGGTTCATGATACCTTGGAGTTTCCCAGTTGTTCTTCCTGGATTGGAACTCCATACTACTCTCAGTCCCCATTTTTTCAATCAACAAACCTGGCATACCAGGTGTTTTTTGAAGGTGGGAGTGTGATGGTATGGTGATTCTCTGTTCCCGAGATTTTTTTGTTCGACCCCTCTTGGGATAGGCGACTGTGGAAATACAGACCGCACATTCCTCTGGGTGGGCATATTGCCTAACCTCCCCGGGAGCAGGGGGACTCAGCAAACTATACATTACAGAGAGCAGCTCCAATAATCTTGAGCAACATCTGAGTGATTCACAATGCACTGTATTCGTGAAATTTTTTCGTAATTTCGTAGTTTTACGGCTATTAGTGTTTGTAGTTCTTTCAGGCCAATTATTGGTTAAACATGATCTTAGATGACAAGACACCCCATAATCTGTACATTCAGCCAAGTGACGCTGGTAAGAACCCAGCTACCTTCAGCACGCCACTTTTATTTCCATATTTTATTCAGTTCGACCATTCTTCCTAGGTCTGGGGGTACCTCGCTCCCACCTCGAGCTAACGGAAACGGCGACGCACGAAATGTATCTACAGTAATTTATTGCTTCGGGAGAGAGACCTCCCCGTATTCCCCTCGAGGCACTAAACTGAATAAACAATCTTCTCCATTCCACCCTTTTCGGGAGTCGTCGAAACATTCATATCCCCTGTTTCCAGTCTCGCTGCTTCCACGGGCGAATTCTATCTCATTTTAATTGGAACGTCGCAACCCTTCAAAATGCCGTACTTTTCCGTCGCGACTTTCCCCAAGTTCGAATATAATTTATGTGCTGAAATAATTTATCAATTAAATTCCTTCGCCACGCTCGGTGGGACCGTGCTCGTATGGGACGCTATCGATTGTCATTTTCGCCAGTAGAAATATCTGTAGTCCAGCAAAGTTGAACGGGGAAGCGATTCGACCCACCTGAAAAGCCCATCATTCGGCCTGAATCACGACCGTTCGGTTCGGCCCTTCGGACCCCACTCCATGAAAATTAAAGCTTCTCTTCTCCAAATTCATGACGACAGGAGGGTCACCTGTCCCCCAGACCTACGACCTATTTAATAGCTTGGAATCATTTCATTATTACATTGCTGCCATTGTGACTACTGTAAGCCCTAAACGACCCCAATGACCAAAACTAGACAACTCCAAATTGTAAAATTTCACAGTAGAAAACAACGCGTTCAGAGCTCTCAGTGAGCTCATTCTCTACATCCCCTCTATTTATTCCCACTTATTGCCCTAATTTCGCGATTAGAGGTATTTTTACAAAATTAAATTTTTCATCCGGTTTTGGTACCTATTAAAAATATTATTGGTGTGAAAAATGAATGAATTATTATTATAAAAACAAGTACTTCAGGGTCGGATCAAGTCCGCGCCTGGTCTCAGTGTCAACATTCTAGCACGATCATCATATAATATATGATTAGTATGATGATATAATATAATATATTATATCATATTATGATTCATATGACGATATGATATAATATTAATGTGATTAATAGATGATATATTATATTACCATAATTATCCTCTTGTGGAGTTATGGGATGTCCAGATATGTATTTTATTGATTTATTTTTGTTGTTTTTCAACAACAATTATTTATTTGAAGAAGATTATTGGGTTCGTTCGATAACGAATACTAAATTTTCGTTCAAACCTCATATTTTGAGAAGGAATCGTCTATTTGATTCAAATTGGCCTGATTTGGTAGCAAATACCTTACTTCAAACCTAATATTTTGAGAAAAAATCGTCTATGTGATTCGAATATGTCTGGTACGGTAGCTAATACCTTCCTTCAAACCTAACATTTTGAGAAGGAATCGTCTATTTGATTCGAATTGGTCTGGTTTGGTAGCAAATACCTTCCTTCAAACCTGACATTTTGAGAAGGAATCGTCTACTTGATTCGAATTGGTCTGGTTTGGTAGCAAATACCTTCCTTCAAACCTAACATTTTGAGAAGGAATCGTCTATTTGATTCGAATTGGTCTGGTTTGGTAGCTAATACCTTCCTTCAAACCTAACACTTTGAGAAGGAATCGTCTATTTGATTCGAATTGGTCTGGTTTGGTAGCAAATACCTTCCTTCAAACCTAACATTTTGAGAAGGAATCGTCTATGTGATTCGAATTGGTCTGGTTTGGTAGCAAATACCTTCCTTCAAACCTAACATTTTGAGAAGGAATCGTCTATGTGATTCGAATTGGTCTGGTTTGGTAGCAAATACCTTCCTTCAAACCTAACATTTTGAGAAGGAATCGTCTATTTGATTCGAATTGGTCTGGTTGGGTAGCAAATACCTTCCTTCAAACCTAACATTTTAAGAAGGAATCGTCTATTTGATTCGAATTGGTCTGGTTTGGTAGCAAATACCTTCCTTCAAACCTAACATTTTGAGAAGGAATTGTCTATGTGATTCGAATTGGTCTGGTTTGGTAGCAAATACCTTCCTTCAAACCTAAAATTTTGAAAAGGAATCGTCTATTTGATTCGAATTTGAGAGTTATCAACGACAAAATTTTGGTTTACTAAAAATTGAAAAGCGATAAATGTCGAAATTTCCTTGGTGTGAATGTGGTTCTATTTTGAACAAATCACGCGAAAAAATTGATTTCATTCGAATTTCATGGGTCAGGTCGCCAAGTTCTCAATGGATTTAACGACTGTCTGAAGCAAGTGGTTAATGAAGCGTTCGCTGTGCTTTGCGAGGGAAACTTGCTCGTGTCTTTGTCAACTCGTTATGCATAAAGCCGCACATGCAACGACGATTAGTCAGTCGAGATTTGACAGCTGGTTCAACGCGTCCATTAGCCTTGTAATTGACTCGCAGGAATAATTCACCGAGTCATCTCAGTGGGTTTACTTAGTTTAATGCGGTTGATGAAGTCATGCTCTCCCGATCCGAGTTCGAATGACCCTTAGCTGACGTAAACTTGGCTTTTACTCAATACGAGTATCTTTGTAAGCTCACGTGTTCTGAATCTATTTTGGTAAGAAACACATTGTAAATACTCTAGTAAATAAACAACTGTGCATTCCAGTTCTTGTATTGAGAACCTGAAATAGCTTCCTGAACATAATATTCTGTCAAACTTCGCACTCAACATTAAAAGAAACCTCAGTCATGCAGCATGGCTATAAGAGCAGATTTTCTAAGAAATAACTCGTTTAATGTAAAATGTGATTAGGAACAACTCATTCAACCATTTTTTTGTTTGCCAAGTAACACCTCAGATTATAGGTTTTTCAACGCTGAACACGATGGTACCATCTGGTTCACGTGAAGCCAGAATTGCGATATCTCATTACGTTGGCAGATTGGAGCAGATAAACCGTGAAGAACATCTCAAGCAACAACCAGGTTTCTTCAACTTTAAAGTGCTCCAGTTTGAAAATGGAATACGATATCACAATTCTGACTTCACCATCGTGTTCAGCGTTGAACAATCTTCAAAATGAGATGTCATTTGTCAGAATGTTTCATTTTTATGGGTAACCTTTCCCCCTTGAAATCCCCCTAAACCCAAAACCCCAACTACGAACTTTCGATTGATAAGACAGATTTTTTGTGCACATTTGAACTTTTTATCCTAATTGACTCGTACATAAATATATACTCGTACATATGATTTTTGGTGTCTTTTGTCAGTGAATTCAGGATGCTCTGGAACGGATTTTGGTATAATAGGTTACAAGTTTTGGACCTTCCTTTTCTTCGAAAGTTCGCTGAAACATTTCCCCATTTCGACCAACTTGAACAGCGATCCGTAAAAAATAACGAAAATCGTGCAGCATGACCTACTGAGCGAATTTTCAAAGTAACGATCTCAAACTTCCTCAAATTTATCTATTTGTGTGCCTATGTGTCACTACCGATTATATCTGGCTTTTGGCGCGTGGTGAATTCCAAATGTTTCAAAAATGTTTATTATTACCAGCAAATGATGGAGTAGGTACGTAGACAGCCAATTTTGAAAAAGGGGTGTCTTCGACATGAAATTTCGAGAGTTACTTAAACAACTGTTAGATTAAGATGGTTGTTGATAGAAATCGTTAGCAAGTTTGTTCGAGTCGAAAAGTGTTCAAATTTGGGCTTCTACAGAGTGACACACAGGCACATACACTATCTTCCATGTATGGTTAAATGAGTGGTTATATTTAAACAATTCAAAAAGAAGGGTTATTTTTAGAATGTTTCAAATCCTATTTGAATTGGGGAATTTTTCCGAAAATTTTTTTTTTCAACTTTTTGATAATTTGCTATACTTAGGTGCTTTTTTTTTAAATAAATATATAACTTGATTATTTTTACAATATTACAGTTTTTATAGTTCTGTATATAGTAGACTTAATCTAATTGACTGGGCACATGTTTTAAGGTACAGCCCAATGACTGCCCTTATCCAGAGAACGTTTTAAACGTTAAATTATTGTGTATTGCACTTTGACTTTATAATAAATTGTCTTGGGGTAACTTTCGTTTCAAGCGGCGGTTTGTTGGATGTGGAGGCAGATTGGTTGAAATAGGTTCTATCAGTGGGTTGCTATGTTGTAACATGCTGGTATGGATTTTTGCGTATCGCTCTCTGATCAAAGTTGCCACCATAGGGATGTCGAGGTCTTGATGGATCGTACTGTTTCTGACGTACCATTCTGCTCCTGTTATGAGACGGAGTACATGATTTTGCGTAACTTGGAGCTTATTAATGTGGGTTTTTGCAGCTGATCCCCATACTTGAATGTGAAATTATAGCAATACGAGTATACTTATAGTTCACTTTGGTAGTTAAATCCACCGTTGTACACGGGGACCACCCAGCACTTGACGTCTGACCTGAATTACATACGCATCCATCCGGACCCGAGAGTAACCGACCGCGGTGACTCCCCGGGTGCGGATTTCTCAAGGTGGAACGAAGTGCCGCTCCCTCATACGGCCTGCTGTGTTGGTTCATTTTTTGGTTTTAAAAATTTAAATTTAAATTTAATTATTAATTAAGTAATAACCGGCGTGTTTTACCTCTGTCTACAGGAGGAGTGATGGGTAGGGCTCGGTGATCATGGCGGATTCGGACTCGGAGCTTGCTCTATCGTCCGAGCTCGATGAAGAAGATGAGCAGGTGCCCGACCTCCCGTACCCGGGCTTCGTCCAGATCTCGCTCAAATACCTCGACCAGACCTCACGACCCAGGAATTGGTGCCTCTTCATGATCACCAATCCATATCCTTTTTATTACGAAATCACGACTTTAATATCTATTTAATTAGGACAACTAGTTGGTTACGTCTCCTTCCAATAGGCGTGTATATTCAACTCACCGCCCTCCTTCACATAATAAGGTACGTTAATACACACACATTAATACAAATTTTGTATTAAATAATACTCATTAGTGTGACTTATAATTGGGGTTGAAGAACAAAGTTTGATGCCATTAACCCACCAACTTGAAAATGTATAAGTATACCAACTTGAGGAGCTGAAACGCAAAACCTCCTTTATCCCCATAATCAGATTTTTGGGAAATCGAGAAAAAAATATTTTTCTAATCAAGCATCCACCCTAAAATTCAAAATTTATTTTTATTGAAGCAGTTTCCAAAAAATGCAATACGTCTATGATTTGGTTACAAATCAAATTCCGTTAAATTGATGAGAAATTTCAACTTTTACTTTGGATAAAGTTCGTTTTGCACCAACGAGTCTGGATAAAGAAGGTTTTGAAGCCTAGGAATCAGACATTAGTTAAGATTTAAAATACGTATTTTTTAACATTTAGTTCTTATTTTTTATAATGACATCAAATTGCTCTTGATTGTTGTTTTGGTTTTCTCATTGAGGAATAACCGAAAATTTTGAAAACAATAGTTTGAGGTAAAGCTGATTCGTAACAAGTAAAATAAGATGTTTGTGAATGACGTTATTTTACTACAAATTAGGTATAACTCGAGATACAACTCGTCATTATACAAAAGCGGACTCTACGGCCGATTCTCAAATCAGAATCGTGTGATCATTTGAATGAAATCGTAGCTCGAGCTGGAGCAGTCTCTTCTCAAGTGTACGACAGCCGAATTTGAAACGATTATACGACCCAGAACGTGTAATCATTCGATTATTATTCGATTTTTCTGTTCAGTCGATTCAAGATAATTGATTTCTCAAATCATTCGATTAACCCATCTACTGGAAATGGAAGACTGTGGTTCACACTGTGATTTAAACACGTGAATCACAGTAAGCTACGGGCTTATTGATTGGTCGATTGGATAAAGCTGATGCTGCACCGAACCGAGCTGTGGATAAAGTTGAGTTTACATCAAATCCTACTTTTTCAGTTAGCTTTTTGAACGGTATAAAACGGGATTTGACCTCTACTGTCTCATAGATTCTATTTGGCTTAAGGCCATATTGCTAACGGCACCAGTAACTTATTTTCGAAAAAATTGCATAAAGGAGGTTATGCATTTCAGCTCCTCAATTGTGGATTTAAAGGTTGAAATTTAGTTCTGCGGTTTATGTCCATAATATTACTTAAAGATTTTTCAATACACCATCATTATATTGACGAAAAAGGTGTCCAAACAACTTGAAATTTGGATGTTACATAGGGGCTCTCTGAGGGTCTCATACGGATTCATCGAAATTCATCGACGTTCTGATCATGCGCAAATACGAAATTCATCCAATAATTTTAACCCATTTCAATCAACAGGTTTTTTGTGAAATTTAAAATAGTTAAAAATACAGGTTTTTCCCCAGTTCAGAACGGTCTTGAAGTCTTAGAGGATCTTTCAATTTCATAATAGGGGCAGGCCAACAGAAATCTATAAACAAGCTTAAGTACTGTATTCAAAGTACTTGTGTAATTTATTTGAAAAAAAAAAACTTTTGGAATTCATTTTCCTTCTTTTTACCGTCGTGAAAAATTGACCTTTAACCCGGATCTACGTTGGATATAATGAGGCACCCACCTTATCAGCTCTGAAGCCACATTACCGGATGTTCCTCTAAACGAATCCCCCTCCATCCGACGTACTAAACCGTTTTAACTGGTTGAAAAAAAAAATTCTTATCGCAAAGGTGAAAAATGAAGGCTAAGTCACCCCTCTCTCACCAGTACCCAGTCTCAAAAAGGGACCTTCCTCAGCTAAAGACCAAAAGACAAACAAGCGCTTTTGCGCTTCTGTAGGTGAAGGAAAGGATAAACCCGGGCTCTGTTCAAATAATTGTGCAAGGTAAATAAACTTAGGCTGGCAAACAAATGATTTGTCAACAATACGCGGGGCGGAGGGGGATCTTCTTCTCAACTTGTGGAACGCTCTTCGCTTTTTCGGTCCCCATAATTAGGATTCATTTTTGCTCTCTCGCGCCAAAATTCTTTCGCTCGTTTCATTCATTTCAATTTTTTTTTTTTTTTTTTGGTCCATGGCCGTCTCTTCAATGTATTTCAGTGATTCATTGTAACGGGAGTTGTTGTAGTTTTTATCCATTTCACTTACCAGACGGTTCTTTTCTGAGTTATTATAACTCGGAGTAATAGAGATCCACGACTATTTCATAGAGTGGGCAATTCCCTTGATTTTTCTTTTCTTTTCTTTTTCTTATATTTTTCCCAACATCATTTCTTGAGGGAGAACCCAGAAAAGCGCTTCTTAAATGAATTTCTTGAATTATTTCATCTGTTGGATGATTCTCTTTTCTTGTCTCATTTATTTATATCAAATCATAACAAATTCGCGAAACGTCTATGAGCAACCACCAGCGTAATGAAGATTTTAATTTGAAATAATTTGTAATAATTATTATGCTCTTAAATTGTTGGTTTAGGTCACCAACTTTACTTGAGAAACACGTACAATAGAAGTGGGCAAAGAGTATACGCATCTTATTGAAAGTAGGTACCGCTACCATTAGGAAACGGGAGAGTCGTACAGTCTGTTGGTACCGCTGACGTCACGGGACCACGCCCCCTTTCCTTGTGATCCCTACCGTTCTAGTTTAGTATCCGTGGTTCCGATAACGAGGATCTTCCGATATTTGACATCGATATCGATACTCAACGTCGATATCGATACAGCGATATTATCGCCACAAAATATCGATATTCGTATGATTTCTTATAATTTTATGAAAATGCGTTTTTTAATCAACTGAATTTATTCACTTGATTATATTAGGTACTGCAATCTACGACTGATTTCATCTTTATATTGCAAATAATTTGTATTAATGTTCATCAGTCGGATGAAATTTGGTTGAAAAAAGTTGTGCGTCAGCTAATTTTTGAGTTGGCTATTTTGAACCTACCAAAAACAGTCACAAAATGGATTTTCAGTACCAAAACAAAAATAATCATTTGTACAGTGTGGTTCTTGTTAAGTTTTTTAAGCTGCCATTCTTAAATGTGATTTTTGGAATAATTAAAACACAAACATTTTCATTCAAAGATAAAATATATTGGGATACAGATAGATTAATAATTACCTACCAATTGACTGAAAAATTACTATGAAGACAAACAATATTTTTAATAGAAAATATAATGTATATTAGGTCTAATAAGATAGGAGATCATAAGAATATCATAAACATGTCGTGATTATCGTGATCAAAAACCGTGTTTTTTTAAAGCCGATATTCACCATAATCTTTCAATATCACGATAATATCGCATTTCCGATATCGATATAATATCGGAAATATCGATATTAATTGATATCGGTAATACCGGAACATCCGTAGTTTTCTGTAATTTAATGTTATTGAAGGACTGTGAATCTTTACAATTTTTGTCTTTTTTGACTCGGTTCGTTACGAACACATTGAAGCCAAAGAATTGTCCACATTTGTACGATACTTTCGGCGGTTCCAACCATCAACATTTAAATACAACGTCGAAGCCCTCGCGGATCGTTGAAACTAACCGACACCAATGATATCACGATACCGCCTCTCGGATCTGAATTCAATTTACACCGACCAAACAAGGGAACGGGCGATAGGCCTGGGAACAACAGGTGAGCGGTAAGTCAACATCAGGCAGTGGGTAATCTCACGAACAGTTGTTCACCAAAGTTTGGAGGGGGACCTCGGGTTCGCGGATTCTATTTACAAGGAATTTAGAGGGGGACCGATTGGACAGGGTAGAAATCTATTATTATTATTATTATTGTAACCCTAACTCAACATCGTTGTGACATTCTTGAAGGGCGAATTGGAAAACATTTAAGGGGCTCTCGACCGTAAACGTTTCTGAATCAATCGGAACGGATCTGAATTAAATTGAATCTGATTCGCACCGGCCGATTCAAAGCAATTCAATACAAATCAACTAGCGTCTCTTATTCGGATTATTATAGTCTCTTAGTCTCTGTTAGTTTTGAGCTCCCGGGATAGATACAGCTATCATTTACATTATTAGACATTTAAAGTGGCAAAAACCGAAGACGTATCGACAGAACGTATCCCATGGAACTGTCTTCGCTGTAACGTCGGCGCATCGCTGTAACGTCCAACGTAACTCTCCTAGAACTAACGTCGAAATTCGCGTCAACCCAATCTCCAGCAGTTTATCTATTTGATAGAGATGAATTAATTACAAATACAAATGATATTGCCGTCGTAGGTAGGTGGAATTAAAAACCCCAGAATTATATCGGTAGGTACATTTGTATTTGCAATTGATTCATTTCTATCAAATATATAAACTGCTGGAGATTGGGTTGACGCGAATTTCGACGTTACTTCTAGGAGAGTTACGTTGGACGTTACAGCGAAGACAGTTCCATGGGATACGTTCTGTCGATACGTCTTCGGTTTTGTGCCACTTTAAATCTCTATTGTTGCAATCACAGAAGGAAACAACGGATCACCTCTGTACAGATCACCTTTCTGTGTAGATCTCACTGATCTGTATAAAATATCCGGAATTGAAGGAATTGGCCAACAAATGGTTTATACAGGCGTAACTAGTTACGGCAAGGTCTATAAATTATTTATATACATCATGAGTGAAAAATTCATTTTGCGCAATACTCGGCTGTAAAGGTGATCGTCGAGGACCACCTTGTGGGCTTGTCACCAGCCCCTAGTGAATAATCTAAATGAATTATTACCTAATCTATAGATCAAAATTTGATTAGGTATAATTATTCAATATTATTAAATAATATTGAATATTATTTATCAATGGCTGAATGAACTGAAATTTTGGGTGGGATAAGAAGGCGAGGAAGGATGGCGACGGAGGGAATGTGTAATATTTACGTCTGTCGATCATGAGGTGACTTATCCTACTTTAATTGGAAGTGTGAGTGGGTGAGAGGGAGGAAAGCGAGTAGATGGAGGAGGTTGAAGGGGGTTGTGAGGGGGGGAGAGGTGTTTATGTATCCCCCCCTTCCACCCCACCAATACATAAACTTAAATTGTGGGTGAATGTGGAGGTGGGTGAGAGGGAGGAAAGCGAGCAGATGTGGGTGGTTGATGAGGCGATGAGAGAGAGGGGGGGGGGGAGTTGTTTCTGTATTCCTGTTGAAGGTGGTTGTTTGCTCCCCCTTCCAAAAAATTCCAGCAAGAACCAAACAAGTCACATTTTGGAGCCCGGGGAGCATTTTCCTCTGAGAAGAGCGTTTTACAAAATGCTTGTTTCTGGCTTTTGCCAATTTTGGACTTATTCGGTTCTTGTGGGGAACCCCTCAATTCGTTTGATAATCAAAAAAATGAAGATAGAATGTTCTTCCAGTTACAGAATAAAAGAGAATAATACATAAAATGTTATAAATTTATAAGGAAATAATATTTAATAAGCAATAACTTCCTCCCCAGTCTCTTTTATTTGAATATATTATATTCAAATAAAAGAGACTGGGGAGGAAGTTATTGCTGTACAGTGCCGGACACGCTACGTATGTGAATAGACGGTGTCTGAACGTGCCTGACACGATACGTGCTGGACACGTTCACAGTCTGAAGATGTGAATGGACCTTTAATCCATACGCTCTCCCTCCCCCTCTCCGCCACTAACGATATCTACTTAAATTTATATTGTGGGTGAATGTGAATGTGGAGGTGGGTGAGAGGGTGGAGAGCTAGCAGATGTGGGTGGTTGATGGGATGGTGGGAGGTTTCTGTATCCCCCCCACCCCACCAATACATAACATTTAAATTGTGGGTGAAAAGTGGAGGTTGGTGAGAGCGAGGAAACTGAGCAGATGTGGGAGGTTGAAGGGGGTTGTTTGCTTTCGCTTCCCCCCTCCCCACCCGTACATAACATTTGTATTGTGGGTGAATGTGAATGTGGTGGTGGGTGAGAGGGAGGAAAGCGAGCAGATGTGGGTGGTTGAAGAGATGATGGGAGGGGGGGTGTTGCTTCATTCCTCACCTTTCCCCTACATATAATTTAAATTGTGGGTGAATGTGGAGGAGGGTGAGAGGGAGGAAAGCGAGCAGATGTGGGTGGTTGATGAGGCGATGGGAGGAGGGAGGAGGTGTTTCTGTATTAGCTGGTTTCTAAAACGACCGTCCCTTGGCTTGAGGATCTCCTGTTAAGTATCTCGAGTTGCGGAAAGTTACGATTTTTTTGGGATCGAGCAAATTAAAATATGATATATCACTTTCTTCGGCTTATTGAGTGCAACATATCGAGGGTCTCACGGCAACACCCCACATCGTCACTTTTGGCCAAAAATGAGTCTTCCCCCGGCTGATCGATCTAAGTATAAGTTAGGTACCTAAGTAACACTTGAAACAAGGGGAGATTTCGAAACGGGTACGATGCTTGTCTACATTTCTTTAGTTTACTCGAGGCTTCTTCAACTGTGGGACCAACAGCCCGGATTGCTGTGTCATCTGCATTTTAGGCCCTCGCCTGTATATTTTTTTTGTATCTGAAATTCCATGACGCTTTCCGGTTTACAGTGATCATCCATTTTTTTTCCGCCATGTGTTGAAAGTTAAATGGAATCCTGCGTCGAATGGACCAATATTCTCTGTAACCCTCTTTCTCCCACTTCGCCCTCGCAGACGCCAAACCTACTGTCCGGACCTGAGAGATTCGCCCAGTTCCCAATCACCATAAACAACTCGACGTTCCCGTTGTTCCTCCACCTTTTCCCTTCCCCAGAGCCCGATCTCTCTGATAATATCCGATAGGGGATTTTCAGAAAAGAACGTCTGCTCCGGTCTGTCCGAGAACGGTATTTCTTTCGGTCTTTTTTTCCCCCAATGATAAAAAGACTGAAACGGACAAGAACGGAAAGCCCATCAATATCTCGAGTTTACATCGAGTGCATATCGAGGGTCTCACGACAACTTCCCACATCGTCATTTGGGCGACTTTTCAGCAGAGCCGAAAAACCATCTGCCAATGACTATGCTGACTGAGTAATTCAGTAAAATAAATCGTGAAATTTAGTGTTACTTAGTTACCTAACTTATACTTAGATGGATCGATCCGCCGGGGGAAGACGCTTCGAATGGTACGCATAACTCATTTTGGCCAAAAGTGACGATGTGGGGTGTTGCCGTGAGATCCTCGATATGTTGCACTCAATAAGCCGAAGAAAGTGATCTTTCATATTTTAAATTGCTCGATCCCAAAAAAAATCGTAACTTTCCGCAACTCGAGAAAACAGGAGATCCTCAAGCCCAGGAACGGTCGTTTTAGAAACTCGCTAATTAGTACAAGAACACCTCACCAATAATTTGGACAATAAGTCCAAATGGGTCGTATCAATACTTCGTATATGATCATCTTATTTTGTATTGATATAACATATTATGTGGGCTGTTCAATAACGACCTCAGTTGATACGTTGAACACTGAAATGGGCATCATTTGAGTGGATGGAATACAAAAGTGTTACCATCGAGGATAATGTTAGGAAAATAGATTGATTGGCGTATTTTCAGAAGGGTGATCTAAACAGAACTTAATAAACTGTCGTTGAAGGATTTGGTTTTGACGCTGCTGTTGTCCCGAGCTGTTAGATGTTGAACACACCAAAGCTGGTCGCCGTCGTCGTGTAAACACAGTACGAATGGCGAGGAACGTTAGGGAATTGTTCGGAGGTAATAGGTACCCACCTACAACAGTTTGAGGGTCCTACAGTTCATCACATGGGCTTCTACAACCACTTCGAGGGGGCCGGAAGCGTCAGAACAACTTACGTCCATTGTTCACTTCGCCGCTAACTTGTATAATGGATGAGGATTGTTCGAGACGTGATCGTCTGCTCGGGGCCTCCATTACTCCTCCCATTACCCGCAAGTCTACATCCCCATTAGGTCAATTTACTCGGTGGATTTCGTACGTCTAATGACCGTTTGCGGACAATACGGCTGATTGCGAGGGCGTCTGAAATTTGGAATTTATTGTATTTCAGAGAATTGTAGGTACACCTATCTGTGTACACCTATCGAAGATAATACACCAAAAGTGTAGAGTCACTACAGCTTGGTTGACTGGTTGTCAGCATCGTAGTTGTTAGTTGCAATATGTTTTGAAATATATTTCAGTCTTAAACTAAACTGAATGCTATTTTACATTGTACCATTGCACCACTATTTTACAATTTTACCAGTTAGCTTTGAGCTAAAATTTCGAAATTTTTGTTACGGGTTCCGACCAACCCCACAATGATCCTCGAAACTTTTCATAACCCTAGGTCAAAGGCAAGGGGTTCAAAACGAATTTTGAAATTTTGAAAATTTCACATCTCGAAAAATTCATATAGAACGGTGGAGTTTTTAGTTCACATTTAGTTAGAGTTTATTGTTTAGAATTTTTTGAGACCATCCGCAGCTTCGTACGACCAACTGTTCGTTCACAATGACGGCTCAAAGTTGGATCAGATCGAAAATCGTCAACATGAGAGTGAATCATGAGGCAGCCTGTCGGGTCCATTTTCAAACTGGCCCAGCTGATTCAAACAGCACACGGTTTTTCAAATATCGAGTTAACGAATAATATTTAATAATAATTATTAATAATGAAGCATAAAAATTGATAATAACCTACAATAAATATTAATAATTTACACTACTTGATAATAATAATTATTATTGATAATTAATGATAACTCATAATAATAATTAATCTATCATTCAGTAATCGAAACAGAAGGGTGATCTGCATATTTTAACTTGGCAGGCGAAATAATTGGTAATAGATCTGACCTGGCTGATAGATCGTTGGTTTCCCAGACGTACTTACTCTTGGCAATGTGTACTCAAATACACTTTGGAGAAAATGAAGAAAGTGAAGAAAATGAAAAAAATGGAAGAAAATGAAAATGAAGAAGCCAAGTCCGCCTGGGAAACCAGATCTATCAGCCAGGTCAGATCTATTACTCATAATTTCGCCTGCCAAGTTAAAACTAGTGAAGCATTGTCAAACATGCGGGCGGGCAGCTGTAGGCGGTTGATGAGTGGGTGATGGGTGGGGGGGTCACTCAATGCTTACGCTCTCTATCCCCGGCCCTCACCACAACTACTTGAATTTAAATTGAGGGTGAACGTGGAAGTGAGTGAGAAAGAGGAAAGCGGGCGGCTGTAGGTGGTTGACGAGTGGGAGGGGGGGGGGTTGTCACTCAATGCTTACGCTCACTATCCCTCTCCCTCCTCTCCGGCCCTCACCACAACTACATAAATTTAAATTGAGGGTGAACGTGGAAGTGAGTGAAAAAGAGGAATGCGGGCGGCTGTAGGTGGGTATTGAGCGGGAGGGGGGGGGGGTTGCACCTATTCTCATACCTACCTAATACCTAATAGACAACATTTTGGCGTATTTTCCCTAAGATATTACCTATTGTAGAAGAGAGTAGGTATCCCGCAGCTAAAAATATTTTGGTCAGTAATAAAACATGGGTTGTTGGGAACATAAAAATCTGAAAAATTCCTTACCTACCCCTTCTGATGAGTAGGGAGTGAGAAAATGGGGTAATTAACTCATTTTAATTATAGAAATAATAAACTTTTTGACCTCAAATTAGTTGGTTCATTTAGAGGTCGTACTATCGTGTATCCCAAAGAAATGGAATTTCTATGAAAAAAAGAACGGTAGGCACAAGAGCTGTGTGACAGGAAATGACCCATAATTTTGAAACGACCCATAAACCGAAGGTTTATATATTTTTGAATTTGAATTAGAGCGCTAGTTTCTTAACCTGGTGATCGGGGGTTTGAATCCCTTCACCCTTGAACGTTTTTTGCACATTTTACCCCTCGTGAAATACGTAGGTAACCTCTTGACTCTGTTCCACAACCCTCATTTTCTATAGGTCGGCTTACAGGGCAACGTACCGCACAATAAGTCCAATCCTGAATCCCACCTAGATTCTATCTATGGTGTATTTATTATATTAGATACATCGAATTTCAAGAATAAGCAGTGGTTCACATAGAAATCGTGTACGTAATGGGGGCTCGAGACGAGATATGAGAAATGATATGATATAGAAACCCACTGCCTATTTCTAAGGATGAAAAGTTCGGTGTATTTCAGGATTGTCGACATTTTGGTGGAGATAATAACGTCTCCCTCCCATCAACCAGAACGTTTTGAAACGAGTATGATTGACGTCCCATTGTCCTCTTTCCGTCACTCCTCACCGCTCCCATCACTCTCCAAAAGTCTGGTTAAGCCCTTGAAGAGCGCCAACCGAGTCTTATCTGAACCACCGCTATCTCCCTCGACGGACTGATGGGAAGCGGTCGGGGACAGTAGGAATCAGGATGAGAGAGGTTTTCGGACTCGGGAGTTTTCCCTCTTGTTCTCAACCACTAATCACCGGCGTTTCTCCTTTTCCCTCGCCCTCCCACGATTGCGGAACTTCCCTCATCCTGTTGGTCCTTCGCCCCACGCGTCCTGTCAACTGCCCTCAACAACTTCGGAATTGCTCGCGAGGAAGCTTTTCCACTTTGCCGGTTAATCAACGCTTCGGCCGAATCAACTCGGAGTAACTTCGGCGCGAATCGGTTCCCAAGATTAAGTCGTCGCTGGATAGTGAAGATGCAAATTGCAAATTACTGAGCTGAAACGGGTTTGCAACAAATTAATTTACATAAAGCTCTCCCACATATCACGAGGGCACTAAACAACGTGTGACGTACTTAAATACTCACGGCTCGGGACTTTCTGAACCGTCCTGTACTTGTTTTGATTACACAATGAAAATACATAAGATCTAATGTAATAGATCATTGATGTGTACTGTTAAAAACAAGGGGAGATTTCGAAACGTGTACGCTAGTTTAGGCTTGATTGCTGTGTCATCTGCAAACAGAGTAAACTACAGGAATCCGTGAAAAGTAAACATTTTTTTAATTGCATTGAAGATGCGCGATTTCCGCGCGAAATGGCAGTTTTGTCAAAATCTTGAAATTGCCTGTTTTTCATCTCGCCTAGCAACCCCATTAATGCTTGACGCAGAACTGTGCAGGCCTGGTAAAACGTGCGCTGAAATGTCAGCTTTCCAACGGTGTAGTCGTTTTGGTTTTTAAAAATATTTTTAGTTAAGGAAATGGTGTTTAACTGCAGAAAAACGCGTTTTACTGTAGAAAAACGTACGTCAACACATGTGTTGACGTACGTGTACAGAAAACACACATGCTGACGTACGTGTGTTTTCTGTTAAAATTGAGGTTTTTTCCCCAAGTCTCGACGAAATACTTACCGCCTTTTCATCACCAGTTACAATTGAAAAATGATGTGAACCAATTGTTGTCAATTGACACAACGAGCTAGGTACCTACTGACAGCTCATTCCCAGAGGAACTAATTGTAATCCCCCCTCTTCTTAAGCATCATGATGGTTTTTTGGACCTGTCCGGTCCATTTTATCCACACCAAGAAGACCCACACCAAATTTCAAATTGATCGGTCAAATTGGAGCCGAGATATGGATACCTAGAAAAAGCGTCTCGTGACGTCCGGTAATGATACACTCTGTACCGTTCGTTCTTCTCAACTTATTTGCTTGAAACCAGGGATCTGCTGTGTGAAGCACCTTTCACGTATATATACGTGAACACCTTGTTCATATGTATATGTATGATATATATATAGGAACAAGGTGTTCGAAATAAGGAAGTTGAGGCTCGAGTTTAGTTCAGAAAAACGGGTTTATTGATCTCTTCACACTTGTCAATTTTCTACTCGACCCCAAATACCTTACCCCAAATGACACTTACGTGGAAAAAACCCAATTCTGAACATTTACGAAAATTAATTTCTCAGTGGGAATCGAGGGGGATGGAAGGGTCTATTTTGGGACACCCCGTGTATTAGGGATGTAGGTATCGTAAAAACGTATCGATATATATCGAAAAAATATCGCTCATCGATATATATCGCCCAAAAATATCGATATTTCGATATATCGATACATATTTAACATCACTGAACAAAAACACTTAATTTTTTATCGGAATGAAGAGTCAACCACAAGAACCACTTCGTTGTTAGGGAAAAAAGGACAATGCGCTTTAAAATGAAAAATACATTCAATATTATTTTTATTTAAAGTACAAAGTTATTTTATTCAAAATACATCGTACCTACTTCACAGACATCTATTGACCGCTACAGCATTTCTACCCTCTATTCTTAACTACTAACTTGATAATATAATATCTTAATATAATACTTTAACTTCTACTCTTATTTTTAACTTGATACCTAATATAATATCATATAATATGGGATTTTTAAATCCACCTGTATTATATTATAATACAAGTGGATTTAAAAATCCCAGTACTTATTAGATAAGCTCTTGAGAAAAACTCTTTGTTTAATGTGCTCCCCCGTACTAAAAATAGCTAACTAAGTAACTAACTAAAAACTAAAATAAAAAGACTCTAAAATCAAAGCACTTCACTCTTCTATACTGCTGGTGGCGTAAAAACAAGCGAAACTGAAGAAATAACAAACAAAGGTTGAGGTGTGTCAGGTTGAAGTTCTAACATTATAGGTTATGAAAGAAAAAAATATCGGTGACCGATGTTTGAAAAATTATATCGATGTATCGATATATCGAGCAAAAAAATATCGGGGAAAAATATCGATATTTCGATATACTTATCGATATTTTTTCAACATCCCTACCGCGTCTCATACAGTGTACAGTGACCGTGAGTGATCACGCACGAACTAATAGAATCATGTAGGTAATGGAAATGGTAAACATGAGACTTTAACAATTGTTCCGTCGTCCATTCTAAATTGTTACCCCGAACGTAAACTTGGGCGGCCATGGTGAAGAGGGGGGTCTGTATTGACATAACTAAGACTCCAATCTTCTAATGGCCTCTCGCTCCATTGAGTTCTATTCTGAATGGAATACTTGATCTTGGGCCAGGCCACTCCCCGCCTTCGTTCCCAGATGCTCTCTGACCCAAATGCTTGTTTCGCCATTTCAAGGGTTCGGCTCACCTTGTTGAATCATAAAAGGTGCCCAATTTTCATTGCACGGATGCCAAAAGGATCCGGCGGAATAATGAAGGCGCTGAAGGGTTCGCTGGACTGAATTGGACGAAGAACTTTTCATTTAAATGAACATCAGACTCGAATCGAAGTTGCCAAAACGCTGGATTTCACGATTTATAACCGCACGGCTTGACTTAGTACCAGAGAGAACACCACCTTAACACTACAAAATTTGTATTATATTTAATATAATCTTATTTATACTAATTATTATAATTGATGATGTTGAGGGATGTCGAGGGTCGGTCAAATGAAAATTGATTCATGTGCAAACGTTTCGAAAAATATATTTCTTCATCTTCAGGGCAGTTTATAAAATGGAGTTGGACTCCAACAGGGGAGTTCTTGCCTCCAGATCACAAAAGTAACAACTTGATATTCTGTAAGAGTATCAAACGAACGAAATTTTTGTGAATTCAAGCTTTTCAACGAATGGTGAACGATATTTTGTACGAACACGAATGACGAAGATGAAGTTCCGCAGCAACGATTTGGCTGTAAGTGGAAATTATTGCAAAATTTCGTGCAACATCGCTGTCTCCCTAAAACTTGACTCTTTTTGCCAATTAGCTCAAGGCTCAGGCCCGCCGCATATTGAACCCAGCCCACGCGCAGCACACGCCCAGCCCACGCGCAGCACACGCCCAGCCCACGCGTGGGGGATTCTGTTTAACACAGTTTGGCCGCGACGTGGGCTGGGCGTGGGCTGGGTTCAATATGCGCCGTCTCGGCCAAACTGCGTTTCACAGAATCCCCCACGCGTGGGCTGGGTTCAATATGCGGCGGGCCTAAAGCATGCTCCATGCTCAAATCGAATTTTGCTCATCGTTTGTCGTAAATAACGACCCATTTGAATGTATTCCACTTATCGACATGGACCATAATGTGGCCATATAACGTAATACATGGAGTAAAGTGATGAAACATGAGCAATTCCTTTTACTCGCCAAATTTCTAGTGTTCTAGCGAGCGATTCCTTGCAATTCCTTGAGTCCTTACGTGACGACGTAATTGCTTCAAATTTCGGTTGATTAAAGAGAACTTATTGCTTTCCTCCAGAAGAGATGTCTTGTAAATCCTCTAAATTTGGATCTAATCTATTCTGTAGAATATCGTGCGTTTCATGCGAATACACACTGTTTCCCCCGGAATAAGACGTTGGCGTTTTGTTGGAGGAATATTTCCATTCGTTCTCCCCTGATCATCATCAACCATGATAGGCGTTTCAACCTCGTTTTGCAATCGGGTTGAATGATGGGCGAAAATTGATTTGAGAGATCAGACCCTTGCTTTGACTCGAATTTGTTTCAACAGAATTCAGTAATACACCAATTGATACACAGTAATAATAATTCAGTAATACATCAAGCACCTTGGTAATTTTTCAGAAAACTGGGTTTTTCTCGGATTGTAAACGTTCCAAGATTGTATTTTCCCATTGAGTCAGCTTGATTTGCTTGTTACCTGTTGTCAGAACATCAGATTTCCTCTTCACAGATGTTTTCATATTACTTAAGTTCTTCTTATAGAAATTGTTAGTGGATCTCTTGCCAGGCTTTTTCTTTGCTTGAAATCGCGGTAAAATCGATTTGCCGAGCACTTGAAACCACTGAAATCACAAACAAAAAGGCCACTTGATTAGTTTAGGTATACAAGTTAAGGGTTGATCAACCAGCTGAAACGCGCGATCAACTGAGTTTGGAGCCCAAATTAATCGAGTAAAAGCTCGGACGCGAGGCGAATGACGAGTGAGGTTCCTGCAATTGATTGATTTCGATAAGCAATTACTTGACATCGATGAGCTTTTCCTTGTGAGAAATGGCCAACTCTTGTTTAACACCAAATTTTAGAGAATGCGTTTCTTGAGAGGAATTGCTTTCGAGGTATCTCTCGTCTTTAATCACTTCACCCAATGTCACTTTAATATTAACAGATTTGTTTATAGTCATATGAATGATGTTCACCGCAGTGGCACATAGGAACTTGATCGTTACACCTAAAAAATTAAAGAGTCAAAATTAGCCACTAAATCTTTGGACTTGCGAGCTTTGTTGGCATCCCAAGTGACTCTCAACGAGATTGTGTTTGTGAATATACCTTTTAAAAATATGACAAAAAACCCTCTTCACGGATTACGAATATCGTGTTGCCCTGCAATAGCCCTTTCATCGCAGGTGTCTTCCAGCTGGCAGTACCTCAAACGATCCGGTCCGTTACAGGCGAATAGACAGGCTCATTTTAGTGTGGGTGTGATAAATATTTCTTGTTTTGAATGGGGGTTATTTTTAATTTGACAGGAGAAGAGGGGAAATAATATCATCACGACTTATTCAAAAGGCTGTGACGTTTATTTATTCAAATATTTTTAATATAACGTGAAATTCTATAGGTTTGTTCGCTGAGACCATTTCCAGTGGTTTTCAAACTGGTAGCAAACCATTTCCAACCGGATGGGGGTGAACCGGTGCGCATGCGTGGCCGCCACCAAATTTCAAGTGGTTTCCAACCAGTCAGAAGTGGTTGGGAGAAAAATCTCCAGTCGGTTATGACGATTTGAAACCCGGCTTCAAACGGTTTGAGAGACTCAGCGAACGCACCAACATGGCTGCCGAGCCTGGCCGTGACGAGCCGATATGTCACTGGAAGCCTCTGCGAACGCCCAAACGCACTTCCAACGGTTTCAAACCGGTTTGATGGTCTCAGCGAACAAACCTTATGATACGAATTTCAACCCAAGCTGTAATCTCAAACGGTACTTCAGCCCCATTTTTTTGTTATAAAATTTAACGTTTGGTTTTTTGACTTAATGACGACATTGTACATGCCCCAATTACTTCGTAAATTTCCAAGCCAGGTTTTTGTCTATTCTAAATGGAAACCAGGGGAGTACCGGAAGGATCCATTAAAAGATTAATCGCCTCTAATAAACATCGGCCCTCCAAAAAATATCCGGTCGGCTACCGGTTTTTGGGAGATAACTAAGAGGGCGTAGGAAGCTCCCGGAACAAAGTCTCTCTTCCTCCCGGTTAATCAGTCCTCGAGGAGTTGGTTTTTTCTCTCTCTACCTTAAGACTCTTGAAGGTTAATCAAGGAAGTTGTTCTGATGGATAGACTTTAATTAAGATACGCTTACCGTTTTCTTACTCTTGTCTCGCCTCGTTGTTATAGCATTTATTCCCCGTTTTGATGGCGGGGGAAGAAGGTCGTCGGCTGAGAAGAAAATTTAATTACTCGCACCTGACCGGGTTATATATCTTCTCCATATTTTACCCGCCCATTAATGTCATTAAAGCGTTTTGCCTCTTGAGAAGATTTCCCTAGGAAATTGAGGGCTAAAAGGGGATTCCGATGTCCGCTGTAAATAACTGAACAATTATTCCAAATCTCTAGTGTTGCAGAACTGAGCCTGAGCTCCAGCAGTGTTGCTTTATTAGTTTTGCACGGCATTACGACTTGTCTGAACTATTATCTGCTTTATTTGTTTGTAATTAGGGATGTCAAATTGGTACTCAAAAATCGATTGCCAAATCGATTTCATTTCGATTTGAAAAAAAAAAAAAAAAAATGGTAGTTTTCAAGACAGGTTTCTGCAGTAGATTCGACCAATTGTGATTTATTTGCCACAATGCCCACCGTTTTTTTATTTGCCGTTAGACTGAAATCAAGTCAGATCGAGAAACAGATGGCACCACGTCAATCAGCATAAAAAATGATGAGATTTCATGTTCCACACTTGGGGTTACCTACACAAAATCTGAATTTTGGCCCAATCTTGGCGGGCTCACAGCGTGGGTTGCGTGCGACCGAAAAAATCAGTTGAGAGGTCGAATTTTCGTGATATTTTGCGTAGAATCCAAAATTGGTAAATTTGGGAAACCCTTAGATTTAATCTAAAATTATTAATCTGAAAAGGGAGTTTCCCATTTGAAAAAACGAAGTTGGTGTGCATTGGGCCAATTTGGCCCAGACGGAAAAAATTGAAAATAGCGCAGTTGAATGCAGGACAAAAAATAGGAAACACGGGGCTTTCATTTTTTTCAAAATCCCTCACAATAAAGAATTAAAATTCATATCCACTAGTTAAGGACCACCCTGTATTTCTCAGAACTGTGGTATTGTGAAATTTTTGTTATTGTAACTTTGAAATTTATGTACAAATAAAAATTTAAAAAAGAAACATGGACTTGAAAATAAATCCCTACATTACTAAAAAAAAAAAAAATAATTAACAAGTTGAAATTCTTACCTAGTTTTGGGCAGGTCATACAAGGCTGCCCTCAAAGATAGGCGGATGGCCAACTGCTCATTTGTATGTGTCGAGCCAACTATATAATATACATTAGTATACTCATTCTCCGACACTGGCTGGTGACCATAATATGGTCATGTGCTATTTATTTCATCATGTGCTATTTATCATATGCTATTTATTTATTTTATTTCACTAGTTTTCATATTTTTAATTTAATTTAATATTTTTATTTTTTGAATTTTAGAACAAATTTCAATTTTTCCGTTGATGAAGTGTAAGCTATTAGCGGTAGCTCTTCAATGAGGGTGGACCTAGCCACGGAAATTGTCTATTGATCTGGAGGACATTGTTGGCATTTGCTTGTTTCGGTCCTTAGTAAACACCTGCAGATGTTTATGTCCATACAAAACAGTTCCACGAATATTAGTCATTATGGGAGTGAGGATATCCAAGTGTAGTACGGGTAACTTTATGGAGGTTATGGGGAGTGTCCAACTGAATTATGATCAATGCTCACTAACAAATTAACGATTTTATTGATACAGACATCAATATAATATTGATGTCTAGTCCTGCCCCTGAATTGGGACTAAGTGGCACGTTGAATCCGTCAATCGAATTTGATACTGTTTATCTACCAACATTTGTACCGCCTCGATCGGAAGCCGGTGGGAAAGTTCACGAAGACGATGGTAAAGTTAAACTGCTAAGGGTTTTCCGGTGAGAGGAGCCTTTCAATTTCTCGGTGGTAATGGAAGAAAACGCACACGGCTCCCCCGACCAACCTCCAGGTGTGAACGTGAACGGGAAGAGGTTGATTGTGTTCCGTGAGATCGGTTTGAAAAAAAAAAACCTTTTCCGCCGACGGATTTTCACCCACATTTCCCGCACATTCCCTTTCATAGACGGAAAGCAAGTTGAGGGAAAACGTGAGCCTTGATCTGATTAGATCTACGAGCCCTCTTGGGGTGTTTGCAGATAAACTTCGGGACGTTTCTGTGGGAGGGTGTTGAATGGGAATGTTATGAGACATCTCTCGATAACCGCGTGGAAGGCAATGGACGGGAATGTGTGGTTGGAAAAGCAACTGGTTGTCACTTGAGTTGGCTCTCATATCAACAAAATTAATTTAAAAAAAATGACGCGGCATCTTAATGCCTTTTGCGGCAAGTTCACACTGTGTGTAACTGATACGCCGAAGGCAGAAGTTCCAGGCGGCCTCACGTCAACTTCATACAGTCAAGTTGTTATGTTTAAGTAAGTTATACGTGAGAGCGAGAGAGAAAGGTTTGTTCATAAAACACTTCACAAGGAGAAGGAAAACAAAATGCACTGCCTAATAATTTTACCCAACTGTAGGCTATGCCTGTTACTACAGTAGTGTTGGGTAAGAGTTGCTATTGCTTCTATAGCTTAAAATGTAAATCTACCTCGACAAAGTATCGAAAAAGAACAGTAAAGAAGTACAAAAAAAGAGAATGATTAACAATATACGCTCTTAAACTACGTATTAAAGGAAGAACCTCCACTGGTGATCATCCATGAAAAAATTAATTTCTTATATTTCGAGGGTGAAGTGGCAACAAGGCCTACCTGAGATAGGGCTAGTCAACATGGCCTACCTGAGATAGGGCTGGTCAACATGGCCTACCTGAGATAGGGCTGGTCAACATGGCCTACCTCAAGTGGGGCTGAACAACATGGCCTACCTCAAGTGGGGCTGAACAACATGGCCTACCTGAGATAGGGCTGGTCAACATGGCCTACCTGAGATCGGGCTGGTCAACATGGCCTACCTCAAATGGTGCTGTACAACATGGTCTAAGTGTTTTTATTAAAATTTACAGGAGAAACCAAAAACTGTTTATTTCTACAAGTTGGGAACATATACCTACGTGGATGTTTGCAACTATAGACACTTCTGGGAGCCAATATACAGAAAACTTACAGGATGATGAATAATTTTAATCTGAATCCCGCTGAATAAAAAAAGTCAATATGCCCAAAAATGTCAGTTAGGCCAAGTTATTCTGTACTATTTGAGGTAGGCCATATTGACCAGCCCCATTCGGGCCTTGTTGCCACTTCACCCTCGATTTACTTCTCTTATACATGCCTGGAGATTTAAGTTCCCGGTTTATATGCTTATGTAAAAGGAAAAGAAGGCACATGGGGCTTCTAGTTGTTAAAGCTTGACGGGACTTCGGATTTATGACATTGCCAAGTAGGACGAATCTGGTGGTGCAGATAGTTGGCCTGCTAGATTGCAGGATGGTTTGATTTTTGTGATGAAATAATAGGATAGTCTTTGCTAGTAGAGTGGATATTGCTTTAGGGTGGATACTTTTACCAAATCAAAAAGACCAGCAGATGGAGACCTACGGCTTGTTTTAATCATACTTTCTGGAGAGTGAATAATTTTTTGAAAGGTGAATTTACTGCCCCCACACTGAAATACCGTACTGCAGCATGGACTGCACTAATGCTTAGTAGATACGCTAATACGCTATTTGAGGCCTTCAAAGTCAAAAAATAGTCAAATAACACATGATAACGCCAAATAGTCAAAGTTGAGAGGAGAGACCAAAACGCGCATGGAGCTCTCAGCGAGCGCACAGTAATAATTTTTTTTTTTAATTTTTTGTTAGGATCCAATTTCCCTAGTTGGGGAACGTTTATTTATTCCCACCCAAAGGCCCCAATATCGCTCCCTTCCCCTTTCTTTTTGAGCCTTACGGCTAAATTTCTATATGCAAGGAACATGTTTTAGGCCTTATCTCCTTTTTCGTTTTTCTTTTTAAATATTATTTGTGTAGAAATTAGCTTTAGGAGCCACTCAGCTGCTCCGGACCTATTCTGCGTAAAGTGTAAGTCCTAAAGAGGCTACATGCCTCTGAAACGTTCAGAACCTTGTAAAAACAAACAAATACCTAATTATTATTTTGTAACTCTATATCTCAACACCAATCAGCTGAGCCAGTATGAACATGACACGACCGGCTGCCACATAGTTGTCCTTAAATTTTGTGCGAGATTCCCGAAATCCCAAAAATTTCAAAATTCGGTTTGAACCCCTTCCCACATTGACCTAGAGTTGTGAATAGTTTCATGGATCATAGTGAGTATTGTCCGAACCTGTAAACCAAATTTCGTAATTTTAGCACTAACGTTGTAACGCTAACTGTGCAGTCGGCGGACGGATTTGTTTTAAATAAAGTCTCTGAATCTACGTATCTTGAAACGTAAACTATCAAATTTTGAGGGCGTAATTTTTTTTCGGGCGATTCCAATGGTTTTTTATCGAAAAAAAAAAACCAAAAGGTCATATAAATAAAATAACATCAGCAGTCACGACACCTAGAGAGTATTGTGAGCGTCTTTCGATACCGAGAATTTATCATTTCGTGTTCCAACATACAGCAGGGAATCATCGTATACTGTCATAACGATTTTCCCTCTCCTGCGTTGGCGCTCTGGATCATCACAGACGAACGCTTCATACAAGATTTTTTTCCAGCTTTTTAGAGGCATCCGAGAAAATCGCGTTTTAGTAATTTATCTTTGAAATTCGTAATTATTTTCCTCTTTTTTTTTAGAGAGACGGAGATAGAGAGAAATGTATCCCGGAAGGCAGCATATTAAATTACTACTCCTCCGTAGGTTGTTCAGGTCGTACAAAGCGTCGACAACTCGTCTAAACGCTCGTCATCTCTCCCATGAACGGCTCGGCGGCTTTTCCTGAAATATAAATAATTCATAAGCCTACTCTCTATCGCGACCCTCGTCTGGACCTGCTACGAAGCTTATTCCATCACATTATCCTCTTTACCCAGGAATAATCCTTCTGTATATTCCACCGTTTGGCGACTCGCTCGGACGGTGAGCCGGAAAAAGTCAACATCGGACCGAACACAACTCGAGATGAAACCTGCTCTGCTCGAAAACCAAAATAACTGGCCGAATAGTAGTTGTGGAACTGACTCTGAAACGGCCTTATACGTAACGATTTCGTCACATTTCCGAAAAACAAGTTAAGGATTTATTAGAAATTAAGGATTTGGGCAGAGAAACACCAAGAAATTCAAATTTGCAATTCAAACTGCAAGTTCAAATTATCACAAAAATCCGACCTGGCAATCTAAAGGCTAAGTTCGCAGAAGGGTGGAATCGGGCCACTCTAAGTACTTACCCTAATATTCCAAAAATGAAACAGTCTGACAAGTGAGACGTCATTTTAAAGGTTTTTGGTTTATTATATTCAATAATGGACCATTGGAATCGACCAAAGAAAAAACTTTTTAACCCCCCTTAAAATTTGTTGGTTTACGTTTCAAGATACGTAGATTCAGAAAATCTACCCGTTTTGCCCAGTTAGGGTTGAGCTAAAATTGCGAAATTTGGTTTCTGAGTTCCAGCCCCACAAGGATCCTTGAAACTTTTCATAACCTTTCAGGACCAAAACAAACTTTGACATTTCGACAATGTCATATCTCGAAACATTTAACTGAACGGTGTAGTTTTTAGTTCACTTTTGAATTAAATTTTTTAAGACCAAATGGATCTTCGTACGCCCAGCCGTTCGTTTACAGTGAGCGCGCAAAGGTTTACGAGAAACACCAAAATTCGCGTCAAATACAATCCCCCAGCCGCCCAACATAAAACTACTTACCTATTTTTCATCTTCCCGGTGAGCTAGGGACTGGAAATTTTAAATATAGGTCAGAACTGGATCACAATGCAATATTCACTCTGTTTCTCGTCTGTAAAATTGTTTAAATCGTACCTATTTGTTTAAACAAATTAAATTTTGATGATGAGCTAGAGACTTGAAATTTCAAGTACAGGTCAGAACTGGATGACAATCCAATATTCACTCGGTTTGTATGACATGGTATGGTATATTATTGTATGGTATGATTTGGTATAGTACAGTATGGTATGATATGAAAGAAATTCGTATGGTATGGTATGAGTTCGGTCAGAATACGATATGGTGCCCATTTCCTACACAGTCTAGTATAGACAGAAGGGTGATTGATCTGCACGAGGAAGATAATAAACCTTTGTTTTTACGGTGAATACGATGGTAACATCAGAACTGCGATATCCTATTCCGTTGTATTGGAGCACTTTGAAGATGAAGAAACGTGGTTCTTACTTGAGAGGTTCTTCACGGTTCATCTGCTCTAATCTGGTAACGGAATGAGATATCGCAATTCTGACTTCACCGTCGTATTCAGCGTTGAAAAATCTATAAACTGAGGTATTACTCGGCAAAAAATGGAGACATTTTACATAAAACGAGTTAGTTCTTCGAAAATTCACTCTTATAGCCATGCTGCATAACAGTGGATTTTCTTTAAATCGACCAACTCCCTCGAATCGCCCGACGGAGAGTTGACAATGAGAAACGTCGCTTTTCTCCCATTCCCGAGAAAATCAAGGAAAAATGACACTTGATGGACTTTCCGATGTTAAGGTTTCGACATAAAGACCTAAAAGCCAGACCTATGAAGCCCCGCCTTCCGCTCTAGCGGGAAAAATAAGGGCGAACAAAAGCCGGGAGAGCAGATCCGCTGATTTATTCCAGGAGATTTTCCTTTTCCTCGTTCGTGGAAGTACAGGAATAATTCACTGATTACCCCCCCCCCCCCCTTCATAGTTTGTCGTGTTTGTCTCGCTGTCACCGTATTAGCGACTTTTGATTAATCAATGTCTGACGGCATTCGAACCGCGGCGTTTTATTGAAATTGAGAGAACAGAGTTATAACAACCGCTCTTTCTTCCCTCAACGGCAATTTATAAAGCTTCATGTCATACGGCCTAATGAGAAAATTTCCAATTTAACATACTCAATCTACATTTGTGTTCTCATACGCAGGAGAAAATTAACTGCATTGGGATCGACCTAGAAATCGAGGGCTCTTATTTGGAATTGAAGAAAAATCTTCAACATGAGCGTGAATCAAACGGTTTTACTTTCTTTGGCATTACATTGTGTATACAGCCATAATAATGGAGGGTAGTAGATTATTTAAATAAGTATATTACAATTCTTAATAAATTTAAACCGTTCTTTGTAGACAGAAATATCTCTTGTTGATAATATTGAGCAGTATTCTAGGTTCACATCTGTCTTTCTTAGAATTGTACTAAGCAACTTTACTTTATGCTTGTTTTCATACTCAGGAACAACTGATTCAAACAACACAATGTCATGTTTTTGTTATATTCCAACATTACGGTAGGTACAGTAACTTCGCGGTATAAATTGCTGACGTAGGTTCCTACAACTAAAACCCTGAATTATATAAGTACAACATTTATTTAATTAAAGATTATCATTTTAATTATTTAATCATTAAATATCCATAATGTATATAAATAAATTGTTATTAGTTCAGCATGGAATTGATAAACTGAAGAGACCATCACTAAGCTAGTTACTAACTCTCCACTCCATTCATAGGATCGAGGGTAGTAATTAAAGCCTTTGTCAGTCGCCCAAAACCCTTAGCTTTATGATATTATAGCATATTATTAATTAATAGTAGGTATATTCTTAATTTTCAATAAATCATAATAATTCATAATAATTTTTAGACATTAATAATTGAAAAATAAATTATTGCCGACGTAGATAGATTGAAATAAAAACCCCAAAATTACATTAGTACAAATTGTTTGTAATTAGTTCATCATCTCGATGAACCTTTCACCAATCATTAAATGAACTAAGGAACTAAATTTTAGTGATCTAGATAGAAGGGTGATCGGCACAGAGAAGTTAATAAACCGTTGTGTCAAGAATTTGCAGTTTTTTCTCTACTCAACAAAAACCGAGATTAAATAGAATTGCATACTAAATCCGGTTTAGACCACTATAAAACCGAATTCTTGATAATAACCACAGGTGTACGTCTGTGTATGATATAAAAGACAAATGTTGTAGTCCAGGGCTCAAATGGGTGAGCACAATTGGTATTAAATTTAAAGGGTTAATTCGAGCATAACGAATTTCGATTAAACTTTTATTTATCAATTCCGAAAACAAAAACGTTTGACAAAAATTGGGTTCTGGAGCTTAAAAAGGTGCATTTTGAAATGTATAACTTCTCTTGCATAAAATCCATTTAAGTGTATTGAGTGCTAGTTCCTGTTTCAAATTTTGAATCTATTTGGATGTTTTATCGGGAAATGCGAATGTTTAGACGGGTGAAGGAGTTGAGCGTACAGGTTGTTGCTTGAATAAATACTGAGGCAACGAGTTGGGTACCTAATTAAATGATTCTGTGCCAATAACATTTTCGCATCTCAGTATCTGATTTTGGGCGTGAAATTAGGACCTCTCATTCGCCTAATAACAATTCAAACCGTGAAATTCGCTCCTAACGAAGTTCCTTTCAACGCCTGTTCGAGCAAAGTCCTGTTAACGACGTCAACCCTCCCCCCCTTTTCGATTGCTGGTTCATTGGACATGAAATCGGCCTTCTCGACGCCTATCCGGGTTTAGCTCACTTTTCATTAAGAGAAGAAGTTAAGGCTGGAGTCGAACTTGGCGAATAACTCCGAAGTTCCTTCGCGGTAACCAACTAACGGCAGTTTCGACGGGCGAGATGTTTCACTCGCGTTTCAAACCATTTTCTACGACTCCCTCGGTTCTTGTAACGAACTAAAAATAATGAAGGATTAATTACGAACAACGCTTTGGTTGCTTCCTCACAACCAACGGCTCATTCATGATCACAGCATTGATCAACGATAAATTCGATTTTTATATCTTTTTAGTAGGTGCTGAATTACTTAACTGACGTATGGTGTGGGAGTATGTATGGGATGCCCGAAGGAAAATCCATAACTCACACTCGATCACTAGAATTGTAACTTTGAATAGGTCAAGTATATCTACGCATCAAATTCTAAACCAACTACCAGAATAAATGAGGAGCTTTCTTTCAAACGGACTTACATCCACTTAGAACTTTTTTGGGAAACTGAAAACAACAATATATGACACCATGCAAGTTTCTCAAGGTTCCCAAATTTTCCTCATAGTTTCTACATAGCAATGTTAATAAGATTATACATTTTCAAACATCTATCTCCCATTTTGGAGGCGAAACGACCATTCTCAATTTGGATTCAAGTCCGTTTGATGGAAAACCGTGGATATGAGCCATTTTGAGAAAAAAACTTTTGGATAAAAACATCACATCCTGGCAATCGAAAGGCTTTGTTCGTAGTTGGGCAGAATTGGGCCACTCTAAGGGCCACACTTTGGGGAGTTTTAGGGAGGGGGGATGAATTACCCATCAATTCCCAAAATGAAACAGTCTGACAAGTGATACCTCATTTTAAAGGGTTTTTTTACACAGAACACGATGGTGAAATCAGAATGAGACTCAGACTTGAGATGTTCTTCAAGGACATTAAGTCCCATTTGACATTTGACATAAAACCAGTTATTTCTTCGAAAACTCGCTCATATAGCCATGCTGCATGACTTTGGATTTCTTTCTGTTCCAATTCAGACTGCAAGAAACACTGATGGTACAGGAGCCCAAGAGTGGTGGTGATGCTACCTGTTGTTTCGGTTTTTTTTTTTTAAACTATTTTTCATTCTGAAGCCTTGCATAGTATTTCCATCTATCGGTTGAGCAATGAATCACATTCAATAATAGATGTGGATAATACCAATTTGGATGTAAGCCCATTCGATGTGGAATGCACTTCATATATACCAATATCAAATGGACGAAAGCCACATCGGTGAAATGATTCAATCAGACATAACGGGGTGGATATAGGCCATTTTGATGATAAAAGAAAGGTGACAAGTCCGACGTCAGTAACTACCGACCAATTTGCTCTTTGTCTACCGTCCCCTAGATTCTCGAGAAGATCTTCTTCTTCAGCGCCTCCTGCTGATCTGACTATCCCCCCCCCCCCTCATATATTTTGCCTTCGCTGCGCATTTTTCTGCGCAAATTGTAGACTGTCTCTTGTGCTATTGTGAATTATTCTTTAATGTATTGGACCCGTATTATTATAAATAAATAAATAAACAGTTGTGCGCTGTTCATGAACCGGGCATCACCTCCATGTCCTGATTCCGTACGACAGAATTCCCTGAAGATGGCTGAATAAACGGCCGAAACGTCGGAACCAAAAATTGTTTTCACTGACCGAACCTCAAAATAAAATATCTCACACTAAATAAATAAATATATAAACCGATTTGCAGCGAGCTTTTCGAGGTGGATTGAAACCGTTTTGGACGTAAAGCGACTAAGGAGGTGCTAGGCTTCATCCCAAAGATTCATTTTCCACGAAAAAATAGAAAGTGTAAACAAAAATGGATATAAGCCCGTTTCCTCAAACGGTCTTATTATGCTCATGGCTTTAGAACACTTGAATAAAAATAGTGGTTTTGTGAAAAATGCCATGAACTGTTGGAAAAGAATTGATTGTAGAATTCAGATTTCAAGGTTTTCATTTAAATGTTTTGATGATTGTATTGTAATTGTACGGTAGAATGAAAAAAAGAACTAAATCGAAACAGTGATCTAGACAGAAAATAATGACGCCTTGTGGAAATTCTTGCAGGGTTTTTTCTCTTCGTTTTCCCTCAACCCTCTTGCCGAAACGAATATCCCACCTTACTTATTTATATTTTTTTTCTCAGTTAGTTGTTTGTCTTCAACATCCGGCATTTATAACGTAAATAACGTAAAGTTCTTTTGTACCGTTTCTTTCTTTTTCTATTCTCTGTCAGCGTAGAAGTTGCTTTCGACTTTTTCTTTTATTCTGAATAATTATACCCGTTAGATGAAATATGAACGGCTGGTTCTGTACAGTCGAAAGACTACACAAATAATTCATGAGTAGATAACAAACAGAATATCGTAGGTCCCGAATGAGGACGACTGTTTCAGACGATTCCATCGATACAAACGGACCAATCGAGGGTCAAACGTTTTTACGTAAATGCCTGGGGGTTTTGGACCTGCGCCAACTTGACGACTTGTTGCTTAACCGCTCTGGTAAGTTATTGGGCTTAAGAAAATTGTTGTCGAGATAAACCGCTCAGCGCTCACGTCAAACATAAAAGGTGATTGATCACCTCATAAAAGACGTTGTAGGGCATATCCGGCATTTCCCGGTTTTGTACAGAGTAAACATGAAAATAAATATTTTTTTTACTCCCGTTGTCCCCCTCTTAGCCGGAAGTCTGCAAGAAAAGGGGTATTGTTAGTTACTCGGACTTCCTTCCTAAAGTCTCGTTCGTTTTATTTATTACTTTTTCTTCTTCATCCGAGAACAACACGCGAAAAGAGCTGATGAAAGTTGTTGGCAGTTCACCAGCGTTACGGAAGGGCTCAATTCCCAGGCCTCACGTGACTGAGGGCTTTGAGGCCGTAATCTCGAGTCTTCAAACATGAAAACGCGTTTGTGATGATTCACCGTTGTCGGGCGTACACGTTCCTGTTGCTCTCTTCGGTCGGATTCTGAGCGACATTATCGCCGAAAAGGGGAGTTTAAGGCCCTTCTTGCACCGAGTGTTCTGAATTACAAATGTCAGACGGTTCCAAGGGTTTTACATGGGAAACGTCGCCTTGATTCCCGTTCGCCCACATTAGGGAAGGAATCCCTCGTCAGGTCACACTGTAGCCCAGTAACTGAGAGGAAGGCGTTCATAAGATTCTTAATTGGAGAAATTATGAAATTAAACCATACTTCATTTAACCCTGGAATGCAACCCTATTTATTTTTTTTGCTTATTACCACTCATTCATGCGACGACTATCACTAAACAATTGTGTTAAATATCCAAAAATATAGGTCATAAGTACTTGGCATTGGAGGAATGGGATGATTGAATTCCACATCAGTAATAGTTAATTTGTTTAATCAAAGAAAAGAAAATATTGAAAATAATCACCATTTAGGTCCTTACGAGCATGAACACTACTCGCAACAGTCTACTTGCAAAACCTCGTAAGTCTAAAACATGAAATTTTACAGGAGAGGAAAAAAACTGCATAGAAACGGTATAAGACCCTCCAAGACAACGGACTGATTATTTTACACAGGAGTTGCACTGTAGTAGACAATAAATAATGCACTGTAGTAGACAATAAATAATGAAATTTAGGTCATTACCTACCTAACTGAAGAATTGAAGCAACTTTAGGACTTACAACTTACTTAGGACTTACTTCTGGCGTGTTAAAACTTACAGGTTATTACAACCGGCCATAGAGAAGAAATCAATCAGCTGATCCAAATGAAACTTCTACCTAAGGTTCTAGAGCCCTAGTTTCATCGAAAAGGATCAAATCCTTATTTTCGGGAAAAAACGGACTTACGAGGTTTTGTAAGTAGACTTACTAATTTAGTAACAAAATTGGCGTAAAACAAGACACATTTTCCAGACTGAAAAAAATTGCTGGACACTCGGAAAAACTTTTTTTTGTTCACTGAATAGTGCCTACCTTATAGTACATGAATATAAAAGACTTATATTAAGATATAAAAAACAGTCCAGAGGTCAAATAGTAATAATATGAGAGTTTAAGGGGAACATACGTTAGTTACAACGTCTAAAATTCACTAGTTTAACCTCTTTTTATGAGCAACATCAAAATCTCAGGCTTTTGTCTTGATAGGTATATTTAGTTCACTTAATCACGAAATATCACTACACCTCAATAAGATGATGTTGTACCTAACATCAAAATTTCAGATTTTGGTCTCAAGATAGTTCACTGAATCTCAAAATTTCACAAACCATATGGGTCACTTAACAACGAAAGTCTTATTTCTCCTTATTGGTTTATTATCTTCGATAATGAACCATTGGAATCGCCCAAAGAAAAAAAAATTTTAACCCCCCCTCAAAATTTGTTGGTTTACGTTTCAAGATACGTAGATTCAGAAAATCGAATAAAAAAAAATCCGTCCGTCCGCCGTACGCCGTACGCCGTCCGCCGTACGCCGTCCGCGCCACTTTGCCCAGTTAGCGTTGAGTTAAAATTACGAAATTTGGTTTCTGGGTTTGGACCAGCCCCACAATGATCCACGAAACTTTTCATAACCCTAGGTCAAGGGGAAGGGGTTCAAAACGAATTTTGAAATGTTGAAAATTCCATATCTCGAAAAATTCCCATCAAACGGTATGTTTTTTATTTCATATTTAGATAGTGTTTGTTCCGTAGAATTTTTTAAGACCATCTGCAGCTTTGTACGACCAGCCGTTCGTTCACAATGACGGCTCAAAAATTGTGCCTCACAACCCGATCGTGAATCAAACTGTTGAAATACAGGTCCATTTTCATACTAACAAGCTCTTTGGAACATCATACGGCTTAAGTGATGTCGAGTTTGTTGTTCTGAGGTGCGTTTCGTGCTACGGAAATGAAGGTAATTTCGAATGTTTGTTGGTAGGTACTTCTTTTATAGAAAAATTATTACCGACGTAGTATTAAAAACCCCAGAATTATATCGTATTAATTAATCATAATTAATAATAATTATTATTAATTATAAATACGAATTATTAATACCTAACAATAAATTATAATAATTTTCACTAGGTATGTACTTGATAAAATTGTTAATAATTAGTGATAATTTATAATAATAATTAATCTAACATTTAGGATCTAGAAACCTAGTGATCTAGACAGAAGGGTGATCTGTACAAAGAAGATAATGAACCGTTGTGTCAAGAATTTGCAGAGTTTTTTACAACAGGAACATCAGATGTTCTATGAATTATTGAATGACGAACAATCAAATCGATAAACTTCGTAAATATTACAATTAAACCACCATTGAGTTTTCTCCTCCTATTGTTCGTTATCAAAGTTTGATGGTTGCAACATTCTGAACATATTTGGCGTTTGTGCTCGCCACAAATATTCTTGAGGCATTTTTCGCAGAGTGACTTCGTCACCTTCTTTTATTGTAATCTTCATCGTAACGGATGTTCCTTACTTCCTCAGGTTCATCTTCATCAGATGAAACAACCAAGACTTCGACTCCAAGAAGTTCCAAAATCTCCTCGTCGGCTAAAATCCTTTTCTCTGAACGCTTCATATTATCTAGGACGAAAATGACGAAATTGAATTATTATTTGTTTATAAACATAGATTTTGGATATATATGCCATTTTGTGATAAACTACAATACCTAACTACATCATTTCAAAAGCTCAAAAAGAGCACGTAGGTAGGTATGGTAAAATATTCTATGTTTCAACGAATCACTTAATAATTCCTTTCACATTGAACTCAAAAATAACAAAATATGAGCGAAGAATAAGCTTGAAAATAACGAGTGTAGTATGGAGGAGGGTTTTGAAAATTAGTATTTTATTGCAACCCATTCGTCAGTGTACAACAGATGGTGATAAATTTTTATTGCAACATATTAATTAATATTGCCACCCATTCGTCTGATCGACAAATAAATTTTTATTTGTTGATATCCTTCTTCTTTGCTATCTCAATGTCAACTAATCTGCGGAAGCATAGGGGGAGCGGTAATATTATTTTTAAATTTTAAATAATATTTTTTAATAATATATTTTTAAATAATATTTTTTAACCCTAGTATGCAACTGTTCGTCGAAGCGACGAATGAATGTTTTTAGGGTTAGCAGAACATGGGCGTGGCTATCCCCCACCGCTCCCCCTATGCTTCCGCAGATTAGTTGACAAATGCCAAATTCCAATTCCAAATTCCAAATGCCAATTAATTTTTTTTGGCATTTAACGTGATTTTGATCCAATTTACGCGTGTTGATTCTCAGAACTTTCAGAATTGACGTGCCCTGCCGTGGAATGTATACAACGTATTTTCTTGTGAAGGTTATTGATGGAGTTTGGGTTTTACAATATTACCGTCCGTTTTATACATTGTGCGATACTCACGCTCCGTTGGATTGGAAAATCAGCGGAGGTCGGTTCACTTTCCAATCTGTTCAACCGTTCGAGGTTTTTATTGAATATTCGAGAGAGAATGAGTGAACGCAATGAATCCAAAAATTGTAGGTTTTATATTGTTTTCGATTCAAATCCGTTTTAGGTGATTCTGAATCCACAAATATTATTGTTTGGGTGACCTAGTTGTTTTTATCTTAATACGAAAATTTGCTCATAATAATGGTGTTGATGGTATCCCGCAGCTTACGTTCTACGCGGTTTCCGAAATCCTGTGACTCTGTGATCTCGTGTATCTTACTTAAGGCATCATTATACATTTTAAAGGTATCGAGACGAGTTGGAGGGAGGATGGTTACTGTAGAGATCGGCCCCCGTTGAGTAATAAACTTGAATCTCTCACCACAGGGATCTCTACCATACTAAATATATTCAAATTTTACGACCAGCCCCTCAGCCGTATCAGCGTGAACACGTAGGGGATTCTGAAACCGGGTTTTATGAAGCTTTCAAGCCCTATAATAGGTGGATATGACCTAAAGATGTTATTTATCCTTGCTGGAGCGTTTTAACATCGAAACCGGTAAGGTACGCTTCATGCTGGATCGTCACTATGGGAAGTTTAAGAGCATTCTGTAGGCTTTTTGACGATGAAAGGCTACAGAGCTTAAATAGAGTGCCAGGATAGTATTTCATATGGAACGGGTGGTGAATATTTCACAATATAAACTTCAATATGCTACTCTTTTTGGTTTATTATCTACGTTACCCCCCCCCCCCCCCCCCGGTCATCCATCCTCAAAATTGAACGAAACGTATGAATGAAAGATTTATTCCATCGGAGTTCTAAACGAACAAGCATGAACATTGTAGATATTTTAAATATAAATACCTTTTATAAGTTGAATGGTAGTGGTACCAGCACCAAGAGACAGGCTCTGTCTGGTGTTAGGGAGTAGCCAAAAATTGTAATAATACAAAATTCAAGAAAACTTAATCGATGCATTGAGACAGAAATTATAAAGAAGATAAAGTGACAAAGTAGTCCTCTATGTATATATACTGCACATCATGTTTTTGCTAGTGAAATATGCCAAGAGGAAACTTTCTTCTTATAGTTTGAGCGAGAAATCTCTACAGGTGACTGAAGACTATAAAGGGAAACCATAATAAAAATGACGAGACGTGGACCATACGCGGGTGAGAGGGACTGGTATGGTAGCCTGGGTAGTTGGGCGAGTAGCATACGCCGAAGTCCGGGGGTTGTTGAAAAAATCAGGGTGCATATGAAAGAAGCAAAGTGCTGCTTTTAAATATAATTGGTTAATGGTAAAGACGGGAAGCAATTTGAAATGTTCTTGGGAAGCGAAACGACGAGGCTTCCGAAACGGTTTACATTTCTAGATACGTAGCTTCAGAAAATGGGAAAAAAATCCGTCCTTGGCACTTTTCATAACCCTAGGTCAATAGGAAGGGGCTCAAAACGAATATTGAAATTTCGATAACGTCATATCTCTAAAACCTCATATGGAACGGTATAGTTTTTAGTTCATATTTACGTAGAGTTTAATTTTCAAAAATTGTTAAGACCATCCGGAGCTTTGTACGACCAGCCGTTCCTATTGATCTGGACCAAAACGATAATAAACCGTTGTGTCAAGAATTTGCAGAGTTTTTTTTTGTGTGTCCATACAAAATGTCACGAAAAGATTTGAGTGTTGCCGAAAAAGTTGAAATTATTGACAAAATTAAAGAATAACCGGAAAACACATCGAACCGGGGTTTATCGGACATTTTGAAGATCCTGAGAATCACTATGGAAGGTCATTTTTGAAGAGACTATGGTCTTGGGAAGGACAAATATGTACAATGTCATCAAATCAATTTTTTGTCTGAGCATGCGCAGAAGCAATTTTCTTCGCGCCTTAGATTGGTCGCAAATATGGGATGTTCAAAGGACGTTGAAATAATTTCAATTATTATGATTGGAGGTGGTCAAGTAAAAACTCCGTCTCAAACCGATAGTCAGTGCGGTTGCCCACGCGTATGGGTAGCCTTACGAGGTAGTATAGAATAACGTGGGAATTTATTTTGAAAAACCAAAGAAAACGTATCCATTGGTACCGCTATGATGATTCATTTTTCACTTCCTGATGATTTTGCCAACAAGGATTGATGCCTTTTGATATTGTGCTTTTTATGAGTTTTGATACGACAAATAGATTACACTGTCTGGCATATGACGAAGCTTTATCGAGAACAAGCCGTGTCCTAGCGATAGTTTTTACTTCGGTATAAAACTAGGTTTGTGGAAGAAGAAAGTTGCGGTCTGGCGAGAACACATCCCGCCGTTGACAGTCTCCCTCGCCCTGCGTCATTACAAGGAACATGATGGATACCGCGGAATCTTGATGACTCTCGACCCTCTCCATCTCCTTCAGACGTATCTTGTTTGACACTAGCGATATTTATAGTTGATGGTCCGATTATTATTTGTCCTCGTGTTCCCCGAAGCCTACCGCCCTGATTCCAAAAGGCGCCGTTTCGTAACGATTTGTCAACTCGAAACTCCCGATATTTTCGTCGGCCTCGCCGAAGCCCCGAAAAGGGGGTATGAATTATATTGTACGGCGGGAACGGAGAGAAAAACGTCGGAAAAGGCAAAACGTGAACAATTTTTATAGAGGGGTTGGGGGTATTTAAGGCATCTTTTATATAGTCGTCGATGATTGATGGTTACTGCCCACCCCAGACGCCGTCCATTGCAAATGGACCTTACACCGATGGATACTTCTCCCCCCATCTTGATCAATACTTGAACACTCCTTTCGAAATTAGTACGGTTTTTTTCCAACCCCACCCTTCAATACCTCGTACTAATTGTACTGTTCACTTTGTAGCCTCTCCCTTTCACCTCAGGAGCCAATAGCAATATGAAGAGTACAGGGGAAGAATGATACCTACATGTCCACAAAAGCTGATCTCGAGAAAAACGTATTGAGGCAAGGGAATGATCAAGATTAAAAACGTCTTCAGATGTTTGCACATATTTTTATTTTTTTGAATCTTGATCATTCCCTTGCCTCAAAACGTTTTTAAACCTTAATAATGGTTTTTCTCGAGATCAGCTTTTATGGACATGTACCATTCTGCCCCTGTACTCTTCATATGTTTTCTCCTTTCACTTTGATCAACCAACCCTATTCGACCTTCCACTTTTGGGGTCCCTATATAAGTTCACCTCTCTGTAATGCACCTTCAGTATTGTTTTGTTGCTGACGATGTTTTGACAAACCAACACCGTTTTCTCTTAGTAAGCGTTGTCGCAGACACAGAAATTCAAGTGAAAATATTTCAAACCGGAAGACTTACTGCTACAAGGCGAGGCACATCTTGCGGCGGCAACGATCACTGTACATTGTCACGTTTAGTAGTATCAAGTATATCATATTAAGTCGTAATAACGTCAACATTCTATAATAATCTTGGGCATAAATAACGAACATTTTGATAAATACCATATACAAATGGTAGTGTAATTCGGAAAAGCTCGCCCAACAGCGTTATTCATTATAATGTACATCTCGTAGCAGCTTTTATTGGGAAAGAGACCTCGCATTAATTACAGAGTACTAATTGAGTTCTAGTTGGTGCATTACGCGGAATTGAGAAATGAAATGAATTACTTGCAACAAAAATGAAATGAAATTCTCATGAAATGTTATTGCACAATTAGTATGCTCTCACCACAAGTAACACAGGTTTACAAAAGCAGTTTATGCAAGCATTATTATTGACATTTTATGTCTTTACTCTGGCACATACTAACTCGAAAAACGTTACACAAAAGCGTTACACGAAATCGTCACGAAAATTTCTGATGATTTTCGCTTACAACCTATTTGGTGCTACGGAACTTTATCTTCGCCAGTTATCATCGTACAAAAATCGTTCACCACTCGTTGGATAGCTCTCGATTTACCTAACCATATTACGTTAACCACTGCGGAGTGCGTGGCCGACAAGCTGCGGTATGAGCGTGATTGTTCAAATAATTGTTTACACTCAGGTGATCATTCTCAATAATTTATATTGTCTATACGAATGCAAGCAATTTATGATGAACCCTACAATTAAGTATAACAACTACGCTACTGGGGTAGGTGATGTAGCATTGTTCGAAGGTTCTTGAATCACTTCTTTAAAGACATAAAATGTCCCAATGTGTTGCAGACTCGTATGCAAGCATTTAATTCTCGACTGTATCAACAACAGGATGGAGTTGTCATTCTTTTGACATTTTCATGTCTTTGCTTTGGTACATAAACTGAAACGGGAAAAATTTGTTTCCTTGCTTCAACCTTTCCCTCAGATCACGTCAGAACACAAGCGACAGGCGGGCCACTACGTCAGAGCCTATGACGCACGAGCGTATGACGTCAGACGGCTGGCCGAAGGCCAACTAGTACGTCAGAGCCTATGACGCACGAGCTTATGACGTCAGACGGCTGGCCGAAGACCAACTAGTACGTCAGAGCCTATGACGCACGAGCGTATGACGTCAGACGGCTGGCCGGAGGCGAACTAGTACGTCAGAGCCTATGACGCACGAGCGTATGACGTCAGTCGGCTGGCAGGAGGCGAACTAGTACGTCACCGCCTATGACGTCAGAGGGCTGGTTTGCTAGGTGATCGGGTTTTAATAAGCCTCTGGAATTCCGCGCCTTCATTTTGCATTCATTTACATCTTCACGTTGAAAAATCCTTCATCTTGTCGCTAATTTAAATCTGTTCGATCGATACGTTTGATCAATTGCAAGTAGTTTTGACGAGTCGTGTAATGTATGGTTTGAGGCCCCTGTTCTTGGGGGGTTAGGCAATATGCCCACCCAGAGGGCTATTCGGTTTGCATTCACAGAGCCGGCTATCCTTAGAGCGGTCGAACAAAAATCTCGGAAATAGGAGAATCAGCAAACCATTACTGTAACCATTCTGTAACAGACGCTTGAACACATAGTTGGTGACATTATGTCTACGAAAGTTGAAAGTTCCAACAATTCTGACCCAGCCGATTATCCGAGGACCCGTTCAAACAGAGTCGACTGTGATTACTGTAATTTCGCTAATATTTTCCGTTTCGCTCTTCTAAACGGCGTATCAAGACCAAACTCGGATTGGCGTTCTTTGAGATCACGCTTCTCTAACCTCTCAAAACATCAAATAAAATAAATGTAAAAATTTCGAAAAGAGAAGTACCTCACGGTTCTACTAGCCGTTTCCCAAAGGATAGTGCTTTTATAAGATCAAAGTGCAAGGTATCGGAAATGATGGAACCGCATTCCCCTATCGGGAAATACCTTCGGATAATTCCGGGAGCACTCTACGAACTCGGGAGCCCCGAGAACAGCGTCAGGAATTCCATTACGAGCAGAAAGAGCAGTCTGGGAGGGAAAAAAATCAATTCCAACGGTCATAGGGTACGATATGGGGGATAACGTCCTTACATGAGTCCTTTACCGAGTCGTACGGTTCGGTTCATATAACGAAATCATCTTTTAAGCCGATTCCGACGAAGCAGCCGCATCATTTCGTTCGATTATTGAATTAAAAATTAACGAATCAATTCGGAAGAGAAAGAGGCTTATGGATGTAGGGATCGAGTCGTGGAGCATGATGGCTGAGTGGGTCTTGATGACTTCCTCCACTTGATGACTTCCTCCATCATGAACATTTGGCCTGTTGTGATCTGTAAGTGGTTACGTAGATACTAAGACTAGGAATTAACTTGGAATTGGCATCATTATTGAACCATATGTGAACGAGTTACCAACTACTATTGATTTAGGTTAAATCCTAGAAAGACGGGTTCCCGAAAAGGAAAACTCGTCTGCTCAAGTTCGGCCGCCATTCACATAGCTTGTATTTATTTATTTTTTAATTTTGTTATGCATATATCTTTACGTTAGAAATATATTTACGGTTTAAATTTCAATTTTTACGGTCTAAAATAATCGAAAAATGTTGGCGATTCGTTCTCCAGATGCTCGAAAAACCTTTGAAACCCCTTATCGTTCCTGTCCCCGCACCGGCTGTAACCGCAGCAGTATTGTATCATATCCGTCAAAACTCTTCGCTTAACCATTTCACCCCGGACAGGTCATAATAATATTATTATAGCCATATTATGCTGACCAGTCTGGAAAACTTTCGAAATTACAGCTGGGACCACATGAGTCGTAGTTACTGAAAAACACCTGGAAACAGAAAATAAGACCAAGTTGAGCCGGAGAGGTTTGATTTTCAAGCGGGCATATAAATGTTTCACAAAACGTCATCACTTATGTGAGATACTTGGAGGCAGAAAGATTGATCACAGCCTCGACTTTCGATTATTTATAATCTCAAGTTTCTTCTACAAAGGAGAAATTTAATTTGTTTAGCCTTTCGTCATAAGCGAAGAACACTGATTTGAATGAGGATCAGATTTTCAAGTTGTGTTTTAGATTTCTGCTCGCATTGGCAAATCCTTGATTTATATTTTACTATGTGTCGCCCTTCAATAAATTTATTACTAAATCTCTTGTTTGCTACTATTGAAAATCATTATCTTTCCAGGTAAGACCCTCATCCTGCTCACTCTTTGAAAAGTAAGTAGAGCTTGTGTACTTATTCAATGTGAACTTGATACGTATTTTACTTTCTTGATATTTTACTTACTTGAAACCTAAGTGAAAGGTCTCATTTTATCATCAAACATTTTATCATCAGGACGTTTTTCGACGTCCTTCATTATTGGAGACGATGAAAAATGCTTAGTTCAAAGTCAAATGATGAAAGTGATTAATCAGAAGTCGATGATTCCAAAGGCCTTTTATGCGTAAAATTTTGTTGAGAAGAGACGATTTTTTATTGTAAAATTTTTCATTGCACCAAGTACTTATTTACATAAAACTTATAAGCAATTCTGCTCCGACATAATGATTATTTTATAAAACTAAAATACTTCTTTTGGTCCATTTGAATATTTAGTGTGCAACTCATTGGATGCCAGTAGTTAAGGTGAAGATATTCGCTAAATGACATGCAAAAGCATCAGCCTTTTCCCTGATTGGCTTCGACATCTTTGATGAGTAGTCTGTGTTGCGATCACTTGTTATGGTGACTGAAATGGTCTATCTACAGCGAAAACAGTAATCAAGCCACCACCTATTACGCCTGAGGCCTTAATGACATAGAAAGCTTTCTTCAGTACGATCTTCAGCTTTCGATCACTACCACTTCATCAGGTGGAAAGATCAAAATAAATGGTGCGATTCATATGAAGAGGCGAATGAGGATAAATAAATTTGTTGTGGATAGTACGCTTTCAGAGCTTTTGAATGAAATGGGCAAAAATGTGAACATAAATGGAGTAGGGAGTGGGTTCATAGGTCGATGTTTATATTTATGTTTGTTATTTTACCAACAAAAGTGACCTTCTGATAGGCAATTCGTATTCAATAAATCCAATTCTCGAATCCCACGTATTTTCCGGATTATTACCCTCGGGAAATGACCGTATTATTACCGCTGTCGGCTCGAAGGACCAAATGTTTTCTGTACCTTGAGTTCGTGCTAACACCTGCGGGACGCCCCCGTCCCATTAGAATGAATCTAAAACGGTGTTATCCTTGCGAAACAACGCTCAACAGTTCCGCCGAGTTCCAATCCTTTACGAGAGATCCACTAGCTTACCAGTAATAGTAGCTGTTTCAACAGGGTTCGTGTTGGAAGGTACGTAATTGAAACCTGTACCATACCTGGGGACTGTGTAGGATCTCCTTATGTAGGTACCGTATCACCGTATTTAAAAGGAAAAATTACATGGGTTGCGAACGAAGACATAATTTTCAGTTATTTTTTCAACAGTGATTTGGACGAGTGGATTACCGTTAGAGGACCACCAGGTATATTGTACTTCATTACTTCAACTCGTGTAGTTGTGGCACTTATACGGATATTGGATAGAGTGATCTGTATGGAAAATTATAAACTGCTACAGGGCTTTTCGCGCTCCAACTGCCAGTGTTTTTTTTCTCTATACACAATCACTAGAATATGTAAGTTTGTGTGACATAGTACCGAGAGGGAACTCCCCTTCAGTGGACGCATGTTGTGATTGGAGCGGGTTGATGAATAGCTCGGGGCACAGGTGATCAATATCCTGTTAGCTAAGTCAACATAGTTTAGCGCTATAATAGCTTCACTTACAGCACGACGGAATCTTAATAATGACGGACGACCGCATAATGTGTCACGATGTAGGGCTTGCGCCCGGAGATGCAAGTCGCCATTGAAGAGTTTCCGCGGAGGTAGACTACAAGAGCATAACATCCTGTGGGACCGATACAACGCAGTTCACCCAACAAGATGAAATACGTATGAAGTCACTTCTGAATTTCAACAGTTTTGATACTAATCAGAAGTCTGATTCAGATCAGACTTCTTAAAACATTGGTTCCATGAAATTTTTCAATTGGAGCAGTCATTCTCGACCTACAGGCATTAGAAGTTCGGTAAAAATTGCCTATATTCGACGGACGATTGCGGCTCAACGGCTGGACCGATTTCAATTTTGAAAACGGCATCCGACGCAAAATTTGATGTTCTTATAAAAAGAATCGAGTAGAATTTTCTGTAAGATGCGTATTTTTCGAGTTATACGCAAAAATATGAAAAAAGTGCGATAATTTCGCGTTTTTTGCCCCTCCCCTCTCACCTTAATCAGGTCACGGTCCTCTTATTCGAAAACTCAGCAAACATACCCTCTTTCTACCATCCCCAAACAACCCCTCAGGTTTTCATTAACTTTGGAATTGACTACAGGTAGAATGACATGTACATGACTCCTGGGTTATAACCGTGTGTTACCGTCAGACATCCATTCGTTTCCGATTTCGCCTTGTACCCTCGATCCCACAAGGAAACAGTTGGCTACAAATAGTTAGGAGAGTCCAGAATGAACTAGCTTTCAAATTCTTTTCACACCACCTCGTACTTAAGGTATGAAAAAAAATCATAGAAATTGGTTCATAATAAAATCAAACGGATTTATATATCGATTTGCTGGATTTTCCATCGCTTTTAATCGTATTTTGATCGTGAGCAAAGGAATTCCATTAAAAACCGATGCGTAAGAAATGAAATCCAATTTTGTCTGTATTTTGTCGTCGTTTCAAGTCGATTAACGGTATATTTTCCTCAGACATGAACCCATTAGGTACTTACCCATGGCAATTCTTTTGGTCCACCGACGGTGCCAACCCGCTTGGTGGTTGAAACGTCGAGATATCGTTTTCCAAATTAAATTGACACTAGGCTTCATATTGCGCAGGTACAGTTTGTTCCTTTGTCCCGAATTCAGAACAAGAAATTGTTGTCTTTCTTCTCACTAAGAAGCCTTGTGTTCGCTGGGCATTCTTAAACGCTAATTGAGTTTTAAAAAAGAAATTAATCCGAGATCACAAAATTAAGAAGAGAGATTGTTACGGGTTGGACGGAGGTTCGTGGAGTTCGTATAATGCTGAAAACGCAAAATTCCGCTTTTCCGCGAGTAAATTACGGGTCTCTTCGAAAGGAAGATAGCTGAGATCTCAAACTTTTGGACGTTTGATTGAATCCAAGAGAGAGAAGAGTGTTTTAGACAGTTCCCAGCGGCAAGGAGTTACTGTACAAAATCAACTTAGTCAGAACTGCCATTGCAGTTAATTAGTTCAATTTATCCGGATGACCTGCAACTTGTCTCTATATTTATCTGAATGAGTTGCATCGTCTGACAATTAAATTGTCAGAAATTTTCTTCACAAACCATTTGGACGATGGCCTCGTTGTTTCTCGAAATAAACAACTAAATATCGTCGTTGAATGGATTTACAAAGCGACTGGGTGACATTGAAATAACTTCAGAATGTCAGATTTCCGTTCTCAAACTGGTACACTTGAGGTCCACTTGAGATGAAGAAACGTGGTTGTTAGTTGAGATGTTCTTCACGGTTAATCTGCTCTAATCTGATAATGGAATTAGATATACCTCAATTCAGACTTCACCATCGAGGTCAGCGTTGAAAAATCTATAAACTGAGGAGACGAAATTGGTTATACAACCAGTTATTTGCTCAAAAATTCGCTCTTCTAGCCATGCTGCATTACTGTGGAATATAATAGTTATGTACAGAAGTACTAAACCAAATATCTTACTCAAAATTAAACTCAACTCATGACCTGGCATTTCTGAGCGTTGTGTATAGGTCCTGCTGTTTATTAAACTATTAGCAAACCAAGGTTTGGAACAGATATTTGGATTGGATCAGTATCTTGTAGCGGTGGTAGCGTTTCTCTAGGGAAACCAGATCATAATGCTTGTCCCACTTCAGAAAGAGTAATCGAAAGGGGAACGGCAATCTCTGCCTCCACATCTGGGAGAGGGGAGGCAGAGATCCACTATATCATTTCCTTAAACATAGTGGTCGAATTATGTTGAGACTTCAATGAAAAGCGATTTTTATGTGTACATTGAAGAGCAATTGTGTCGAATTGAGTACAACTTCAGATTCAGGCTGAGTGGAAAATTGAATTAATTCTCCTTCCAGAATTTTCCTACTCGCAATAAACATTTTCCCGAGGAAATTCCAGTTTATTAAAAGTAAAAAAGTTTATTAGGTAAAAATCGTAGCGAAGATTGTTTGCATTAGACGCGGTTTGCTTAGCAGACGTAATACATCACTTCGCCACTTCATTTGCATTTAAATTGTAAAGTTCTAGCCTCCGTCCTCACCGTGTTCAGGACCTTTTAAGACGGAAAACGAACTTTAAGAACAAACACTTGCGGCTCGGATTTTTTTAAACGATTTGATAGGGTGAATTCGCTTTGGGACGTCCCATAGTAGCGAGACGACGCTAAGAACTGTACAAAACAAACCTGAGAGACGGAATAATTACATATTAGTACGTTTCTGGCCATCGAGAACCAAATTAATATTTATGTCGGAAGCAAAATCTTATGTGCACTGCCCAGGCGTTAATTCTCAACGTATTTACGTGGTTGTTATTTAATTCGACTCAGAAAGATGAAGAAACGGAAAAACCAGTTTTTGGCATCTCAGAGATGTAGGAAGTGTATGAATTCATACAGATTTGAACACCCCAGAAAATGTTTTAAAAACCATTTCACATCAAGTTGTGTCGCATTGGACCATCCGCGTCCTGCATCATTGGGGATCGCACTCGTCTAATTAATCAGCCTAATTAATTCCCTGCAACGTTCCTGTGCTAAATGAACTGCTGGGTGTGTTCATTTTTTCACTCCCTTCTCGACCTCATTTTCCACACTGTACATAAATATTTCATCGGGAGGCGGCTCGACCCTCTTTTTTGCTGCAGTTTTCTCTTTGCACTTACAGCGTTTCTAAGCCCCTGCATTGCCTTTTACGGAGTTCTGAATGTAAAGAGTTTAAACCTATTTAACCAGAGCTGCTATTGTAATTATGGTTGAAAAACTATATGAAATGCTTCAAAAGGTTTAAATTTTGTTTCTCAACAGTTTGAGGTATTCGGAATCCATCCCGAGATTTCAACCGAATTGTCAAAATGTTACAAAAAAACATTCAAATACTCTTAAAGACGCTTAATTTAGTAAATTAATTCGGGGATTCCTCCAAAAGCGACTTAATGTAATTTTGGTCAATTTTTGACCCACATTTTGTACGTAGTTATATCAAATGTTTGAAGCCATTGCAATAGCGCATGATCTTAAGAAAACCTCAAATAGACCCGAAACTTGGGAGTTTTGAATGGAGAATGTAAAATATCCTGAGTTCTAAGTCTCAGTTGGTTGAACAAAATTGTATGTACTCGAAAGAAAATTGCATTAAAACGTGTTACAGACATCAGCTTTTCTTTCGTTAGTCCTTGAGTTCATCGATCCTCCAGTCGGGCTTTTGAATCGATCGCAAATGAACCGTAATACCTTGTGTCCACCAGTTATGAATGAATGTCACAAAGAACCTTATCCTCTGGTTTATTAAATGGGTTATAAAGCCCGGTCGTTGTTTAAGACCTTCTCGATGTCCTGGACTTATCCTCGAAAATAAGTATAAAAGTAAGGGTACGGCAGTCTTATACGTAGGGACAAGAAAAAGCTATAGAAGGTAAAAGCCGTATCGACTCCCGACGGTTTTCAGTCCATCAAACGAAGCCTTGAGCATCCCCATTTAGAGCCTTCTTCGTCACTTCCCTCCATCAGTTGACCCTCCGTTTTATGTGTTTCAGGACTAAATCGTTCGTGAAGTACTAGCCTGATTTTCGTGACTTCATGTTGACAGGCAAATGGATATCAGTAGCTTCTTTCTACATGAACGCCTCGACCTAGAAGTTGTTCTATAACGGAGTTTGCTTCACAAATGTCCTCTTTTATCCATGTGAGTGGGATATTTCGCAATGTCACCTAATGACACTGTCCTGTAACCAAAAACAAAATCTACAGTCGGATTTGATCAAATTCACACAATTTAATTTAGTATGTGAACAATGCCCCGAAGAACAACCGTTACAGTTCACAATGTGCGAACCGTGATTTTATCGTGAGGTTAGATCATGATTCAATTTCGTTCACAGAACTTCCCTATCAATGTTTGCCTTGTTAACGATCTCCCTTACAATTTCGCTTTCAAAGACTTTTAATTACGATTCCCTTCACTCGTGGAGGCTCCTAACCCTAAGCGAAGAGGAAAAGGAGGGTTCCCCTTTCTGAACAAGTACTAATTAAAACTCTTTTACGTCTGAAGAAGGGAAACTCGGTACCGTAATGATATTACAACAACTTGTTGTCAGAACCTCCGCCTTGCAGTTGACTAGGTGGAAAAAATATAATCTTAATGTATCAATGATTCTTAGCAACTTATTTCAATTATTACTCAATTGTTTTCATTTTTTATGAGAAAAACGATTTAAAATTGATGTTTCTATTAGACCACCCAGCAGATTCTCAATACTCCCTTAATGAACCAAAAACCTTCAATTGAACCAAAATAAATGAATCAATAGAGGTTTTTTCTTTCGAGGAAACCTCTAACCCCTCCATTCTTTCAAGAAACGATTAATCGATTCATAGCGATTCCCAGGGATTGTAACGATACAGAAACTATCGGGTTTAATCGACATATCGGATGAAAGGAGTTTCAAAATCGATTAGGAGTAATATTTGAATGCGTCTGAATCAGTAGTGAACAAGGTACCTTGAGACGTAGTTGGCAGTTCGGTAAACGAATCGAAAAAGTGAGTTATAGGATAAAAGAGTTTTCAAACTAGTTCGTTTTCACTTCATTCTAACAATAATAGAATAACTAAAATCTTAAGTAGAACATTGTTAGTAATAATGAATAAATTGCGATTGAAAAGTAAAATTATGGTAAATTTTCATATTAATTCGTGGAAATTTGAGGATTTCCGTGGATTTTGGTCATTAATGTCTGGGGTGTCTTGGTAGGATCAGGATCTCGTTTATCACTGTTTTCTTGCTTTAAGTGTTTTTATGGGGATTAGTGGTATATCGGTAGGACTATGCTATGAAGAGCAGTAGAACAGCGATAATTTTGGAATTAAAGACAAGATTATAATAAAAGGCACAAGCTTTCAAGATTGCTAACCATCCATTAGGTTCCTGTTTTGTTTACTATAGATTTTATTTCTGGTAAAACTTGTTGATTGATTAGGTTTGCGTAAGGGATTGTAGAAAGTATTTGCTACCGCAACATGATTTCTTGACATTTTAAACTACCTGCTCCAAGTGTATGACACAGCCATGCCATTAAGCCAGGCCCACCAAACACGGTCATAGTTAGGCGAAGATTGCTTACGATAAACCCTGCGCTGCTTAAGGGGGGACCGTAAACGCGGGACGAAACGCTGGTGTTTATGTTCAATTAATTTCCACGACGACGATCTTTGTGTATTTTGCAACTTCCCGAAAACACCGAAAGTTCCACGGGGCTCAGACCTTCATATAAAAGCGTGCAGGGTCCTCAACCGCCTATCAGCGGGAAAACTTTTCTTTTGGGGCAGTTGATGAGAAATTTTCAGCGACGTAAACTACGAGTAGCTTGGGATGTAGTAAGTACCTTCACGTGAAAGTACAGCTATGAATACCGGAGTGACCCACAAAATGTTTGGCAGTTCGTTAGTCGCTGCTTGGCTCGAGGACAGCGGGATTAGATTCCGTTTCTGTGAGGATGTTAGCATGAAAATGGCAGTCAATTGTAGGCTCGGCCTCTATAAAGCGACCTCTGGTGTTCGATTTGGAGTATTCAAAAAACTTAATCATTTTTAGCAGTGAGGAAATGATCTCCCATTTTGAACGATCCGAAAAACGAATCGGAATGGCAAGCGGGTTGGTGTTCAAATGTACACGAGCAAACATAATTTCCTTGAAACACCCTCAAATACCTGAAAACATGATCTGAAATAATAAATGAAATAAAACTCCCCAAAACTATCGATTGCCATACAGATTTTTGTGTGCAAATTTGAACTTTTTATCTCAATTCTATCGAGATTTACCTATCGACTGGACTGACACATATACACATGGTTGTTGTCTTTTGGAAGTGAATTCAGGATGGTCTGAATCGGATTTTAGTATAATAATTTTTGGAAATTCGATTTTTGTAAATGTTGGACCAAGAACAATAGCTTCCGTTTCTTCGTTAAATTGACTAAAAGAGAAGCCGAAATTCTCAAGTGAAAATAAAACTTCAAGTCATAAAACTTCACCCTCGACTGGGTTTCAGGGGCAACTTAATCCTTCCCTTCTCTTCCTTGTTGTTCGACGAGGTTCGGTGCATTATGAAAGTTAAAACGAAAAATAGAGGCACAATTTTATAGCGAACGTAAGGCAGTTTTCTGACGATTCAAACAATAAGATAGTTAAAAGGTCGTTACCAGATCCTCCTTTGGAAGCAGATTACCGACTCCTACCTTTTTCCCTTCTATTTTATCTCTCCTTGATGATCCGACCTTAGGGTTTCCAAGCTTTATCTGGTTTTATGGTAGTCGGGGCAGTACGATTGTGCTGAAATTTATTACCGCTCCAAGAAGAGATGAAGCTTTTCTTCTTTTATCCACGTCGAAGGAAACTGGAAGTTTTGGTCCTCAGAAAATTGAATTAACGTAAGAGCGACATCCAAACTTTTCAGAGGAGCTAAAAGTAGTTTTTGAAATCCCCTTAACGTAGTCAGAAGACGACTTACTATGAATTTAGAATTAGAAATCAGCTGCGACATTTTCATAAAATCAACTGTTCTGTCGTTTCAAGGAGAAACCACTCATCTGCAAAACATTTAATGTCGACGTCCAAAAAATTCGTCTAGGTTTTTCAGCTGGCCCCTTCATTGCTCGACTCCAGTTTTGAGTTACGAATCCGCATTGCCGCTGATGTTAACGTTAGGTCCTATCGATCATGCTGATATCGATTAAATATCGAAAACATCGATTCGCTTTGATTAATGACAGTTGAGTTGTTCGTCCCCTTCGATAATGTAAACTCAAGCACTCAGTTTGTAGGCAAAACCACTTGAGCTGTTTTGCCTCCAAACACTCGCCATTTATGACGCATCGTTTTTTGGAAAACCACTTGGGCCAAACTAGGTATCACAGGTGGATATCATTGAGACAAAATCTGTTTACAAAACAGCTGTTCCCGAGTTTTGAGTTGAGTAATTTGCAGGAGAAGCCACTTGAGTGTGAAGGGAAAAATCACTTGCTATGGAAAAACGCTTATGCGTTTCGAGGCAAAACCACGGTTGCCAAGTCAGGGATTTAGGTTTTTTTCGCTGACTGGGTTTGGGGGGGGGGGGGGGATGTATAGGGTTTTTCTTTAGGGTTATTTTTTCCTAGTCATGGTTTTTTAGGGGGTGAATTTCACTGATGTGTTACTAATCAAAGGACATTGGAAGACGGTCGCTTGGCCATGGGTGCTAGTGGAGCGACGAAGTTCTGGGTTGAGGTGTACGGGGACGTCGTCAGCGCAAAAAAACCCCTCGTTTCAGGAACGTTGCGCTGTTAGCACTGTCGCTGATTTCGCTCCCCATTTCGAACGAGTACGTTGAGAGATGCTTCTCTGTGTACAACCACATCAAATCGAAGCTGAGGAACAAGCTGAGGAAGAGGGGATCACATGTCATGTGCTAAGTTTCAGCCAACAGAGATGATCATTGAACAGAGAGAGCATCTGATGTACGATCATATCTCCAAAGACACTGAGACAGGGATTTTTTGGGGGTAAGGAATGTATAGGGTTAATTTTTCCTAGTCAGAGGTTTTTCGTGGTTTTTCTAGCATAGGTCAGGGGTTTTTGAGGAAACAAGGTTGGCAACCGTGGGTAAAACCACTTGTCACCAGATTTCGGTTGATAAGTGGTTTGGCCGGCAAATTGGATGACGTAAAATGTCGATAAGTGGGTGAAATTGACAAACGCAAGTGGGTTTGCTTGCTAACTACCACAGATACAGATTCTGTAAGTTGTTCTGCTTCCAAATTAGGTAGAAAACCCACAAGATAAGTTCACACGATTTTTCTCAAATTTTGACGAATTCGGAGATGAGTGGTTTTACTTTAAAACGGCAGTGTTGGCGTTGAGTAATACAACGGATGTTGGACATTATCAGTCAAGCTGTGAACACAAATAGTGTTTCGACTCTTCTGTATAGACATAAAATTTTCTGTTACTAACATGGTCTACATTGTGGAGCCTTGCACAGACCATGGAGCCTTTTAGATACAACCATTTCGGAATTCAATGTCAGTTTGTGGGTGGGATTGGGTATAAATCGTGGTGCTGTCGTCATCTTCTGTGAAATGAGACAAACCTCTCGAGAGTTCATCGGAAGAAAAATAAAAACCCCTAAATACTGACGACAGCAACCTTGGAATATTCTTGGGGCTGAGAAGAAGAAACTTCGGAATAACCAGTCATTTCAGTCATTGTTGAGAAGTTCGTCACAAAAGAAACCTTTTAGGTCTGAAGGTAGTTTCCATCAAGTTGAGCATTGCCGTTTTCATTGTTTCGATACTCCAAGCGAGATTCAAACCAAGTTTCGTATCCGGCAGTCTTATTCAGGATTTGACTTCTCTCTCTAGGATTTATTGAAAATAACATTTGCCGCGGTTCCTACTTCGCTGTCACAATACCGAACGAATATCGACGAAGTGAGCTTCCTGATTGTCGGTCTTGTATTACTAGTGGGGGGAAAAAAAGGCAAAGAAATGATATCCGGTGCATCGCACGGGGCATCCGGGGTCGACGGACGAAAGGGGCGTATCATGTCTTGCGAATTTCATCCTTCCAAATAACCGTCGCACAGGAAAAAGATGGCCGGGGCCTTCACAGCAGGGAATGAAACGGAAATGAAGCTCTGGTCGCCGGACGAAGGTGAACCTTTTGATTCCAGCTCCTGTCCCTTTCAACTCATCTCCGATGTTCTATTTCCTCGCCTTTTCATTCTAAATGAGTAACCTAAACCTTAACCTTAGGCCCACGCCTGGGTTTTATTATTCTAAAAGAAAAACATTCGTTTTATGTTCGGCTTCGAGGCAGATAACTGACTTCATTAGTCATGACCAGAGACGAGTAACTATAGGTCATTTAGTTTCATGATTTAGGCCATTTTTGATAGGTCAATTAGGTCATTCGTTTTGCAGATTTAGGTCATTAATTTTGCTAATATTGCACAAATAGGTCTTTCATAGGTCATTGCCCCTCATTTTAACTTTTTATTAAATAAAATTTTATAAATACATAATTTTTCTCTAATTAATAGGTACAAATAATTTGTACCTACGACGGTGAAGACGAGAAACCTCGTATCTCCAAAATCCCAACTTTTCAGGAGAGCAAAAACACTGTTTTTTGGTGCCTATGACACCCTATTTGCCTCGTTACGAGGAACCTTTACAATCGATTTTAAGGCTAAAAACTCACTTTGTCAGCGCTGCGTGCGCTAATATCGGTAGAGTAGTTTTTAATAGGTAGGTAGCAATAAAAAACTCAATTTCGGAAAAATTGGAGATACGAGGTTTCTCGTCTTCACCATGTAATGCTCAGAACTTACCGAGTTTCCACAGGGTCTGCAGAAAATCTTCTCCCCCTCCACTGCGAAGTCTTTAAAACCCTCTAGCCTCTAGCAGGTTTGCTCGTAATTTTTACATGGTTTGTAGCAGTACTGACTCGCGAATGAGGAAAGTAGGTACTATACCTGGTATACCATACCGTTCCCCAAACTGGTAGTGGGGGGAGGGGAGGAGTGGGACAAGTCTTAAGATGACTGGAGTGTCCATGAAATAACGAGATCTCGAATAACTTTTCCCATGGGATTATCGCAAGGCTCTATATTCGTCACCTAATTAATGGCCGAAGAACAAGTTCGTTGAAAAAGAGAGTGGTCATTTCACACCCTGAAAACGTCTAAAATATGCCGTTTTATATGGCGTTTCCTCTTTTTTCGGTGATTTAGGTCATTTTTGAAAAAAAAAAAAAAAAAGAAAAAAAAAACAGTACATTTAGGTCATTTGCAATGGTCATAGGTCATTTAGGTCATTTACTCGTCTCTGGTCATGACCAATCTCTAAATGAGAATTTATTCAGTCTTCGTCGGATGTGATGTTGCCCGAACCGACTGTCACACTTCACGTAGAGTCAATTTGGAAGTGCCCTATTCACTATCCACACTTGTTATTAAGTGAGAGTCAAATTTTAAAAAGTTCTTGTTCAACAAAATATTTCATGTACTACTGCTACATTTCGTACCAAACACTTATTTCTCACAGAAGCCAAGTTCGAAAATCGCTTCACCATTCCATAAACTGTACGAAACACAATCAACTTGTGCCCTCATATATTCCAGTATATAAATCATGTATCCAAGTTCTATGACCCAATATCAGCTACACAACAATTTTAAGATTGAATTGAAAACCTTCATTTATAAATTTGTACAAAATCGGGATAGACAGCCGGTCATTCAGAAAATCTTAGTTTTACATCGTGATGGATCGCTCTTAAAATAAGTATATTTCAAATTTTATTAATTTTCCGATAACATCTTGGCACAATTATGTTCAAATTGGATTACTATTTTCGATTCTATAAAGATTTTAGGATATGTATTGAAACATTTTCTCCCTACAATCAAAAATGACTTGGCCTACATCAACACGACCATGTTTTCTTATGTTTATGAGCTTTTCGAGGGTATTACTGACAGAACAATGGTCTGGGTCAACTATACCCGAAACAAACGATGCAGACGTATTATTTTGTTTCAAGACCGAAATCTCGATTCATCAGAACTCTTCAAAACGACGTACGGCATCACGGTTTTTTTGACCGCCGGCTTATGTGAAGGATGTTCAGAAGGTTAGCGCGAAAGGCTGTTATGCTAAGCCGAGGCATGAACGGGTCATCCGTCTTGCGGTGTGTGGAGTTTAGAGGTCTTCGTGACCGGACTACCGCCAGAGGGTTACGACATTTCACCTCTTAATGCCCAGAATTGCCTCCCCAGTAATATGTGCCCTTCATAGTCCTCGAGATGCTCGCTAAATCATGGTGTTAAGACGAAATGTTGTGGACCATGGATCAAAATAGTCGACAAGTTTATGGCAAACTGAACCAATTTAAATGTGTCACTACTTAACTAATTACCATGTACACCGATTTTATTTCCTATCTAGTATTCAAATTCCATTCAATTTTATTCAAGAAAACCGTGCAGAAAAACCGTACATAATTAAATTTCCAAAATTAAGGTGGATTTCTGAGCCTAATGTCCTGTGACCCGTCCAGGCTCGTCTTTTTCCTGCTCTTCGATAATGAACCATATCACCCAAGATAAAAAAAACTCCCCTCAAAATTTGACGGTTAACGAATAAAAAAATTCGTCCGTCCACCTCAACATCAGAGCATAGATTCTATGCTTGCATACTGTTCATAATTGGCTACGCTCGTTAGTTCTGCCGGAATTTGTTGAGGAGGTTGCCACAGCCTCCAAAGCAGTTGATGATCGTTTGGCTTGTCACTCTCCGCCAATTGTTACCACCGAACTGAATTGCCTGTAAAATCTACACATTACAGTTCAGGGCCTTGGTTTTCGTGGTTGGATCTGCTGTTTTACCTTCAATCCCTTGAATGCACAACCTAAGAAAATTAGTCTGGGCCAACACGCAACAGTGTTTCAGGCCGAGACGATCGCCATTGAATATATTATAGAGATCAGAAAGCTAAACCTAATAGGTACGAAAGTGGCAATCTGTTCCAATAGCCAAGCCGCACTGAACGCATTAGCCTCTCCGGTAATACCATCACGGATTGTGATGGACTGCAAGAATGACCTGGACAGCATATCGGACAGGAACAGTGTCACCTTAGTATTGGTGGCATTCTGGGCTGAAGGGGAACGAGGAGGCGGATACACTGGCCAAAAAAGGGTCGGAGATCGCCATCATCGGACCCTAACCCTACTGTGGAGTATCCAAGAGCCTCAAGAAAAGCACCATAAAAGAGTGGTTGCTATCACTCATTGCTATAAACTCAAGCCACATAGAATAGATCCACAGGCCACCAGGCTGAGGGTAACGGTAGGCCTGCTGACTCTGCAAGCATCTCTGCAGGATCGGGGTGACCGAGGACAGCGAGTTGCGGTTCTGCCTCGGAGAGGAGGAAACGGCAGAATACGTCCTATGCCACTGTGAAGGCCTAGCCAGGTCCCGATTTCTTTGCCTGGTCCATGAAAAACCAGACCCAGAAATCTACATGAGGAATCTACAGTCTCTGAATGTTGGTAAAACAACTTGAGCTCTGATTGGAGGGAGGGCATAATAGATCTAATTAGGTGCCCAATCAAGGTGCCTAATTAGGTGGTTGTCACAATCTCTTGAAGAATATATGACACTGAAGTCAACTTTTTGGTGATCCCCATGTCGAGTAGCTGAGATGAGGTCGTTGGGAGGTAAAAATTCAATGTGGATGTTCCTTAACTGAGCATTTGGGTGTGAGGTCGCATTATCGATGAGCAGTAAAATTGTTTTGTGAACCCTTCTGCAGTTCCGCGTCCCACTCGTCCATCCATGCATTTTAGTTCACATGATAAGAAACAGGCAAATTCGCTACATTCAGGCTTCAGAGCATTACCGATGACTAGGAGCTTTCGCTTGTTGCTGCCAGTCACATTGCAGCAGCTCAGTACAGTAACTCGACCCATCGCTTCTTTTGATTTGCTTCATGCGAAGCGAACGACGTGTTGTGAAGATAATGCCCCAAATAAACGATCTAATGTATCAGTAAGGCAAAGTTAAACAACATAGATACGTTTTATTAGAGAATTCCTGTTTTGTCTCATACAAGAGGCTGCCTCCCTTAACCGGCGTCTCATATAAGCGGATTCTACTGTATTGGTGAATATATCAGCAATTTCGAATCAGTTCCGAAAACCACTTTATCAAATTTTGTTTCACTGTTGGTTGATCCAATGGATGAAACACGATTGTTGTTGCAATGGGATGAGTGGAGATTTATAGTCGAGTTCGGGAGTACACGACGATGTGCTCTTTATTACCGTCGAAATATGTGAGATCCGAACGGTGGTATTCGATCAATTCCCCAATAAACGACCAAAAAAGGCGAAATAATTGCTTGGGCGACAAAAAGAACCTCCGGATAAATCATCGCGAACCGGTCAAAACCGTCGAACGACGATTTCCCACGCGACGTCCCGTTTTCATTGGATATTTCAAACCGGTTTTCTCCCGAGCAGATGTTTCCAATTTCCGCGCCAAAACCTCTTTCCCTGTGGCATAGCTCATTCCCGCAAATTCCCATTAGCAGTCTCATAATTTCCAACGTACCTCCGCTTTTCAGGGTCGATACCCGGAATTACGCTAACAGCCGAGGGCCCCCGACCGCAGGATTCATCCCGACCGGCCTTTTTCGGTGATCAATTTGCGGGAAAATATCGGGCTACTTCGTGGTTGATTGGGCGGAAAGGGTTTTCTGGTTTGTTACTCGGCGGAAGCGATATCGACGGAACGGATTGATTTTTGAATATGACGAGATTCGAGCGGTTTAAAAGTGATGAAACCACTGAACCCTTATCTCAAAAACTCACTAATATATAATAATAACAATAATAAAATCAAAATTTTGAACGTATATCCGTACCTTTGGTACGAATCTCGGTATTGAAACAATAACCTAATTTTTCTAGGTGTATCTAATAAATGGAAGCCTTTCTTAAAATTTTAATTTTTTGTAAATTTTGGGACTGTGGTTAATTTCCCCTATCGTTTCTCGAAAATGTTACAAAAATCTAACCGTTTCTAGGAACGTGTGGTCTGAACGGTGACTCGAGGCGTTCCAGGACGTTCCTGCAAGACCGCTCAGTCGTGCGAGTCGTTGCCAGGTCGTCCCTGAGAGCCCCTCAGTTGACCAATGCGTATTACTTATTGACAAATTCAAGTGGGGTTCGTTCGGAACGCCATAACGTCTCCTTGTATTAGAGATTTTCAAATTATTAAAAATTTTCAAATGTATTGAAAATTTTCGGAAAACGTTATAACAAAATCCGTTCCAGATCATCCTGAATTCACTGCCAAAAGTAGGGATGAGGATCGATGGTCGATGTTTTCAAAACATCGATGTTTTCATGTCGATGTCCGATGTTTTTGACATCGATGGTAAGGTATCGATGTTTTTCGTACATCGATGTTAACCAACTATGTTGTCGTACATCGATGTTTTATAAACGCGAAATTGCTAATTTTATTTTCAACACTAAAACCATTTTCTAAAAACTTGGTTAATGTGTAATAAATATTAATTAAATAAAGAGGACGTTTTGAATTTTGAGAAGAGTAAGATGGCCACCGGCGGGAATTAGGTACTTGGCTTCAATGAAACCCTTCGATAACAGCCTTTCACTCCCTCCACTGCTCCTTGGCTTCATAACATCATAAAATAACCTCGCTAAAAACTTCCAGTAGGTATTCCAATTACTGTTCAGTTCACTCGTTCACTGTTGTCTGTTTAGTGTTAATGGATAATATTTTATATTATAAAGTATACAATTATTTGTGTATTTCATTGTATTTCTTTTAATTAAAATTAGTTGAGTGTTTCATTGTATTTAGTACCTATAATATAAAATGAAAATATTGAATGAAAAATCATTCAAAAAAAGTAATTTGAATATTGAATAATATTGATAATATTGAATGATTTTTAAAAACATCGATCCAAAAACATCGATGTTTTGCAGCGAAATACATCGATGTTTAGAGATCGATGTTTTCCACACATCGATGTATTGGTTCGATGTCAACATCGATGTTTTATTCATCGATGCTCATCCCTAGCCAAAAGTGTCAAAAGTGCCAATTTTATCTCAAGTCGATAGAATTGAGATAAATGAGAAGTTCAAATTTGTAGATGGGCAGAGTGGGACCGGTCTAAGGGGGGTTTTAGGGAGTTCTAAGTGGGAAAATTACCAATAGATTCCAAAAATGAAACAGTCAGACAAGTGACACCTCATTTTAAAGGCATTTTTTTTAACAGGATGGTGAAGTCAGAATTGTAGTGGATGAGGTTTCATTTTGGAATTTATGGGTAGTTTTTCCCACCCCTTAAAATCCTCTATACCCCCCTTAGAGTGACAAGACAGATTTTTTGCACAAATTTGAAATCTTCATCTCAACAGTTGAGATCTATCAAGAGTTGTCGTCTGGAATGGCAAATACATTATAGGGATTTCAGGCTGGTTGAGGCGGATTTTGGTATAAAAATTTTCGGAAATTCTATATTTTGACAATTTTGGACCGAAAACAATAGCTTCCGCTTGCTTCGAAATTTCCCTAAAATGCAACATAGTTATGTCAAAGTTACTTCCAAAAGCTTGGGAGATACTGAATAGTCGGCATCAAATTTGAACGAATTCATTTGAAAGCCTTCGTCATCCACGTGCAGATAGCGATAACACCTGTAGCTCCGATGTCAGATTCCTACGTACGCTTCGTTGATTTGGTGCCGTGCATTTGCAAATAAAAGTTAACGTTGAAATAGCTCGGGAGGTGGTTGAAAAGGTGTGCTGGCATTCGTTTGATCTATCTCTCTTTTTTTTTGCCTCTCGCATGTTCCTCTCTTTGATGTTTCCGCACCTACGTATCTAATAACAGCCTGACGCGGTATAAAGCAGAAGCCTCGCCGAGTGGAACTGTTTCTGAACCTCTTGCAGCTTCGTCAGTCGAGTATTTTTAGTTGAACTGAATTAACGTGAAATAAAGCCAGTTATTGCCGCTATGACGAAGAACTACTTGGTCGTTTCAAATTAAGTACTGAAGAAGAGTCACACATACTCAAAATCACAAGTTCTTCTAAATTAAGATTGTACTATCATAACGATTTAATTAAGAATCCTTGTTTCAACGAATTTTCGAAGAGATAAAAGCTACTGTTCTTGGCCCAACATCTTTAAAACTCGAATTTCCGAGAACATTTTACACTAAAATCCGTTCCAGACCATCCTTCACTGCCACAACTCAATATAATATGAATGAAAAGTTCAAATTTGCAAAAAGTCAAAAAATCTGTCTTGACAATTGAAAGGCTAAGTTCGTAGATGGACAGTGTCGGGCCCTTCTAAAGCCGGGAATACACTTGCGCCGAGGCAGGCCGCGCACCGCACGCGCAGTATCGGCGCGCCGCGATGCTCAAGTGTGTACGGGTCCCCAACACCGTGGCAAACAGGCTCAGTCTGCCGCGTGCGGTGCGCGGCCTGAGCCATCGACTGTCGGTCCATCAAAGTGAGCACGGACCGCGGCAGCCTTGTACGGTGCGAAGTATGGACGAGCTTGTGTGCCTCGCTGTAATTTGAAAATTCGTATCGCGGCACATCACATCGCGGCTCATGACATCGAGGCGCGCCGAGGCTGCGCGTGCGGTGAGCGGCCTGCCTCGGCGCAAGTGTATTCCCGGCTTAAGGGGGTTTTGGGGAGTTTTAGGGGGGAGGGGGGACGAATTACCCGTAAATTCCAAAAATGAATCGGGCTGACAAGTGACACCCCATTATGAATGTCTTTTAACGCTGCATACGACGATCTGATTAGTTTCTTGAACTGGAACACTTTGAAGATGAAGAAACGTGGTTGTTACTTGAGAGGTTTTTCACGGTTCAGTTACGTGTTACTCGGTAAAAACGACAAAAAAAGAACACATATATTGAACATTGAACAAAATTGAACATTTATTTCTTTATCCTCTGCCATACCGTGGAATTCAAGCCATACCTGAAGTTCAACCTACTTTGAAGGTACACCACTTTTGTGCCTTCAATTGGTTGAGCTTTTTTCCATAGGTAATGTCCACGCTAAACCCTAATAACCCTGAATAATATTAATAATATCGACCGTAAACCCGGAATAAGGTTTTCCTCAACATCAACATACTTTGGTGGGATGTTTGAAAGGTGTTCGACAGAATCCAATGCCACTATCTAGTAAGAACGAGAGAAACGCAATAATCCATGCTGTGCAGTTCAGAGACCCCGGGATTTGTAGTCATCCAGTTAGAAGGAACCATTAGATCCTTAGGAATAATATTAGCAGGCTAAATACGCTGGCATCACAAAGCTTCTCGTCACCGCCCTTCCTCCGTCATGTTGATTAACTTCTGTTCGGTGTATGAATGAGTGAGATGGGCTTGGAGCTAAACCGTAACGCCGTAACCCTACACATCTGAAGCCGAGGCCGTTCTCGCCTCGCGTCTTTCAATTCGCCTTGTTCCAACTCGGTGTAATTGTTGTATTGTGTCGACGTATTGGGGTTCCATGAGCGGTAATGTCGGTCTAACAATGGCGTTCATCCCGTTCTTGACGTATTCGTACCGCTACGGTATGCAGGACTATTCCCGAGGGCGAACGTGGGTTGTCTGACACAGCGGCTGGATTTCCCCTTGATTTACCCAAACCCGTGACAGAAATGAATGGGTTTAATTACAGTTCAAAATGTAACATCAAATTCCTTGTTTTGCAATCCGAGTAGAAGGTAATCAAACATACATTTCATACATGACCTCAAACCTCCGGAACTAATGAACCCTCTACTGTTTTAAGTGTTTGTGATTTGTTGACCGTCAGTAAGAATGATGTTCTTACTGTTAGATGAACATCTACTGCTATTCTACTAAGTATAGATATAATATTTAAAAACTGACTTTCAAATCATTTATGATGATTACAGACGTGAATGAATGAATGATACTTTATTCCATATATATACACAAATAAATAGTGCACAACGACTACATTGGAACTACACCCCTCATAGATCCATGATCTGTGCCAAGGCACTTATTGATAAACTAAAGAAAATTTATTGTTGAACTAAAATTACCTGGTAGAACAAGAAAGAAAGAATGAAAGAAAGGAAAAGACAGAAGATCATGAAAGACAAAAAATCAAACTCAGAACTTGTAAATACTAGTTACCATAGCATCACATTCCGATGAACTGGCAACAATGAGGTAAGAAAATAATGACTTTTTGTATGCTGATCTACCAATGATATGTGTATCATTTAAAGAAGGCGGCATTTTGCGAATTATGAGTGGTAGACTGTGGTAGAGAAGTGCTACTTAAACGGGTAAATGGTACTGGTATGACAGCCTGAGTGGTGAGCCTTATTTCGCGGGTAACTGACTTTGGCTCAGTGACCAAAGTCTCCGGGTGCTTGTGATAATACATCAAGGCGTGCTTGATGTACAGCTCCTTCAGTGTGAAAACTTTTGCCACCTCAAACAACTCAGTAGTAGGGAACTTACTGGGTTTCTTGAGGATAACCTTCAAGATTGTTTTTGGAATCACAATAACCAGTTCCAATACGCCACTGAATGTGTTAACCCACCAAAGAATACCAAAACTGAGTACCGATTGTACCAGCGCTTCATACAACAGGATTAGAGTTTTGCAACAGAAGTAGTTTCTAATAATATAAAATAAGTCCTTAGGACTTTAACTTGACACTGCCCAGGCCCCGGATCAGCTGAGTGGCTCCTAAATCCAATTTCTATGTTATTCACACTACGAAGCTGTAATTTGGCATGTGGCTAAAACATGTTCTATGCTCATACGCATAGAAATGTAGCCGTGAACCTCAAAACGAAAGGAGAAGGGGAAGTCCAGGGGCCCTTAGGGCCGCGTTTGTACTTATATTTCCTAAAACGTCTTTGTGCGTAAATGTGAATAAAATAACAATTTTAGGGGTTGTAGGACAAATGGTGGAGGACAATCTTAAATCCGGTAGTACCAACTAACTTTATACACAATTTTTTAAATCTTGCCCACAATTGTCTTAACCTGCTCCCTCCAGTCGAGGTTCTCATCCAACGTTATTCCCAAGTACTTTCCGCTCTTCACTCTATCTATTTCTAAGCAAGAACATCCAGCTGAACCCAGGTCGCAAAAATACAATTTTAAGTTGTACCGAAGAGTGTCCTTGTCTTTTGCTCGAGAGAACAGTGTGTATTTGGATTTGTTTGCATTTATGGTGATCGATTGTGCGTTGAGCCAGTGGTAGATTTTGCGCATAATGAAGGCGTTGATTACGTCACATTGAAGACGTTACTGCTGTTGAGTCGACTCGGAAGATATTTCTCCCGCACGTCCGCGTAAATTTGGGGCGAGACGGGACTCTGGAAAAGTTATGGTGGAGTCACATGGTGAAATCCTTTTCCGCAAGAACTAACGGGACACTGACGGACGGCTTGGGACAAAGCGCGGAATGAAAAGAGACCTGTTGTCTGGGAGCAACAGGTCGTCCGCCGCAGAAACAAGAAGTTGAAAGGACAAAGTTTATCTGGAGGCCGATGAATCGGATCGGGACAGTTAACGGAAAAGCGGGCAATTATGGTGAGTGTTGGTGAAACAGTGTGAATTAAGTCTTAAAGATGGTTTTGGCGATTTTGCGAAGAAAAGGAAGCTATTGTACTAGTCCAAAACTTATAAAACTAGAATATCCGAAAAAATTGTATACCAAAATCCGTTTCAAACCATCCCGAATTAGTCCAGTACGTGGGGCATTAAAAAAATTTAATTACTCTTCTTGAACGTCCATTGGAATTCAAACGAAAACGGTGGGTACAGCTTTCGTACAAGTACGCAACCACGAGGGACATTTTATGTCTTTGCGCCCCCTCCCACACCCACACCACGTACCTCGTACTTCAACAATGATAATATTATTATTATCATAATATTATTATGGTGAACTTCATAAATACCTGTGTGTAAACAATTATTTAAACAATCACTCTCATACCGCAGCTTGTCGGCCACGCACTCCGCAGTGGTTAACGTAATATGCTTAGGTAAATCGAGAGATATCCAACGAGTGGTGAACGATTTTTGTACGATGATAACTGGCGAAGTTAAAGTTCCGTAGCAACGAATCGGTTGTACGTGAAAATCATTAGAAATTTTTCATAACGCTTTCTTCGTCACACCGTCACAATGTCACACTTTTTGAGTTATGTGCCATAGTAAAGACATATTATGTCTTTACTATATTATAATGTAAAAAATTATGAAGAATGGTGTCTGTACGAATTTTTCACTCCGACAATAATTATTAGAGAAAATAAAGGGTGGGAGCCCAACTCGTGGACCACCCTGTATATTTTATATTTGTTTATGTATGTGACATTTCAGATGATAACTATCGATAGAATTGAGTTAAAAAGTTCACATTCGCACACAAAAATCCGCCCTGACGTTCGTATATGTGTAGAATCGGGCCACTCCAGGGGGGAGGGTTCGGGGAGTTTTAAGGTGAAAAAATTACGGATGGGAACGTGAAAATCCCATTTTTGACCATTTTGGAGTTAAGACGGTTTTCATTAACAGGGCCGAATAATAAATAATCGTGTAATATTATGATGGTTGTAGAGGCAAGTATCGAGTAGTTCTGGGTGAAGAGTTCTGTACTGATTGGAGCGGAGTGAAATATCTGTCGACGAATCGCCGTTCTGTCGGAATCGATCCGCTTACTCCCGTGATTACACGTGAAAAAGTTCAGAAAGTACGACATACCGCCTGGCACAAGGGTGGTTTTTTCTCTTCCTTCGTTTCCCTCTCGAGCACCGCGGAATCTCCGGGAACGGGTGTTTAAGGTCGCGATCCATTAGTTTAACGGCGTTGGAAGCCTTTAGGCCAAAGCACTAGACGCCCGCAGGTGTGCTCTGGAAGACACGTTGTATTGTCGGCGATACGTTGGAGATGGGAGCCCGTAGAAGGAATGAAAACGGTCGTATTAGAGATGAACGGAAGCTGAAAAGGCTCAGTAAACAAGAATCACCTCCTACAGGAATCCTTAAGAGTAATTGAGTTGTTTTCCGCCCATAGACCGAGTACCTAATCCATTTATAATGAACCAACTCATTTTTTCCACTGATATAACCAGCATCATTATTTTGATTATTTTTACCTTTCCACGATTTTTCGTCCAAAGTTTGTTTAACCCTTATTCCGCACAAAAGTATTACTCGGCAGTTTTGATCATAACGATCCGGTGCTCCTTATGAAGGTTCGTACCGATCAGTGCAGGTTGTCGATATCCGATTGGTTACAACTCGTGGATCCTTTCGAAACGCTTAATGAACATCCAATCCCACCTGGCATATCCCCGTCATCTCGTTGTGAAAATGTACGTTCCGCGTGTAATAACCGTTCCTACTCCGACATCCCGGTTCTCTTCATATCGGCGAACCTCTGGCAGCCCTTTGGACCGAATTAATTGCTTTCGGAGCCGGTTCTTAATCATTGGATATTAAATCACCGGTGGCCCAAACATTGTGTGGGTTAGCGGATGCTTATTATACGGAATTAACGTAACTCCTGACGAAGTTTTATAAATTATTCCCGTCTCCGATGCATTAACGCCTGTACGTTTGGTATATGCGCACATGTGATCAAATGAGTGTTGATCAACATAGGTAACAAAGTTTGAAAATGAACTAAGTTTGTACTACTTACGTCATTATATTGGAGCAAATTGTAGTAGATGTCGAAGAAACCGAATGGTATATCATCTGATTGCATACCTGAGGATACAATTATCACGAAAACACTAAAAATATCACAACGAGCAAATTGTTGAGTATCCGTGAGCCAGATTTGACCACCTACTGTTTCGATTGGGAGTTAATTCTTACGGAACCCACCAGAGCCTAAAGACCTATATTTTCTTGGGTTGCCACATTGATTCTAGATAGGCTACTGCTCCGATTTTTTCTGTAAGCTATGATACGCAAGTGGAATACAAAATTGTCCCCAACGTTCCACAATAAGTAGGTGCAACAAATTCTGGTGATGAAAATAATCAGCAGAAACGAACATAACTGTTGGAGATTTGAGTTGAGAATAGTTATTGTGTGTTGTGATGGATTTAGGTTACTAAAAGAGAAATGTCGGTGATAATGCCTGCCAGTCATTAATTCATCATTCACCACTTCATTATCAATCATAATTTCTCTCCGCGTTAAGTAAAACCACGATTATTGAGCTTTTAGTGGATGTATAATTAAATTAACCAGCTTTCCACGTGAAACACCTTTTACGGTTTTTGAAACGACCAAATCCGACTTGAGGTCACGCCACGACATGGGATAACGTGACTCGAATGTGTTAGTGCCCTTGTCAACCGTCGAGTTGTATTATTTATTTTATACTTAGTCCTCATAAATCTCTGAGGAACGAGAGCAGACTAAAAGATTTGCGAAATTACGAGTGTGAAATTGAATTAAAGCTGTGTCGTGATACCTGCTCTTACATAAGGCAGCTTATCGTTCGCATGCAACGTTTCACGAACGAACTCAAACGTAACTTTGATAATATCATAATATCATTTTTAACCGTCATTTTTCACTTATTGCTCCATCAACATCATTTTCAGCAACTCCAACACTTCAAATAATAATTATTTCAGAAACATCTGACACGACAAATTATTACAATGTGTGTCACATAATATGTGAGAATCGAACGAGAAAAAAACATTATATGACACACATAATAATATTATGTGAGAATCGAACGAGAAAAAAACATATTATGACACACATTGTAATAATTTGTCGTGTCAGATGTTTCTGAAATAATTATTTGAAGTGTTGGAGTTGCTGAAAATGATGTTGATGGAGCAATAAGTGAAAAATGACGGTTAAAATGATATTATGTTTGGAGAGGTTTGTGTGGTTTTCTGGGTGAATCGATGGAGCAGGTAGTTGCACCAGTAGCCTTCTGTTATTTTATTATCTGCCTTCTACAGTATACCCGGAACTCCTCTTGTTATTGCCCTCTGGATTTCTCGGACCTGCGATTGTTGAGAGCATCGATGGGTATACACATCGATGGTTGAGAGGGGTCAGAAAGTTCCTGTAAAGCAAAGCCTTCTCATAATGCGTCAAAGTCAACTCGTGATGTCGCTCGGATCGTCCAATCGGAAGGAGGTCTTCAAGTGGCGACGAGGGCTCCACGTCGATCCCAACGTCCGGCCTTCTCAAGTACTAACACGTTTTCCGGGAAACCCCCTCCTAGTGTACAGTTCTCTTTCTCTTCCTCAAGGGTGTCGTTACGTCAGTGTCTTCTGTAAATTCGTTCGGGTGTGACCACCAGTTCTTTGGGTCTGGCTTGCAAGATGGCAGCAGGATTGGACCAGCAGAACACACCTCAGTTCTTCCTTGGTATGTTCTACATCCACCTATTTTATCCTCCTAATTTATCCCAATTTTATCCTCCTAATCAACCTATTTTATACCCTAAGAACGTCGTAACCAAACTGTTATAATACAACATTTTTGTTACACTACAAAAACAAAAATGTTACAATACATAAAATATAAACTGAATTGAAAATTATGTTTCTTAAAAAAAGTACATACACACATTTCACTACCAACGGGTAGGTTGTACGTGCAAACCGACCGAAATAGAAACGTTGCATTCTTTTCGTATTAAATTTTCACAGATAGACCCCCACCCCTTGAACATATCCATGTCAAAATGTTGAAAAAATAATTATTATTATTTGACCAAACGAGATTCATTAATTGATCCCATAGCAAGTGATTGACTCACTAATGGTGGTCGCAGTAAGGAGAATTTGAAAGTTACGTATTCATCTTATAAGGAGAAGTGTGGGCTGATCTGAGACACTGGTATGTTACGTAAATCTGTGTGACAGAACCAATTAAAATATAATAAAATAAATTACAATAAGAAATAACGATACAAGTTAAGCGTCGGAGTCTCAGTTTTAGATGGTATGGAAACTCTTCTGCCTAGAAGCGTATTGAACGTATGGACTGAATTGTTCCACAGAGGTATTGTTGTTGTTCGAGGTATTGAATTTTGGTCATTAATAGACGTACCTACGTGTTTCTTGATATACTGTTAACACTGTGATATAAACATTCTTCGCGTTTGTTAGAGTTTTCGTTCTTTACTGAATAGCACAGCCTGCATTTGTGAAAATGTACATTGATATCGTGCAACTCTATTCCGTTCTATTCGCTATTGTATCTATTCTCTTACATGAGGGCGGTTTGGGACACACGAGATTCATTAGTATCTGTAATGGAGATAGATCACCCCGTCGTGGGAACGCGACCAAAAAAGAAAACCAGAGGAGAATAGAATACAAACTTGGTCCGTACCCTCCCACCACATCTTGTACACTAATAAATAAGCTCCGGCTCAACAAAGCGATTACCATTTAGAAGAAGAAAAAACCCCATTTAAATAGAAGACGTGATGGATGGGAAAATATTTACATTTCTCTTTTAAAAGTCCGCTGTCCGATTTTCGCCTCAAGGTAGTACCGCCTTAGACAGAATAGCAAATGAAGATCGATTGATAGCTTGTAGAGGGGGAGAAAAAAAGGTCTTTGAATTGTAGCAACGCAGCTCTGCTGGCGTCATAACAGTTACAGCCTTGAAACGAGTTTCCGCAGAATTATTGAACAATTCGACAACAAGTGGCCGATAATGGCTCGCTCGAAACGCCAAATGATACGCCATCGACGGCCAATTTGAATCCAATCGCTCCGATACTACTTTTGGAGCTGATCGACGAAAAAATACAAATTCGTACGAAACGGTTCATTTATTTTATTTACAGTGTACCTACATCATAGGCGTTTCTCGGTCAGTGCGCAAAAATAAATTGTTGATGCTGTAAATTGTTCTTCGACGATTGAAAGCGCTTGAGACAAGGGTTGTTTTCCTCCAGGCTCAATGCTTTTAAAAAATTCAATGCTTTAAAAAATTTTCTCTTACCTTTCGAGCAATAGTTCCTGATCACATAAAAAAAGATACGGTTCTCAAAGAAACCGTGACGTCTTCTGCTTTCGTCCAAGTGCTTAATCTTCCTCACTTGGCGAGGTACCAACCAACATACTTTCAAAGGAAGGCAGGGACTTTCAGTGAACACACCTCCACAATTTAACGATGTCTTTATTTGTTAACAAGTGCAATATAGTTGTGAACTTATCCGGCTAAATACAAATACCACAGCACTACATCACATGTGTGAATTGTATCTTCGTGGGGTTATTCGAATGTGATGAGGGCCAGGGCCTTGAAATTAGATCCTTCATTACCCAAAACCGTTCATCATTCCGTTCAAAACCGTTCTTCATCCTAATGATAGTGCTATGAGGTGAGTTAAAAATAGGCATCCTGTAAATTGATATATAAAACAAAAGTTGAGGATACCGTTGTAAAGAACGTTAAATTTGCTAACTCCCTGATATGAAATCCGATTTTGTAGGACAGTACTTATTGATGACAAAATAGCCAAAGTCCAAAATTTGAAGATTTCTCAAAAATCACCGTTTTTGCTTACGTATTTTCCGCTATCACTACGGGGATCTTTTGGCGTGCACTCTTCGGGAAAAATTTGGCCACAATCTCAGCTTTTCACAGTGAAATTGGCGAAAAAAAATGATTGAGGTCTGAAAAACGTGAGTTTTTATGTGAAATTCGTCGCTTTTCACCAAAAGCCAACTTTCTTCATGGAAGTGAGTTCGGTATCGCAATTTATGCATTTTTTGATGCTGAATCGAATGGTACCTAACACTTCCATGCCTCCCTAATGAGGAAGAGGCTCGTTTTTTGAAGAATTATTTATTTTTTAAAAATGATTGAGTTATTTGTTTAAAGAATCAAAAATTTAATAAAAACGAGTTTCTTCCTTTTTATTTTACATATTAGTTTAAGGGAGTGTGAGAGCCATTTTACTGAGACAAGGTCGAAAACACCAAAAAAATTTGAAAAGTGAAAAAAGTCGGTCTTTCAGTTGAGTAATGAAAAAACTCTAATAGGCAGTTTTTGTTGCATATTAGTTGTGGAATTGATTCTTCAAGTTTTTACCATAATTTCTGTATTATTTCTATGTTTTTCTATAATTTCTGTATTCTCATATTTGTGCTACGAGAATCTGATACGATAGATCGCTTTGTGTATATCGATGACTTGAGTCGTCCTAAGAATCTCTCTTCATGACAACGGTATTGCAATGTCTCTCTGAACTATTACGGACTTAATATCAAAACGCGTGGCTGCATAAAATGAGAGAAAAGTCGGTAGGAACAGTTTATTTCACATGCTCGTTTTCCAATTACCGTTATAAGCCAGGCCCGGTACAGAAAAGAACACACCAAAAAAAGAAAAAAAAAAACAATTTATTTCCACCCCTCGGAGCTTGGCAATCAAATCCGTTGGGAGAGATAGGGCACGCTTAACCTGCTCAGGCCTCAGTGGGTCTCCGGGACGTAGTTTGACGCTCGTTCCATCAGCGGGGGAACCTCGAGTGCAGTTCTTCGTTATTGGAAGATTAATGCGGTCGGCTCTTGGAAAAACGGCGGTGTTTTACGTCGGAGAGAGGATAACCGAGGTTTTTAATGCGTTTCACTGCGGGAGCTACGAGTCACCCTTTGAAAGAAGTCGCGATAGCGATCTTCCAAACGAGTTGTGATGTTTATGTTCGTCTGTGTGTGATGCACCGTACAGCAGTGTACGTCACACGATTAAGTAATTAATTCTCTTAGGTAACCGAGGGTACCTGTTGGCTGATCGAGTTAAGGGACAGCAGCTGCGGTCGTCTGTTCGAATCTGTGCGGGTGAAATGGAGGTTGACAGGTCAAGTCACAGCCTGAAGTGGATGCAAATTGTTGTGTAAAGTCCATCTGCAATTAAACAAGCTATTTTACATGAAATGATGGGAGGATTTTCCAAGTAGCTTATGGGGAACAGGTGTTGACTACTGATGACACCACTTTAAAAATACGTATTTTTATCGTTATTCATGGATTGTGGGATTCTGAATCGATTTTTTGAACTTCACAACATAATGGCATCATCTGGTTAAAATAGATGTTTATTGCTAGTATCGATATCTACAGATTTGGGTGATATACACTTCTTCGTTGTGCCTCACCCATTAGTTCTTGGAGTTACTTCGAAATTTGCTCGTATGGTCGTATGATGTGATCAAGTCTGGTCTTTGAACTCACCCGTTTCGTAATTAATCATTATTTTGGCGAAATTCGTGGCTTTTGACCCTGTTGCCAAACTCAAATATTTGATACATTAATACATTCTTATTTAAACATATCCACGTTTATACTCCTATAAACTTCCTCTAGTGGACCGCAGTAAACCGTGCGAGCGGCGGTGGTGAAATACCTTTCCATTTGGATCCTCTCCAAATCGCTTTTAATCCTTCTTTTCCCTCTTCCTTCCGGCTCCTAACCCTGACTCACCTCAAACAGCCCCTTTTCCCCACTATGATTTCCATTAATCCCGAAAACCTCTGCCGTTTCCGCCGTAAACTGTGCAATAAAACATTCCGATCGTGCGAAACGAACCGGTTCATCCGCCATCGAGATTTGCGAGTACATATTCTGTAGTCACAAAGGGCGATTACTTCGTTTGAAAAGGACACTTTTGGTAGTTGGTGAGTTCATATTATACCGTTATCAACTCACAAAACGTACGAAAGTTGGGGAAGACTGTACCTACTTTTATGAAGCAAACTTAGCTCTGACAGTATCAACATGCATCTACGAGAATATCAACTCTCTTTACATAACAACCCATTTCACGTGGTTTCTCTACCCGTTACTAAGTTTCCTCCTTCGTTTTGAACTCTTCTAACTATGTAATCGAATTTTCACTTCACGTGAATCGTCTCAAACTTTCGTGGACAAGTGTCGTATAAACTCCGATGGGAAATACTGTCTTCGTATAACTATAAGTCGAAAAAAACAGCTAACTTCGACCGCCAAGAAGTCGAAAGTCTGGTATTTCCTCCTTGGATCCAACTCGCCGATGGTTTCACGTGCATGAATTATGAAGCTGCGGCCCTCTCTCGACGTAGTCAGCGAAAACTTGGGGATAGCCAACGGATCGATAGGGCGATAACGTTGTTTACTTCGTATCACTGAAACCAGGGTTCTGAGTCAACAGCTAAGACCGACTGCCCCTTTCAACAACACGGATTTAGGTTCGAGACGGATTCTGGCGGCATTCGATACCCATTGGTTCTGAACGAAAGAGACAACTCGAGTTGTAAAGCTATAAATTCGATTCAACAGTCAAAAATCGCGTTTTCTTGTGTTGTCAGGCGTCTAACGGTGCCACTGAGGCGCCAATGAACACAAGGATTCATTGATTGTACCCCAACACACTCAAGTTTCTATGTATTCACACATTTGGGGAATATGTTGAGGCTTCAACGCCAAATGTCACCTGGCACCTCCGAAACGCCTAACGCTAAGGGTCCCACTGGACCTTCAATATTTCAAGTCTCAACTTCAACTGAACCTATGTTCAATAAACAAATTACGATTTTTTTTTTCAAATCAGTTTCTTATGTTCATAAGACCAAATTTGACCCATTCTTCTCAATTCAGAATAGCTCATCATTGAACTCATCATGTCATTGGTAATTACTCGGGATTTTACCCAAAGACAGAAGGAATTACTCTTCATATAGATAATATAGTGATTTCTCATTAGACCGATTTCTCTTCTCTTCAATATATCCAAAATTATTGAAAAGGCGTGTAAAATGCACTTGGTTAGTTTTTGAAGTGAAATAGTTTGTTAAACTTCAACCAGTTCGGATTCCGTGGTGGAAAAAGCACACAGAATGCCAATCTAATGCCAATTTGAATCTAACCTGTGATGGTTTGCTGAGTGTCCTTGGTTCTTTATGTTTTTGTTCGACCACTCTGGGGATAGTCCGGTTTGTGAATGCAGAATATCCCTCTGGGTGGCATATTGCCTAACCCCCCGGGAACAGGGGAAACTCAGCAAACCATACCAAAAAATAGTGCTAAATCTGGATAAGGGTAGTTTTAGTAAAGTTCTTCATCTTCAAAGAGATTTGAGATCGGAATAAGATTCTGACGGCGTCAACAAAATCTTTAAAGTGAAATGCCACTTGTTATCTTAAAGGGAGTCGTAGCATTTATGAGGGGTAACCACGTATCTTTGCCCTGTTTATGTATAAACAAATCTACTGTATAAAAAAATTTACATGTAGGGTTGGATTCAAATGGCTCAAAACGATATTTCAAAGAATCAGGTAGCTACGTAGCAAAATTTTGAATAGAAAAGATTATTACATTTATTAGACTAATTTCCAGACAGCTATGTATCTAATGTTATATTGTCACAATCCTTTATTACGTGTTATTTTACTCTGAACAAGTAAGTGCTAAATTAATATAAATTGAACAGAATTGGTGGCCAGTCCTTGGATGACATGTTCGAACATACCCTTTCAAACGAACTCGTATGATTTCCACATGGTTTGGGTTGAGTGGGGGTTTCTGTAACGTGTTTGAACATGCAAACCAATCCCGATCCCTCCTTTCTCCCTCTGAACAGCTTCCAGCTTCTGTCGGCAAAAACTAGCGACTCGAATGCCGGTTTTCATCTTGTTTTAAACTGAATTTCCACTTGTTAGTAGTTTTTCCGTCTAATGAGAAAGCATCCCGCGGTAATTAACCGACGATTCTTTCTCGTTCCCTCATCCACTTACATCTCCCGCTCTGGCGTTTTCTCTCATTTTATACTCTCAAGCTTTCTCGTCGCCCCCCAACACCCATGGTTGAACTTCTTCAATCTTCACCCATGGGTGAACGCCTTAAATCTTCACCGTTGGGTGATCGTCTTAAATCTAACTTCCACAGAGTTTGGGAGCTACCGAAACTTTGAGCCTTGTCCAACTCTGGTTGAGTCGTAATCTCAACGAGGAAGTAAAATAAGATCTCTCCTGGTTTTCATTCAATGTCAAAATGCCAGGTATAATAATACTATATATTAATAATACTATCAAATGTTCATATCTACGAATTGATAGAAACAGATATTTTATAAGAATTTCCGATGTGGTTAAGCTGTTGAAATAGCTCAAAATTACGGAACTTGATTTATTTCTTCGTTTTTTGAGTAGGTACCTGATGAGCGATGTGAGTGATGAACGATCGGTATTGATCAACCAACCTGCCAGTTTGTAGTTATAACTCCGGTTCGTAGTTTACTATTCCAAACATTCGCTCATTAGGTGATTCTGCATCACCTGAACTTGTCCCCGCCTACTTTGGCGTTTTTGGACCTCCGCCCTGAGTCTCTTCCATGATAAAACTAACGACACCCGCCCCTAATTGAGGTGGTTCGTTAGACTCAGGTTTTTCATTACAAATTGACCCTGTTGTATCTCCACCGTACTCCTTAACGAACCGACCCTTATTAATAGTTGAGTCGATATTAACAAACGGTAATGAACAGATAATTCTAAAGTCTCTTTGAATCGCCAGAAGCGTTTCAATTAAAGAAAAACCGACGTGGCCTTATATTGGGGGGTTTTGAAGAGGTTTTTCTGATTGCGAAGAAACGTCTAATTTCACAATCTTTATATAAATGTTATATTTCGACCGATTTGAAACCAAGTTTGAGCTCCATCTGTTGCCTTAACTGTGGACCACGATGTCCCACCATCCACATGTAGCATAGTATAATGAGCGAATTTTCGAAGGAGATTTTAAGAGCGTCGCTTGCGTTTGACAATAAAACCAGAAATTTAAATGTTCTCAAAATCTTTTCATTTCCAATAAATTATTCCATAATTTACTTATACTTAGCTTGAATTTCCAGAAAAAAATCTAAACAGGTTTTTCTTGTGCCATTTTGACAGAGAATACATCATTTAGGCCCAAAAACGATTTGAAGAAACAGGCGGAGTTTTTTTTTTCTTGGACGATTCCAAAGGTTCAATATCGAAGATAATAAACCAAAAGAGCCAAGAATCAATAGTAAATCCTCTGTGTTTAGTATCAAACCAGAAATCCACGAGCTCAAGGGACACAATTCACGAAGTTTTTTCCGCTCTCTGAAAAATTTATAAAGTTTCACTTCATGGTTTATCAAATATTTTATAGCCAATTTCAATAACGTACAGTGACTTGTTGTGAAACGGATAACTGTAGTGAAATTTTTCGAAAATACCCAAGGAACACGAAAATCGTCTCTAAATTTAGTTATATAGGTGTATTACGTAAAATCCATAGCCTGCACAGGTGCATTTTCGATTAAAGTGGTGAATGCGTTATAAACGAGGTCAAGAGGATGGGAGCATAAGCCAACAGAATGTTTCAGCCAAATCTCAGTTTTGCCCATTGACGGGATAATCTCAACGGTGATGAAATAGTAAACGTAGGTAGGTAGCTGACAATTGACTCAAACACAACGCACATCTAACTGACATTCACTTAGGGTGGAATTCATTGTCCCTCACTAAGTTGAAAGGAAATGCTTAAGTGACGATGTGAGGAGACACGGCTACTTGAGCTATTCATAGTAAGTCACTAAGGAAATGCTCTAGCAAATACTTAAGCATTTCCTTTGGCCATATTCACAGACCGAAAGTCAAGTCGTTACTTTACTTTCAGCCCCATTTTCACACCGAAATCAGAGGTAGCTCGGAACCTACCTTAAGCATTTCCTTAACTGAAGTCATTGTGATTAGTATCTCACCTATAAAATATAAACACAATTGCTACCTTCTGAATGGTTGCCCACCGTCAGAACTGCCAACTTCAGGTTCAATAAGAGTATTAAGAAAATTATGATTTTAGCAAAGATTCTTCTGAACTTACGAAAGTTAGGTTTTTTTTGCTAAAGTAAAGATTTTTCTTGACTTCCGGAAGTCAACAACTATGAATTAGAAATCAGACTAAGCATTTCCTTTAGATATTTCTTTACTTTCGGAAGTCAAGTATGGATTTGACTTTAGGTAGGACAATGAATCTCGCCCTTACTCCTTTGGCCCAAACGCACCGCTACGCTAGCCAACTTTCACTTCCGATTGCCCCAAACGCATTAACGCCAATAAAATAATACAAACTCTGCTTTAATAATTTAGATTTATTATCATAATGAGAATTAGATAGAATGACATAATTTTGGAATCGATTTGGATCAGACCCAATGCTACAAAATAAACAAGTTATCGCTAGTTCTCGTCAGAGTGTTGATTAAGTTGATCGCTGATTTGGTCATGGTGCACTGAACGTGTTTTTTTTTTTTTTTTGTTTTTTTTTTTTGTAATTTCTCCTACTTCTGATCTACCTTTAATCATCGATCGATGATCTCCCCTGAAAGCCCACTGCCGTGGCTAAGAAACGAAGGCCTCTTGTGAAGGGAGCTGATTGGTGGGGCTACTGCCACCCGCAGTCCACCAGGCCAAACCCCTCTTACTCCTGTACCTTCTGAAACCTTAACAAACCCATCTACCCTCGTTAAGGTTCTACGGGGTTTTTGTCGCTAAACCTTCCGGAGGGGCGTTGAGAGATATCTTGAAACCTTCACCGGCAGAGTGCGGTTTCCAGCACCCCACCGATCCAACTTCACTTCCCGCTAATTGGTTACTCCGACGACTGTTCATGTTTTTTCCTCTTTTTTTATTTTCTTTATTTCTTGTTATTCCCTCTTATTTCATTTATCCAATTTTGAAGGAAATACGCTATTTCACAGGCTTCGGCATTTTGACTAACTACACGTTTTTCTAAAACAAGAATCAGTGAAAATTAATTAGGTTTAACTCAATGGGCTTTCATGGTTCATAAATCTAGGGGAATACAAATACCTAGTAAACTTGTAAAATCTCAACAAATAGTAAATTGTTGAGAGGAAATTATTAAGCTACTATGTACGTTTTTGATTAATTAATGTGAAATTTTCAGTTCGCGAACACTATTTTAATGGTTTTCTGTCCAAAAATTTCAAAACTCGAATTTCCGAAAAATGTTTATACAAGATCCGTTTCAGACGATACTGAATTCACAGGCAAAAGACACCAAAAATCAAGACGATAAAATCCGATAGAATTGACACAAAAAATTCAAATTCGCACAAAAAATCTTTCTTGGCAATCAAAAGGCTAAGTTCGTTGATGGGCAGAATCGGGTTTAGGGGAATTTCAAGGGGGGGAAAAATGAAACAGTCTGACAAAAAAACCTTTTCATTTTAAAGATTTTTTAACGTTGAACACGATGGTGAAGTCAGAATTGCGATATTTAATTCCGTTCTCAAACTGGAGCACTTTGAAGATGATGAAACGTGGTAGTTACTGGAGATCTCCTTTACGGTTCAACTGCTCTAATCGGGCAACGGTTGATATATCGCAATTCTGACTTCACCATCGTGTTAAGCGTTGAACATATATAAACTGAGGTGCTACTCTGAAAAAAAGACAAAATACAGAAAAAAGGAGATATCTTACATAAAACCAGTTATTTCCTCGAAAATTCGCACTTATAGCCTTGCTCACTGTGGTTTGTTTTAAATTCTTAAAGTTTTTTAAAATGACTACCTATACAATTTTCCATGTTTGGAACATATACATATACATATAAAATTGGTACATAACGTTAGGACAATTAAAATAAACAAATTAATAAATTATTAAATTCCATGTATGTAATGATTAAAATTATTACTGTTGTGATCTAATTCTTGATAAAGCTCATCAATTGTCTTTAATTGACCACTTTAATGTAAAAAACATTATCAATCACCCATTCTGAGGGCGTTTAGTCTTTTTGTCCTCCTATACTGGCAAAATCACACACTGTTCGACGTCCAAAGTAAAGGGCGGTGGTTTTGCAGAATGTTCATGTTGTTTGGGAGCAGGTTCGTCTCGTTTGATTGGATTAACTTTTGATTCAAGCGTGTCCAATGATGATGGCAATATTTGCCCGGAGGATATCAAGGCCATCGATGGGTTCCATCGATTCAAAACTCCCTCACTCAACCCTCTTGCATTTCGTTTTTTTTTTTCTTTTTTTCTTTTTCGTTTTTATCAGGTGCAGACACGACCCGCAATAATAGCCGAGTGCTTTTTCCAAAACAACCGCCAACTCCCGGGACCTATTTTCATAACCGAATCCCGGGCCCTCAATAGAATTCCCCTTTTTCACCGTGTTTTGACCAACCCGTTGGGGATCGCTGATTCAGAACTTCTCATACCCCGTAATTCGTACTGACCGCCGAACGGGATTTAAAAAACGGGTTATCGCGTCAGATTCAGCTGAAATGCCCTTTCGTCTATTTTGTTCCCCTCGGATTCGCCTCGTGAGGAATACAGGATTGAGAATGAATAATTTCCACGGTGTCAATAATTGACATAATCATGTCAATCTCGCAATTTAACGAGCGTAGAAACATATCAGCATAAGATACGGGTTATCGCGTCAGATTTAGCAGAAATGCCCTTTCGTCTATTTTGTTCCCCTCGGATTCGCCTCGTGAGGAATACAGGATTGAGAATGAATAATTTCCACGGTGTCAATAATTGACATAATTACTTATGTCAATCTCGCAATTTAACGAGCGTAGAAACATATCAGCATAAGATACGGCTGATGTCAGAATACAATTGATAATTATCAATTATTGATATGAGACTGCTATTATAATTAGTGTGATGATACTTTTGTAGTTTTTGCATTTTGTGCAACACATGCCAATTCAGCACATCATCTTCTAAAACTCTGCAAATTCTTGACACAACGGTTTATTATCTTCTTTGTACAGATCACCCTTCTGTCTAGATCACTAGGTCTAAATGTCTAGATCCTAAATGTTAGATTAATTATTATTATCAATTATCACTAATTATTAACAATTTTATCAAGTACCTAGTGAAAATTATTATAATTTATTGTTAGGTACTGATAATTCGTATTTATTAATTATTATTAATTATGATTAATTAATACGATATAATTCTGGGGTTTTTAATACTACGTCGGTAATAATTTTTCTATAAAAGAAGTACCTACCAACAAACATTCGAAATTACCTTCATTTCCGTAGCACGAAACGCACCTCAGAACAACAAACTCGACATCACTTAAGCCATATGATGTTCCAAAGAGCTTGTTACTATGAAAATGGACCTGTATTTCAACAGTTTGATTCACGATCGGGTTGTGAGGCACAATTTTTGAGCCGTCATTGTGAACGAACGGCTGGTCGTACAAAGCTGCAGATGGTCTTAAAAAATTCTACGGAACAAACACTATCTAAATATGAAATAAAAAACATACCGTTTGATGGGAATTTTTCGAGATATGGAATTTTCAACATTTCAAAATTCGTTTTGAATCCCTTCCCCTTGACCTAGGGTTATGAAAAGTTTCGTGGATCATTGTGGGGCTGGTCCAAACCCAGAAACCAAATTTCGTAATTTTAACTCAACGCTAACTGGGCAAAGTGCCTCGGACGGCGGACGGACGGATTTTTTTTTATTCGATTTTCTGAATCTACGTATCTTGAAACGTAAACCAACAAATTTTGAGGGGGGGTTAAAATTTTTTTTTCTTTGGGCGATTCCAATGGTTCATTATCGAAGATAATAAACCAAAAATGGGAAATCCATTGAGTTTTGGTGGTAATTTTTGCGTTTTTGCCAAGGTTTTTGCAAATGTGTTCTGGAACCACTCAATCGATTTCCAATCTGTGAAATTTCACTCTCAGTAGGTTCACTAAAGAGGACAATGTTGGCTTTTCGTATTCATATTTCCAGTACGCTGTTCCAGCCAATCTCAAACCTGATTTTGGTTCTTCTCAAAATCATCTCTGCCTCTCTGTTTTTTAGTTTTTCCCCAAAAAGCGGTGAAGTGTGGGGTAGTTGAAAGACTGCAATTTTCTTCAAAATCGTTCTTTTCACATAACTCTTAATACAGTCAGTTCAACGAGAAAATCATCGAAGCATTCAATGGGGGAGGAGACAACACTTGCCGAACTACTTCAGTTTTCGTGTAAGTTCGCGGGAGTTGGCCTCAGTTCTCTCTCTCAACGTCCCTTCCCCGGTCGATTTGAGCAACTTCCATGCGAATGGACTCGTTCGAGAATGGGAATTCACACCACAGTAAACTCGGTAACTTGGAGTTAGCTGAGAGACCCTTTTCAACTGTATTATCCCGCCTTGGATACCTACATAAGTTACAGCTCGAATACATAGTAGTGAATTAATACAATATAATAATTATTTTGAAACAACCGGGTTCTCTTGAAAGGGGCGAAGGGAGTTGAATTGCCTTGTAAGGATGTCATTGGGTTCACGTTACAATTAAATAATTAATTTGCTGTTGGATTTGTACCAATTTACTGAAATCCCATACGCTCTTGTGTATTTCTTCGAAATCCAACGGTGACTTTTAGTGTTTGTGTAGTGCGCGAATATTTGAACCCCCGTACCGCTCTTACCTCTGATTCTATTCTATTATAGAACCGCTCTTACCTCTGTTTCTATTCTATTATAGAACCAGAGCTCTGGTTCTATATTTCAATGAAACCTTTGGAGATTACGTAGAGTAGCCCCTGTTAGCCCAACAGTAGTACATAGTAGTGCGCAAATAGTTGAAACCCTGATCATGACACCCCCCCCCCCCTCCCACCACCACTGAGAGCCAAAAATCGGCCAAAATCGTTGTCTGTCAAACTCAATCCATATGTCAGGAGTAAGATGAATAATACTCGAACTCAATCGGAACAGCTTGAACAGTGCTGAAATTTCCTGGTAGGAAGAACGTATTAGAATTATTTCAAAGAAATTTATTGTGTATCAACATAAGAACTACTCTGCTTACCGAACAATTGTGCAATCATTATGAGAAATTATGGATATTATAACGCGGAAAACCAGACTCCTGGCAGGACCCCACTAGAATCTAGAAATCTTTCGTTCTCCCAGGCATGTGTCTTAGTATTCATGAGTTTCGAAGTCTGCAATTGGCTCAATAATTACTTTTCATGTATTTTTTAATCATTTATTTATTTATTAAATTGATCTTATATAAACTAATGAACCTCATAACCCCCTCCAGCTTCAAACTTTGAATCCACCCCAGGATCAAGAGGATCTGTCACGAGGAAGAGAATAATCATTTGTATGTGAAGAAGTTGATTTCGTTGGTTCCTCGTCAAGGAAAACGTCGTTTAATTAATTTGATTTTGTTAGTTTCCTTCTTATAAAATATTAATGTGCCTACATGTAAGTTACAGCCTTCAGGTGAAGCCTTCAGCCTTCAGGTCACAGTCCCTCCTTGGGACTTGTATGAATAAATCACACAACCAATAAATCAAGTTTAGGGTAGTGTACCATTAATGGATTGTACTGTCTACTGGTAGGTAGTTTCGGTAATGGTTTCATGTCTCCATTGGATACGTAATCCGAAGATTGGATTATAATCCGACGAGCCCAATGACAGACGGGTTATACATAGGTAGCCAGCGAAACGTCCGTTTTCAACCCTTCAAGCTCCATATCAAGAATTAATGTAGCAGAAAAGCCGAGCTACTGCTCAATGAGGCAATGCCAAGGACGATATCGGTGAAACTCATCTGGCCGCCCTGTCCGCAAGTCGGGTGATTGACTACTCCCGATAGGCAAACCCTTCCCTTCAATCTCTCCAACATGCGGGAGCTGCTATTCAACAGGTAACAGTCAATCTACACGAAGGTGGTGGGGGCCTCATCAAATGTATAACAGTCCGTTCATCAATGTGACGATACTGGTTAACGATGAACTAGCGAGGCGTAGAGAGGTTGATTGTGTCAGGTAATTACGAGTAGGTAGGAACTACTATCATGTGCGGGACTAGGGCGAAGGTCTGGCCTCGAATCGCCTTGAGAGGTCCCAAATTCGAAATCCTCGTCTGAAATTTGTAATTTATGGTGGGCTTCTCGGGGGGTTAGGCAATATGCCCACCCAAAGGGTTTATCCAGTCTGCATTCACAGAGCCGGTATCCCCAGAGTGGTCGAGCTAAAACATCGGGAACAGGAGAATCAGCAAACCATCACAAATTTGAACATCAATGTTTATACCCCCCCCCCCCCCCCCCAATTACCTGTAATATCGTCGCTTCTCTGCCAAAACCATGAAACTGCAAAAATTCGAAATTTGGGCGTCGCTTTAAATAGTGACATTGATCAAGTATCTCCTCCAGAAATTTCATCTCTCTAACCCCACTATAAGGACCTTATAGTGGGGTAAGAGAGATGCAATTTCTGAAGGAGATACTTGATCAATGTCACTATAGCCCAATTTTCGAATTTTTGCAGTTTCGCGGTTTTGGCAGAGGATAGTTTTAAAGTTTCGTGGTTTTGGCAGAGGAGCGACGATATAGTCTCTACTACGAGTATTATAATATAATACTCGTTATAGCGTTATAATATAATATAACGCTTGTTATCATCCATTGTAAGATCAATGTCATCTAAATCTACTCCTATCAAACCACCAAACTTTGAGAACTTTTCGATACTTGACTTGGTATCTCAATGAGCTCTATTCAGCCCCAATATTTAATAAAAATATAAACCAATTTATTTTAATTCGAATAAATAAAATCCACGTAGAATCAAATTATGGTTGAACGTTTTCTCATTTTGTTTGACTTTTTTGGAGTCAAACCAGATGATTATCTCCAACCAATAGTAATAAAAATTGAAATAAAAAGTTCCAGTCATGCAGCATGACTTGATGCGCGAATTTTCGATGTACGGCCGGCTGAACGACTGACACTTGTACTTAACCGAAAACCAGACTTGTGTGTGATATACGGTATCTTAAGAACTGTGAACGTAAATCGTTCATTTTGGTGATATTATATCAAACAGAAGTCGATCAACTCCGTCCCCCCCCCCACAACTCCCTGAAACCCCCGAGGGTGTTATCGAGAGTTCTCGTCTGGAATGACATAGATCAATATATATAAATAACGAGAGAGTTTATATATATTTACATTTTTGGTATCTTTTGGCAATGAATTCAAGATGTTCTGGGACAGATTTTGGTATAAAAATGTTTCGGAATTTCGATTTTCAACCATTTTGGACAGAGAACAAAAATTTGCTAAAAATTAACAACAAACAGACGTATATTTATATAGTACGCCACCAGGCAACAACATACGTTCAACCCCCTATCGCAGAACGAATCTTGTCTCGATAGGAAATTTCACCTTCATTTGCTAGTGATGTATTACGAGTTGTAAACACACGAAAACTCATGGATTCAATTATCGTATCGGAATCACACCATCATATTTACTAAATTATTCATAATTTTTTCGATGTGGGTTTGAGAGGGGGGACGTTTATTCGGGTTTTCCTGGTAATATCTTATTGTTGGTTAGACATATCTTTTTGGGTAGTTAGTGGTTTGGATGTTAACTCATGCTCGCACCTCAGGATAATAGACCATCCCTGATCAATCGTTTAGGAAAATACTCGTACCGTAGGTTAGTGGGAAGATGTGAGTGAGATCACACGACTGCATGAAATAGTGGGGTTTAGATGCAGTTTGAAATGAAAACCCTATTCACTTCTCTTATTGCAACAATATAAATAAAATATGGTGTATTTAAATGGAACGTACGAGTTGATCCCGTCAGTCAAGGGAACTGTGCACGACCAGCTAACTAGTGACTATGGAAGCTGATGGTTCTTGAGATTGAGTACCCGAATTAAGGGCGATGGAGCCCAAATAGAGTTTGGAGAGTATTTCACGGGTCTTGTTCCTAAACGAGCCCCTCCCCCATCGCTCCAACAGTCCACAAAACGTTGGTCAGAACTCATTAATCACTCAAAGTTCTGAAAGGAAAATAATTAGGGAAAGCCTCGGAGGGTTCAGAAGCGCGCCGGCAGAGCACTGGCGCTCTGGCGATAAGGAGGTGGTGGGGGGTTGTTGAAAAGGATCAAGTGGCGAGGTGGAGGGGGTAATTGTTTTTCAGACCGCTTCGGAATCAAATGTATCCGTGGGGATTTCTAGAGAAAGTAACCTCCATTCTATTAAAGGATGAAGTTGAGGTAAATCCTCCTCACGGTCGGTCGAGAAGAAGGCTTATTTATCAGGATTTCACCTAAACAATTACGTGATGAAAATAACGTCATTATGTAGTCTACCATTTCAAAATGCGCTCTCAATTGGAGATTTATACACCGATTCGATGCAACTACACATCGTAACATACCGTCTGACAAGGTATCATCAAGGTCTCCACAACCGCAGTAACATTCACGGAGACCATCCAAGGACAATCTGTACAATCACTGAACATGCCATCAGAATACCGTTGGAAATAACCACAGTTATGGTCATTCCAATGAACAATCAGTTGTTTAGTTTCGGCAACTGTAAACTGTATTATAGACAATATTTTCAAAACAGCTAGAGAAATCGTGTGAATGTCATATTGAACTTGATAACGCCTTATTTTACTACATTTAACACTCTCCAACCTACTTGGTAGATTTGAGACGTACTGGCAAATTCACTGTTGGATTCTCTGAGTGAAACCAGAACTTAGGCACCTTCAAGGAAGTTAGGAAATTTATTTGACTGATAAGTGAACATAACATAACATACCAACCCTAACAACCTGTGAACATTCAGATTTTGCGTATTTTAACACGTAGTTTCAAAAAGGTCTAAAAACAAAAACTCGATAGGAATTCAATGTTGAATTTGTACCCAGGGTACTTGATAGTGAGTTTCAATGTATGGATGGAAAACGTCGGAGCTCTTAGATACTAAATATCGTGAGTATGGATTCTTGTTGTGCAATCTCCAAGCAGAACTTTGTACTCCCTTCATTAACTTTGCTTATAAAATGGCTGGCGTGGTGCCAGTAAGAAATTCACTCGTTCTTATATCAAATTAGGAAGTCACTTAATTCACTTCTCCCTTCCTGGGAAAAACATCTGTTCATGGATATGTCTGTTTAGGAGCCCCTCAGTTGATCCTGGGACTATTCTGCTTGAAGTATAAGTTCTAAGGAGGCTACATACCAAATTAGAGCTTCATAGAATGAATAGCATAGACATTAGCTTTAGGAACCTCCCCAGCTGGTACTGGGCCTATTCTGCTTAAAGAGTAAGTCCTAAGGAGGCTACATACCAAATTAAAGCTTCATAGAATGAATAGCATAGAAATTAGCTTTAGGAACCTCCCAGCTGATCCTGGTCCTTTTCTGCTTACAGTAGGTATAAGTCCTAAGTAGGCTCCGTACCAAATGAAAGCTTCATGGAATGAATAGCATAGAAATTAGCTTTAGGAGCCCCTCAACTGACCCTGGGCCTCTTCTGCTTGAAGTGTAAGTCCTATGGAATTACGCCGAAAATCTCCCTTTTTTTCACCACGCAAATTTGTATCACTCAAATTTTGGAATGACACTATATCTATGTCAAGAACAACATTTTTATCGATTCCAATTGTTATTTGGGTATTTGTTGATCGTGATCAACCGAAAACTTTGTCAGGGTAGTAATAAATACGGCCACATCCATCAATTCAGCAGTCACATCTGGGATCAAAACGAATTCCTCGCAAACCCCAATTCTCATATTTCCAGTACCCAATTTGCATGGTCAAAGCCCGCAGGCGGTCGACCGACCTCAGTCCAACAAGGGACTGTCCCGACCGCACTTGAGTTCTCTCGTACCTTCAACGGCCACAAATACCTTCGGGACAACTCCCCGATCTCTAATGACCTGCATAATTCATGCTCCTCAGGAATCATTAGGTTCATGTGTTAGGACCGTGATTGGTGGCGTCTTACTGTTCGATCGTGCTGGTGTTGCTCTGGATTAGTTAGTTTAGCTGTCTCCTATTAATAATACTGGCGATTATGCTAATCAATTTGGACGAGTTGGTGTATGTAACGTGACTCAAGATTTGAAGCCCTGCTGCAATACTTGAGTAGAACGGATACTGTATCTCAATAAAAACACATAACCTAAGGATCTAAGCCTATCTGCACGGAACTGGAAGAAGCGACAATGTGTGACGTTTGCCTTGGGCCAGGGAGCCAATCACATCTAATCTTCGACAGCACAAAATCTACACGAGAGTAATGCCATGCTCAAGGCTTACCGGGCACCATCCTCCGAACAACCGGCATTACCTTCTATGTACATCTTGACACCTTTTTGTGCCATACAGACATTAAAATTTAGGTTACCTACATGCTTAACAATGGCTGTATGGTAATACTAATGCCAGTAAAAAAAGAGGGTCGATTATGGCAGTATTAAAAATCTAAACCACTACTTTACATTTGACAATTTGTAGGTATCTTCAACCAATTTTTGTTTAAATTAAATTTTGTTGTATTTTTTTCAATATTGATAATCCGGAAATATCTTCGGTCTCAAAATTACCATTATGGTTGGTGCAGTATTACCATTATGGTTGGTGTAGTATTACCACATTGTACATTCGAGGTTGAGGCAGGCAGAAATTATTCTTTAGCTTTCAGTTTATCAGTCCAACCCAAGTCTACTAGAAATCTACACCATAAGATATTTCCAGATTATCAACAACCCAAGTCAACTAGAAATCTACACAATAAGATATTTCCAGATTATCAATATTGAAAAAAAGACGACAAAATTTCATTTAAACAAAAATTGGTTGAAGATACAAAATTTGGATAATAGAATCCACCAACAGTTCAATTTGATGTACGTCGAACATTGTCGTGGTTAAATATATCGTGTAAACTATAGTCCTTGAATCTGGCAAGCGGCAATACTGACGGAACGAAACTTACTCTTAACGATTGATTGATAATAATCGATTAATTGCCCAAATTATTGGTGTATTTTTAATCGACGTTTGCTATGTTCGATCAACCGGTAATCGATGCTTTAATCTGGATTATTTAAAAATTTTCTTCTTTTTTCTTCTTACGTGAGAGTTGAGACTAATTTTTCAATGAATGAACACGTAAATTTTACGTATTCACAATAAAATGTTATTTATTTGTGAATACATAAATTTGATGTAATCACAAATGTTTGACATTTCCACAATTGATTATATATTATTGCCACACTTGAAAGTTATCTATCACACTGGATCTGGTCCCGTCCCTACTCCCTTAGAACATATAAATATAACCAGCATAATATTATTTATATGATATACAAAATTATAACCTACATCACTGATGCAGTGCGTCTGTCCTCCACGTTTACAACCTTAACGCCTTGTTTGTTCGTTTGTTGTTGCCTTCAAATAATGTGCCAAAATGCCTCCAAGAAGCAAGAAGCAGGCTGAAAGAATAAGAGAACTTTGCGAAATTTTCTAAAAGCTGTCGATAAATCGTTGTATCGTGAAAATATTGATAGATTGCCAGAAATCGATTTTGGTAGATTGATAGCCATTCCCACAATTTACCTAATGAAAATCAGCTGAAAGCTTGTGGTCTACAGTAGACTGTTCTGAGATACTTGTTCATAGAAGGAGATCGTGATTAAACCAGGGAAGAGTCATCTTGATGACCTGCTCTTCATAGCGTCATATTGAAGTAGACTATACGCCCGTCAAAGGCAGAATATGTACACCCCAAAGGCAAAATCGACACGTGTCAAAAGCCCCAGCGCGGTAAGTAATTACTCAGAAACTCCGGAAACAGAATGGATCCTAAGCTACTAATGAGGTGAAGGGCGTAACCCTTCGCAGGAGACCGGGTAACTTCTTTGCTCAATAAAACATCATTACGACCCAACGTTGTCCTTCAATCCCCGAGTAATTAGATGTAATTACGTTATTTACATATCATTGCATTTCTGCGTTTTCATCGTGGTGCATTTCACGGTTAATGAGATTATAACAACCGTTCCTTATAGAATTTTTGTTCTGTAAGGCGTCTTAATCTACTTGAAGAGATTTTTTCGTTGCCAGCTGGTTTATTTAGGTAATCATCCCACACGCAAGTTTCACATTACGTTATCTCAACAAATCCTGAAATATTCAAGTCCCCTGTATAATCTTTCAGCAGCAAGCTTCATGATCCAAAGGCACTGAATACATAAATGGTCTCTGCCTAGCTGCCAATTGGCTCAGTTGAAAACCCAATTTTCAGTAGGGTAGGTATATTACAGTGAGTCCAAACATAAGATGACACGTGTACCTACCTAACCTACTTCTGAAGTCGATTATGAACCAAAAATGTGACGAAATGAGTTGAATAAAACTCAATCTCATTTTGAGTTTTTCACCATGTTGATCAACATCACCATCACAACTCAATTATACGATCTGCCAATAATGCGCGTAATTTCTGAAGAAATTTTGGTGAACACAAAATTTGTTTTAATCTCTTACCTACTAACTCGATTGAGAACACGAACGTATCAACTGAGGTCGTTATTGAACAGCCCACAATCAATACAAAATAAGATGATCATAATATGATATTATACAAAGTATTGATACGACCCATTTGGACTTATGCCATCTCAATTTGGGGATCCTGCTCCCGTTTTACGTTTAAGCGCACTGAACAGAACCAGAATCGAATCGTTCAAAGACACATCGACGGTCTCACAGCAACACCCCACATCGTCATTTTTGACGAAAATGCGTTATGCATATTGAAGGATGCGCCCTCTAATTACATATTGACTAACTTTCTTTCGTAAGTTCGTAAAGGTGGGTATTTATGTTGTAAAAATACCACAATTAAAAAATGTACTGATTATGGGAGGAAAAAATCGTTGGAAGGCGGTTTCCCAGCCCTCCTGACAAGTTGAGAATATGACGGTATGGGGTGTTGCTGTGATAGCGTCGACATACTTCATGCCCCTCCATTGTAAGGAACGGTACCATATACCGAGACTTCGAGTTAGATTCGCCAACAGACTGCCTGATCCATCACACCTCCACTTTCATCGAGAGGAATACGGAACATCCAAATATCCTAGTTAATGAAGGATTTACACCACCTGCAAACCGGCGACTTCAGAGACCCCGATACGTTTCAGACCTTCTTCAAAGACTGATAATCATAATTTTTACTACAGTATCAAATCACCAACCCCACTTACTAACTGCTGCTGCGATCAGTAGTTTTCTGTATATATGTAACCAATAGCAACGTAAACTTGAATTTTACGAAGAAAAAAAAAATTATTCAAGACGATAGAATGGCGAAAAAGATCACAGTGTGGGTATCGAAATTTGGTCTGTGGCTTATTTCACACTGATTGAGAATATGCATAATTTGATGGCGACTCAGACTGTGCTTGACTTGTGGATTTGCATTCATAACAACATTCCCGGAGATTATACTCGTATTAGGTAGCTTATGTAGTGTAGTAGGAGAAGTAACAGTATGTAGTGTGTAAAGTTCCCCATATAAAAATCCCTGGTCTGAGATAAGAGGTGCACTAGCATTATCAGGGTGTCCGTTATAAGTCCGTAGAAAGTAACCCTCATTCTACAGACCGATATAATACACGACCGGAGCGATCCCCTAACGCACAGCGGTCTCACCTCGAGCACGAAAATTACATACCTTTACCGAACACCTGTTGGAAGCAGTTGCCCATTTAGACGTTATATACGTCGTAACGGTTGAAGCCCCCTCTCGCGGAATTTACCTCAGCCATTAGTGGGATTGCTCCAACCTCTTTCCCGGTTCCCTGGGTTTATAATGGGAGCCCGAAAAATCACTTTTCATCGGCCGCCTTCTTTCTAGGGCGAACGTTAGAGATAAATATGGTGGAGCTGGCTGCCCGGGAATCGTAACGCTTAGCTTTAAGGGTGCCCATGATTTTAACGGATATCCAAACCCTCCAATATATTTTTCCATATGTACCTCTTCAGGGTGCTGTTCAAGTGTATCATGACGGTAAACGGCTGAGTTTTACGTTTTTTCAATGTCAGTATTAAATCTTGGGGGAGCACTAAACAAAATAATATGTAATATCATACATTTTGAAAAAAACGCTCTAGAGACCGAGAAAAAGTAGACATTAGAGAACTTGGCAATTTCATCAATGAATCAATTTATTAATCAATTTTGGGCAACAAAGTTGTCTAAATTACGATTCTGTCTGTATTACCTATCTGAACGCCCACCCACACTAACACTGAATTTTTAGTTTCGATCACCTTTTCGGTAAGTACCTATGTCACGAACGTTCCCTGATTTTCCCATTACAGCACGATTTTGATTTTGAATGAATATTGGCCCATCTGAGCACCAACAAAATTTTAGCTCATTTTGAACACTTTTTCTCTGAATCAATGTTTGAATACACAAAACTACAAACAAATGAACCAAAAGCTGGAAATTTAGATTTTTATCGTCAGATTTGTGTTCAGGATGGCCCGAAATGAAGGAAAACGTTTCAATCAAAATATCGATGTTTGTCAAAAAATGTGCGAATTGTATACTCTTTCGTCTGAAGGAGACGAGTCTAAAAACCACTCAAAAAGTCAAATTTTCCACAACAAAAATTGGTGAGGTACAAGATACTCGTAATAAAAACCATAATGAGAAAAAGTTGATTTTCAATGAATTATTTTGATACCAGTTTTTATGCCATTACAGCTTGCGGGGAAGGGGGAATTTCAAATAATCAATAGCTTTGTGTAGGTATATACGAGTATAAACAATAAATACGAAGTCATCCTTGTCACAAATGTAGTGTTACGTGCTAAGGTCGGTGTTACTACTTCGTAGCTCCACTCAAGAACGTGGTTATAACGTTTCATTTAATACCTTCTGATGAGATTTGTGCGTGAGATACCAGTCACCTGTTTACGTCTGTTTTGCTCAAAATGGCGTAATTCGCGTGCGAGCGGAGATATCGATTCTATCGATGACCCGCATTTCGACAATCAAAGTGATTCGAATCAGATTGCTCAAGTCACATCAAACCCCATCGAACCCGCGATTTAAAGGAAAATGGTGATCTCTTAAATGAAATGTTCTTTTTTTTAATAAAATTTATATGACGTTTCCGTTGATCGACAAGACCCTCGTTGAAACCTTCATAATTCAAACGTGAATAATTTCAGGGACGTCTGAAATAGTTTGAAACATAGTTGGCAAACGGGGATCAGAGTGAACTCGATGCGAACTGGAGAACTGAATTACTCAATACGAGGTTGACCGAAACCTTTTGGTCTTTCACTGATTCGATTATATCTTCGAAATGCAGGTTAAAAGTTATTTTTCAAATAAGAACGTGAGTTTTTTGTTCCACCATATTAAGGAATTTACAAAGATGACACATTCCTGTCAATTTCCCTGTAAAGCAAATTTAGATAGTACCTAAAGTTTTTCTCAAGACCTATTCGTAAGGTCGTTTTTCTCGGTTAAAACACAAGGAATTTAATATTTCTTGCGGGTTTTTAAACACAAAAACTCAAATATGACTCATTTTTTTGTAAGCCTGGGTGGAAATAATTACGTTTTTGCGAATTTTGGAAATGCACCAATATTTAAGGTATACACATTTCTTTAACCCTTTTTGGACCAAGGTGTCAGCAGTGACACCTTTTGTTATCGATTTTTCCTGAGAACAGAATTAGGATATGAGTCTTTCCAGCTTTTGATGGCAAGCAAGTTGAACCTTGGGCTTCGATTGGTACCCCTGACATCATAATATAACGTACTGAATCCTCCAGAGTAACACCAAGTAATATCTTCTGAAACCACTGCACTGACTCTCCTGCACAGCAGCTGTCCCAAGGTGTCAGGAGGGTGACCATTTCTAAATTGCCAATTTTAGAAAAAAAAGAACAAAGTCTACTTTAGAAGCCCATATCATACAAAAATCACAAAAGGATAATGTTTCTTGGGGAAAAATGTTTCTAAAAATAATGACAAATTTCTTGTATACGGGCACAGTGTTTTGCCAGGTGATCGCGATTTCGCCTTGAACGAGAAAAAGAAAAGAAATAGTAAGGCTTTCGCCTCTAGTGATTGAAAATACACAATCGCAGAGGCGAAATGGAACAAACCGTTTCTCGTCATTTCCATCTCTTGAAGGCAACCTGCTAAGTAAGGTGAAAGACCATCTAAAGGTCACAAGACAACTATTGATTAGATTAGGTATATTATACAATCGACTATCCTATTCAAATTGACGTAACAATATGCAGCCTTGGGAAAAATACAAAACATACACGAGGCCATGCATGCCGTTACCAGAACCACCAGCGTTCCAGCAGCTAACCATGCGCTCCTACCCAACTCGAAAGCCAAAATGAGTGATCTCCTCATGATTTTACCTTACTTACCCCAACAGTACAGAGAATTTTATTTGAGTCTACCAGAAGCTTGACTTTTTCGTTGACTATCGACTATCCTATTCAAATTGACGTAACAATATGCAGCCTTGGAAAAATACAAAACATACACGAGGCCATGCATGCCGTTACCAGAACCACCAGCGTTCCAGCAGCTAACCATGCGCTCCTACCCAACTCGAAAGCCAAAATGAGTGATCTCCTCATGATTTTACCTTACTTACCCCAACAGTACAGAGAATTTTACTTGAGTCTACCAAAAGCTTGACTTTTTCGTTGACTATTCCGCCATTTTTCACCGTAAAACCCTTAAACCTTAACTCTAAAGAGAATTTACCGTCGGAAAATGATGATAATTATCATTATTATTAATTTTGCTTATTCTACAAATTAAAAATGTTCATGTCAACCAATCGTTCACCAACCTTTTTTTTTAAATTGAGTAATATTAAATTAAAATATTAATGGAAGAAGGGTCTACGTCGCTCTTTTTGGGTAAATTCAACGATCAGACGGTTTAACATTAGGAACTCGATCGTATTTTTGCTCTCCTGAAATGTTGGGAAAAGTGACATTAGACCCCTTTGTCGGCCGAGATATTCATGTAGCGAATGATGTAAATATGTGTAGAGCGTTATGTATTTCTACTCGAAAGTTGAAAATTTTGAATCGACAGGTCGAGTGGGAGGGAGGTCATTCATAAAATATTCGCGGGACTTGATGAAAACTGCCAACAACCGGGCGAGGGAGCGAAATGAAACGCGCGGGGTGGAAATTGTAGACATTGAAACTCAAAACAAACCAAACTCGTGGATCCCGCAAGTTGATGAAAACTGGATAAATTGAATAAAATACGAGTTTCAAAACCGAAACGCCCCTAGTAAAACAGAAATATGGGGTAGAGCATCTCATCTTTGTTTGGTACTTCATGAGACAATACCGGGGAGTTTATCTTTGTTTATTAAAACGTTCCGAAGAATGTAGAGTGAAACTCGGCATTTCATCGTGATTTAACCCTATATGAAATATAAATAAGAACGGCAATTCAAACAATGTACATATAGATTGAGCCAAATTTCATTTCCATGGCCCAATACAATCCGTAAATGTTATGTTACTCATTAGATAAAAAAGGAGAAGAAAAACTTAATTTCAAACAATAGAATATTATAAATAAAAAATAAATTAATGAAAAAATCCACAGTCATGCAGCATGGCTATAAGAGCAAATTTTCGAAAGATAACTGGTTTCATGTAAGATGTTTGGAACATCTCAATCAACCATTGTTTGCCGAGTAACACCTCAGTGTATAGATTTTTCAACGCTGAAAACCATGGTGAAGTTATTATTGCGATATCCCATTCCGTTATCAAATTAGAGCAGATGATCCGTGAAAAACATCTCGAGTAACAACCACGTTTCTTCATCTTCAAAGTGAAGATAACCAGTTTGAGAACGGAGTAAGATTTCACAATTCTGACTTCACCATCGTGTTCAGCGTAGAAAAGTCTTTAAAATGGGGTGTCACTTGTCAGACTGTTCGATTTTTGCAATCCCCCACCCCAATACTCCCCAAACCCCCTTTAGAGTGGCCGATTCCGCCTATCTACGAACTTAGCCTTTGGATTGCCAAGACGGATTTTTTGTGCAAATTTCACTTGCTTATCTCAATTCGAGAGTTATCGTCTGGAATGACACATACCTATATAAATATAATATATTTATATTATAAATTGTTATATTATAATTATATTATAAATTATAATATTATAAATTGTACACATAACTACCTATATATAGTTTATGTGGTATTTATGTGCCATTCCAGACGTGAATATAGGTATTTATATATAGTTGTAGTGGATTTCCGTGGTATTTATATATGTGTCATACATATGGTTTTTGGTGTCTTCTGGCAGTGAATTCAGGATGGTCTAAAACAGATTTTGGTATAACATTTTTTCGAAAATTCGAGTTTTAAAAATTCTGGATCGATAACAATAGCTTCCTTTTCTTAGAAAATTTGCTAAAAATGGAAATAAAAATATGGTTGATTAAATTTTGAGTATGAAATGGTTCAATCTCTTAATCTACAAGGAGATGAATCCGATTCGTTAGGAACCATCTCGAGCCTTAATTTTTACATCGAACTTCGAAAATCAGGTCACACTCATCGATGTATATACATGTATATACACTCATCGATGTATATACATCGATTGCCACACTGCATAACTCGTTTTGACTGCCCGCAGCCCCCCGTTTATTATCATAGCCGCCCTCATAAGGGATTTCGGACTTTCGGGGTAGAAAGTGGATGAACCCAGCGTTTTCTATCGCTTCCGAAAATCCTCTCATGGGACGCGTATTTCGTTAGTCGAGACAAACCCGGTAGCTTGTCCGGTTACCGGAGGGGTTTCATGGGAATGAGATTTAAGCCGCTCACGTAAGGCGGACTTGAGCCCCGAGGTCCCTCTCGCTCTCCTTGGTGATTAATGATTTTAGTTCGGAGGAAAGGACTAGTTTGTGCGGAAAGGAGAAGGGTCCCAGGTGTTGGTAAGGCTTCCTCGGGTCACCCTCATCATATTACATGCGGACGATAAACTACGTGTCCTTTTATTTGCCACCATCCCCCTTCTGGAAACCATGTAAACCCTAATGTCCTTACATGTCCCCATCAGCTTTGTCATTCGTCTTCCAGAAGAGTTACACACACTAGACAGACCCTCCGAACGGATTCAAAATCAACAAGCTGGACAAAATCCCCTTCAAACTACCCAACAGCCCGCATTTTCATTTCCGCGAAGAAACCTCTCTCGCCCGCATTACTACCGCTCGATACCCACAAAGTACATGATAGACGTTCCGTCTGTAAAATTATTTACGGAAAGCCGCCCCAAAGGGTGGAAAAGCGGTGTTTGTACAGAACCAGAAAGGTGGGAAGTTTCTAACTCGTGGCAACCGCGTTTACAAACCCACAGAGAACAGAGACGGCTGGAGGCTGAAACTGGACTTGAAAACTGTTGATTAGTGCAGGGCTGTGCGGTGAACCGATGGTGTGTTTTTCACTGGGTCTACACCAACTGCTCCAAACCTTTACCTTTTAACGTACCAGTTTGACGGTAGTGGTTTAACTTACACCGTTCCTTTCGCATCATACTTAAGATACTCTGATTTCCTCCAACATTTTCATACTTGGGTATATAATCAGCATTCATTTAATAATTTGAATTTGAATTCGGGAGGTTTCAGACCTGCGATTTCTGGTCTATCGAGACATCCAGAGACAACCTCTGAGACCAACAAAATCACGCAACGTGTCTACTGGTGTGGACCAGTGTGAAATTAGTGTTAATGAAAGTCAAGTCGTTATTAAAATTATACCCAACTGTGTTGTTTCAAAGACCCCAAATTATGTCATTTCTACGTGGTTTGTGTTATTTAAATTTGTTGGTCGTATGATCCAAATTCCTGATTTGATACCCTTACGAGTCAGGACGCAGCAATAAGGGCCTTCTCGGTATACCAGGTTTCGTTCACAATGATAACTGCTTTCGCTTAACACTGCTTTACAGGCAAGCAAGCTCGTATGGTTTGGTCCGTTTAAGTCGTCTGGTAATTTCACTTGTGTCGAGGAGACTGACAACTTCCTCGTTGACGTGAGATCTGCCGCTTGTTAGCCTCATTGATTGTCTCGATTTGAAGTTCACGATGAAGTCGCTCATTCCGAAAATCCATGGACCATTGACATTTCGCATCACGTTATTCTGAATTCTTTGGGTGATTTCTCGGTTTGACTGAGCAGTACAGACTCCATATGTCCAGACTGGTTTAAGTTGTACGAGGTAGGCCTGTTCTGGACGGACAATTTTGAGCGTCCACCCATCAGCCAGTACATTTTTCTAAACTTGAGGAAGAGTTCTTTCTTCTTTTTCTTCGCCGAAGCCTTGCATCAAGCATCATACCGAGGTATTTAGTTTCATTAGCATCACTTTTCCATTGAGTTAAGCTGGTACATAGTCGATTCTTTTGTTGGTGATTTCGACAAGCATCATTCATCTTGATTCTGTTGTCCATTGCTGAATGCGGGATATTGATATATTTAATTTAGCAATTAACTCCACGTGGTTCTCCCTTACTGCCAGTACCGCCGTATCATCTGCAAACTTGAACAAGTACCGGCAGTGATCAATTTTAGCTCTGGGAGTGCCTCTTCATGCTTTATTGTGTGATAGCGGTTGGTGACGTATGATTTCACCAACGTCTCCGCAAACTCCCCAGTCCTCTGACTGCTACAGAAATGAAACCATCACTCCTGGTCGCCCACATCGCAGATTGAAACGACAACTTCACACCGGTTCACTTCTTCCTGGTCTCTCCGTAACCCAAGACCAGTAGTGTTCAACAAACAAGCAGTTAATCATTAAATCCTTTTCACGTGTTATTAATTGCATTATATGCATATATTAATGAATATATTAATTGCATTAATTGCATTAATCAAAACTGTAGTCCGTTTGTGCATTAAAATTTGTTGTTGCAAAAAATCATGATTTCCATAGAAACGGAATCGACTTCCTCCCCAAGTTTTCCCAACACTTTGTGACTGATAGTTTATTCACTTAAGAGGCCGCCAGGAAAAAGGAAAACGCGCGAGACCGATCACCTTATCATATCATCGTACCATCACGCATAATCCTTTCCAGAGCCTGCATCATCCACTCGTTTCGAGCGAGGAAACAGGATCGGATCTGAATGCGGCGGCCTTCCATTATTCATGACTCCCGTATACCGTTAGAGGGAACAGACACTTTTGGTCCTCACGGCGTGTAAAGGGTTACGCATCATTTCCATGACATTTGAGGTTCGGAGGTAAAATGTTTGGGGGAGTCTCATGGGAGGAAACAATGGTAACAAAGTGTATTCAGACTAAGTTGAATAATGTTGAATCCTACTTCCAAAAAACATCTTGAACACACCATTTTTGAATTGATTATTCTCAATACTGTCATTCATTGAATTATATGATCAAACTTCGAGTATGGTCATTACAATATGTATAATGTTGGTATGTACCATAACTATCAGCTGCACAACATCAAATATTGTGTAGTTTAAAATTATTAATAGCAAACGTTGAAAAATACCGTTTTGCATGAACGTCACGTTAGCAGTACGACAAAGATTCTCAATAATGTGGCTCAAATAATTTTGAGAAAATTTATATCAATGAGAAAACACTGAAGTTTAAAAGATCCTTGGTGTTTGTGACGGTGTAAAATATGCTAAAATCGACGTTTTTCGGTTATTTTTGCTCATTTCCTTAGACCTGGTTTGAGTGGACACATTGTGTGGTTTTAAAAATATTGCTAGCAAACGTCGAAAAATTCCATTTTTCCTGAACATCTCAGTTGGAGTAAGAGCACTTGAGGGGAAGTGAAAATCTTTAATATGCGACTCAGGAAATTTATAGCAGTGAGAAAACTCTGAAGATCCTTGGTGTTTGTTGAAGTAAAAGGGTCTAAAATACGCTAAAATCGACGTTTTTCGATTATTTTTGCTAATTTCCTTAGACGTGGTATTTTGTGGTTTTAACAATATTGCTGGAAAAACGTCGAAAAAATTCCCTTTTTCCTGTACATCACAGTGGAAGTACTGGACATCATTTGGAGAGGAGTGAAAATCCTCAATAATGTGGCTCAGTAAATTTATACCAGTGAGAAAACTCTGAAGATCCTTGGTATTTTTTGAAGTAAAAGGGGTTATTTTTGCTCATTTCCTTAGGCATGGTTTTTGTGGACATATTGTGTGGTTTTCACAATATTGCTCGAAAAATTCAATTTTTCCTGTACATCACTTTAGAAGTAAAGGGGTATAAAATGTGCTAAAATTGAAGTTTTTCTGCTGTTAGTGGTAATGTTTTATTGACAGAAACCGAGCACCAAATTCAGAATTTGTTTTCGAAAATATACGTTTGTTTGAAACAGAGGTACCGATGATGGTATGTTATTGCTCACTCTTATCCGGTGCGGTTCGTTCGGAAAATGGTTTCATCAGGCTGATTGCAATACACAATTTAGAAGTGATGTGAGTATATGACCCATAGCGCCAAATGCCACTATAAAGTTCGACTTTGAACCTTCTTACTTCCTACGAAACTCTTCGAAAACCGATACCCGTATAGAGATGAATTGTCCGTAATAATAATTATTGTCGCTCCGAGTTACAACTCTGTCGAACTTCTCCTGCGGATGGGGAAACAAGAAGCTCCTGACAATACCACCGCCCCATCGACCTAAACCGGGTCTTTGATCCGGAACCTATAGAATTAAGGTCTGAAACAGCCTGTACTGAACGAGCTATGGCCTGAATTACACCCAACGCTCATTTACAGCCAAAGTGCCGAGACGAATAGCTCGTAATTTATACCGAGCCTTCTCACTCAAAGCCTTCGGCGAGCGGAAGGAATGTAATTTGCCTAAGTAAATACAGAGATCCCCCTTCTCTCCTTAAACATCCATCCACCTTCTGGAATTTTCTTTTTTTCCTCATCACCTCCTTCCCCGAGGTGGGCAAACTCGAGGTTTTGCCGAGAAAGGTCTTTGAAAGAATGAACACAATGAGCGGAATTTGTAGAGGAATAATGAGAATCAAATTTAAACCTCATTATATACGCAGATATTAAATGTAAATCGCCTGCGGGGTTTTAAAAAAAGAGACGCTAAACTTAATCACACCAACTGTCGCAGTTCTGCTCCAATATTTTGGTTGTGTACTTTGGTCTCTAATATCCCACAAACACACAATTATCCAAAATTGGAAGCTTCACTGACCGTTTTCTTGCTGAATTTGGAATGCTCTCATAGAAATTATTAATCACTCGATTGTTGTGGCATAAAAAAAACCTCAGGGTTTGAATAGTGAAGGTAGCTCCACTTTTTCCTGCGAGCACCTTTCTGATGGCCCTCCTTTTTCCCTAAGCCAAATGTTAGTCATCAAAAAATATAAGAATAATAATAAATCCAAACTATATTGTTCGAAGTTAAGTAATGTCAATCAAGTCCGTTTGTCGAGAAAATGTTAACATAGAAAATCCACTGTCATGCGTGGCTATAGGAGCCAATTATTGAAGAAATAACTGGGTTTATGTAAAATGTCTCCATTTTACTGATTACAACAAATTTCGTCTCTGTTTTTTTTTGCCGTGTAACACCTCAGTTTATAGGTTTTTCAAAGCCGAAGACGATGGTCAAGTCAGATATATCTGTTACCAGATTAGAGCAGATGGGCCGTGAAGAACATCTCAAGTAACAACCACGTTTCTTCATCTTCTAAGTGCTCCTGGTTGAGAATTGATTTTTATCTCATTTTTCGTCAAATTTTAGATTCACCCATCTGAAGTGGGTGTTGCTCAGGGATGCCAACTCACATTAGGAGAGGTTTTTTGAATTTTTGACATGGATATGTCCTATGGCTGGGGGTCATTCCAAAATTTCCGTGATTTCTATCTTATCCAGTTTATGAAGCTGTAATTTGGTATGCAGGCTCCTTAGGACTTTCACTACAAGCAGCATAGAGCCGGCATCAGCTGAGTGGCTCTTAAAGCGAATTTCTATGCTATTAACACTATGAAGCTGTAATTTGATATGGAGCCTCCTTAGGACTTGGGGTGGTCTGAAACTCACACACCTTCTTCCAGAGATCAACGTAAAACCAACTAAGTACTCGTAATATAATAATACTAATATGACTCCTTAGGACTTTAACGTGACGCTGCCCAGGCCCATGATCAGCTAAGTAGCTCCTAAAGCTACTTTTAGCGAATTTTCGAAGTTTATGTTATTCACTCAATGAAGCTGTAATTTGGTATGTAGCCTCCTTAGGACTTACACTTTAAGCAGCATATGGCCGAGATCAGCTGAGTGGCTCCTAAAGCTAATTTCTATGCTATTCACACTATGAAGCTGTAATTTGGTTTTTAGCCTCCTGAGGACTTTACCTTGATGCTACCCAGGCCCTGGATCAGCTGAGTGGCTCCTAAAGCTTATTTCTATACAAAAAAGTTTAGTTTTTTCTTGGCTCGAATCTTCTGTCATGCTATGGAAATAACTTAATTTCTCCCTTACTGCGAAAAAACGGACATACCCATGATCAGATGTTTTTCCCAGTGAAAGAAAGTTTTTTCCAGTTATAGATTATTTTCTTATTATTCATTTAATAACTACATGTATATCCCTATGCACAATGTGGTGTTACTGCATATTATGTTCTTGAAAGGTTTTTTATTTCTTCAAATTTTCGGTTCATAATCGACTTGGTGTTGATACCCGACGTGAAGAGGTTTTACTGTGAGGGCTGCTTCCCCTTTACAGGTGTAACAGGTGAGCTGATTATCCACCTATTCGACCTCAAGTACTTGTCTGCTCTAAAACCAATGGAGTCTGCATGGCCAATGAATCAATCCTTCCGAAAAAGGTAGTAAAAATACTCGTACCACAACGGAGGATCGGACATTACCGTGAGGATAAGGTTGAAGAGTTTTTAATCAAAAGAAGCTCCTAAAGCTATACGGAGGAAAAAGTATTCCGTCTAAAGCTCTCCCTCCACCCAAGTCGCCTTTCCACCTCCGAAAAACCATCGGAGAAGGCCCTCAAGGGACGGGGGAGGTCGAACGTAATGCTGTTAGCTCGAGCAAAGAGCTCAATGAGAAGGCACCCCCTCATTAGTGGCAACGGATCTATTCTGCCTCTTCCCTACAGGAGTGATGGTGAACTGGAAGAAGAGATGGGATGGGAAGGGTTTCTGAGTAATTACTTACTCCAAGCCTTTTCACGCGTGTCGGGTTGAAAAGGAGGGAAGAGGGAGGAAAAAGAGAGAAAAGAGTCAGGAAAAAGAAGGAGAAAACGACCTCTAGTCAGATGAGCTGGGTTTCCTTTCACATGCACGTTATCTTGCTACAATAATAAATTATATTAGGTCTCAAATGACCGCTTCTTCATCCTCGCTGGTCCTTTTGGACGACTCTGGGGCTTTCATCATGAAGAAAGTCATACCCTGCATATTTCAAGGTTTTGGAAAAACGACGAGAGATCACGTCTTCACAAATACAACTGATGCAAAGTACTTGCTTGAGACTGCAATGTATGGTTAGCTGAGGCCCCTGTTCTCGGTGGGTTAGGCAATATGCCCACCCAGAGGGGATCCGGTCTGCATTCACTGACCTGGCTATATCCAGAGTGGTTGAACAAAAGACAAGAGAACCAAGGACACTCAGCAAACCATCACACTCCCACCTTCAAAAACACCTGGTATGCCAGGTTGTTGTTGATAAGAAAAAAAAGGGAGACTGAAAGTAGTATGGAGTTCCAATCCAGGAAGAACAACTGGAATACTCCAAGGTATGGTTAACTTGTGGAGAACTATTCTCCTACATGCATGGATAGAAGTAAACAAATTTGAATAAGTATAGAAGTTTACCCACGAAATCTAGAAATATAGACCATAGAATGTACAAGATTGGAGGAGAGAAAGAAATTGAACAATGTTAAGAATTTGAATTGCCAATATGAATGCTTATACGCAAACTGGGTGTGATGCCTATACAGGAGTCCCTTCTGAGAAAGCTCCTCAAAATTTTCAAAAAAACAGTGGAGGAGGTACCGAGGCAAAGCCACCACGTACCTACCAACTGCGCTCTGCTACCATGTAATGTATGGTTTGCTGATAACCCCTGTTCTTGGGGGGTTAGGCAATATGCCCACCCAGAGGGGATCCGGTCTGCATTCACTGACCTGGCTATATCCGGAGTGGTTGAACAAAAAACACGAGAACCCCAAGGACAATCAGCAAACCATCACAAGTCTAGAGTCTCGAATTTGAGACAATCCAAATTCAACATGCACCAAATACTTGGAATTTGACGCAGAATCCGATAACAGAGCCAAAGGACGACCATACCTCTTAAACACTACAAATATCCCGGTAATAATTAGCTATTGCTGTAAGACATTAACTAAGCCAAGTCTTGCACTTAGGCTGACAAGATTCTTCCTACCATGCCGAAGTTGTGATTAAAACATTCATAAGGACAACATTAACCCGGACTTACACGATTTTGGCTCTCCTGAAAAGTTTGATATTTTTGATACGTGGTGTCCGAATGAGGTTATCGATATACGAGTTCTTGTATACTAAATCTTCTTAACTCCATATTTTTTTTCGATCCTTTCGATTCCATTCGTTGCTCCGTTTCCTGTGGATTCATAATTTTTCGGAAACTTTTAATAGGTAAATTAAAATTCAAATTTGACCCACTCATTGTTGTTCGAAATAGCTCGTCTTCTTTCATAATGAAGTATTCAATATTTCAGGCGCGTCGTTTTCATAATGAAGCCTCGCTCAGGTATCGCTCTGCATGTTTCTAATCAATACACAAATCAGCGAGTTTAACGTCTTTTGTTAACGCCGATTCTCCTTGAAGTCGTAATTTTTCTGTCGTAAACCTTAATAGGTACGTAACGATAACGGCAACAGTCTGTTGTAAACCAAGATCAAAGTGACCTCCCTTTGGAACAACCTGGCGCTCGACTTTAGATTAACCTCTCCGAATTAATTTTCGCGTGCTTTGATTTGATTCTCGCCCTTTCAACTGCAATATACAGCATTAATAATAACGTTGAAACCTTTGCTCGTAGTATTTAATAAGCAAGGTAGGAGTGAAGTAGAATTAAATAATTTAATTGTTGAAATTATTGTCGTTGAAAAATGCACTTATCGCTAGGGTTGAGGATTTCGTACGCTCAGAGTTCAGAGTTAGGAAGTGCTTATTAAATAATGACAATGTGATGATTTCGAGCTGTTTTTAAATTTTACAAACAGATCAAAATCATCACATTGTCAAATGCATTTCATGTATGAATTGTCGTGCACCAATTTCTGGTGAGTATCACGAGAATACCCAAATACCAAGTGAACGAATATAAACTAACTTTTACTGTGCATATAGAAGTACCTATTATGCGGCTTTACATCCACTGTAAAATGTCGAAATCAGATTTCACGATTCGAGTCTGAGCCAAATTCGAAATTGGTTCAAACTTTTTTGATGTCACCACTTCATTGTAACGAACCCTCAACCAACTTCTCTCAACGAAGCAGCGAATGATTTATGTCCGATACCCGAGGTTTGCTACCCCAGGACTCCTTCGTTTGCCGCCTCTGAATTATTAACGTTTTGATTGACGAGGTAAAGTTCGAGGATTTTGGAGGCTGTCTCCCGCTCCAACTTGTGATCTGCCACCGTTCGAAACTCTTTTACGGCTCACAATCAATTCGAAGTTTGGTTTTTTCGCTCCTCCACCGACTATTGACGCGGTTAAAGCGTTCGAGCAACAACATCAATCGCTCATCATTACTTCGAAGTTGTATAGTCGTACAATACGACGATGGTCAGACTGTCAAGTTTTGATTCCGTGATCAATTGTTTTGGTTTTTTGAATGCATGTACCCTTTTTGAAAAGCCACAGTCATACAGCATGGGTATAAGACCGACTTTTCGAAAAAATAACTGGTTTTATGTAAAATGTCTCCATTGAAGGACTTGTGTCCATAAAGAACATCTCAAGTATCAACCACGTTTCTTCATCTTCAAAGTGCTCCAGTTTGAGAACGGAATAGGATACCGCACTTCTGATTTCACAATCGTGTTCGGTGTTGAAAAAAACCAAAAAAAACCCTTTAAAATGAGGTATCACTTGTCAGACTGTTTCATTTCGGGAATTTACTGGTATATCCCCCCCCCCCCCCATTCCTAAACACCCCAAAAATCGACTTTAGTATTGAGAAGAGACTCGGCCAATGACTGGGAAAGTGACATCTCGGGAAAGTGACAAGTGTCTCCTGCAACAGTATGGCAACAGTGTCCGCCCCACTATCCCTACGGCCCGCTCGCCCCAGTACTAAAGCAGTTTGAAACGTATTATAAGTGAGTGACGTCATGACTATAACAACTGAATCCACAGCACAAAAATGAGATTGAACATTTTAATTTGGAAGTACCGCACTTTTGAACCAGATTTAATAGTTTAATAATGTAAAATAATAGAAAAGCAATAATGATAGAGCACAGATATTTATATTTATACACAAATATTACATAAATATATTGTACATGAATAGTAAATATTTTTTCAATTTTGGTTTATTATCTTCGATAATGAACCATTGGAATCGCCCAAAGAAAAAAAAATTTTAACCCCCCCTCAAAATTTGTTGGTTTACGTTTCAAGATACGTAGATTCAGAAAATCGAATAAAAAAAAATCCGTCCGTCCGCCGTACGCCGTACGCCGTACGCCGTCCGCCGTACGCCGTACGCCGTCCGCCGTCCGCGCCACTTTGCCCAGTTAGCGTTGAGCTAAAATTACGAAATTTGGTTTCTGGGTTTGGACCAGCCCCACAATGGTCCTCGAAACTTTTCATAACCCTAGGTCAAGGGGAAGGGGTTCAAAACGAATTTTGAAATTTTGAAAATTCCATATCTCGAAAAATTCATATAGAACGGTATGTTTTTTATTTCATATTTAGATAGAGTTTGTTCCGTAGAATTTTTTAAGACCATCCGCAGCTTTGTACGACCAGCCGTTCGTTCACAATGAGGGCTCAAAGATTGTGCCTCACAACACGATCGTGTATCAAACTGTTGAAATACAGGTCCATTTTCATACTAACGAGCTCTTTGGAACATCATATGGCTTAAGAGATGTCGAGTTTGTTGTTCTGAGGTGCGTTTCGTGCTACGGAAATGAAGGTAATTTCGAATGTTTGTTGGTAGGTACTTCTTTTATAGAAAAATTATTACCGACGTAGTATTAAAAACCCCAGAATTATATCGTATTAATTAATCATAATTAATAATAATTATTATTAATAATAAATACGAATTATTAATACCTAACAATAAATTATAATAATTTTCACTAGGTACTTGATAAAATTGTTAATAATTAGTGATAATTGATAATTATAATTAATCTAACATTTAGGATCTAGACATTTAGACCTAGTGATCTAGACAGAAGGGTGATCTGTACAAAGAAGATAATGAACCGTTGTGTCAAGAATTTGCAGAGTTTTTGGTTTATTATCTTCGATAATGAACCATTGGAATCGCCCAAAGAAAAAATTTTTTTAACCCCCCCTCAAAATTTGTTGGTTTACGTTTCAAGATACGTAGATTCAGAAAATCGAATAAAAAAAAATCCGTCCGTCCGCCGTACGCCGTACGCCGTCCGCCGTCCGCCGTCCGCGCCACTTTGCCCAGTTAGCGTTGAGTTAAAATTACGAAATTTTTTTTATGGGTTTCGACCAACCCCACAATGGTCCTCGAAACTTTTCATAACCCTAGGTCAAGGGGAAGGGGTTCAAAACGAATTTTGAAATTTTGAAAATTTCATATCTCGGAAAATTCATATAGAACGGTATGTTTTTTATTTCATATTTAGATAGAGTTTGTTCCGTAGAATTTTTTAAGACCATCCGCAGCTCTGTACGACCAGCCGTTCGTTCACAATGACGGTTCAAAGATTGTGCCTCACTACAGGATCGTGAATCAAACTGTTGAAATACAGGTCCATTTTCATACTAACAAGCTCTTTGGAACATCATATGGCTTAAGTGATGCCGAGTTTGTTGTTCTGAGGTGCGTTTCGTGCTACGGAAATGAAGGTAATTTTAATGTTTGTTGGTAGGTACTTCTTTTATAGAAAAATTATTACCGACGTAGTATTAAAAACCCCAGAATTATATCGTATTAATTAATCATAATTAATAATAATTATTATTAATAATAAATACAAATTATTAATACCTAACAATAAATTATAATAATTTTCACTAGATACTTGATAAAAGTTTTAATAATTAGTGATAATTGCTAATAATAATTAATCTAACATTTAGGATCTAGACATTTAGACCTAGTGATCTAGACAGAAGGGTGATCTGTACAAAGAAGATAATGAACCGATGTGTCAAGAATTTGCAGAGTTTTTGTTACTCAGAAACAAGCAGAATAGCGATTTTCAAACTAGCAGAAATCCAATTTAAAACAACGGAAGTCATCAGGTGAATAATTGGGTCAATATTATGATCAAACTTTCGTCTCAGTGACTCCATTTTCGGGTTCCCTTTTATCTCAATAACACAAACTTGGCTTTAATGTAACTGTTTGATGTACCAGAGGTGGGGTTTTAATAAAGTGTAACAAAACCAATTACCAAAGGCATAAACGAATTATATAACTATCAGGTTGGATTGCGAAAATAATGTATAGATATCAAATAAGGAGCTCCTTCTAATGTATAAGTAAAGATACCTAAAATTGGACCAGTTCTCTTCTGTTGACTGATGATGGGTAGGTACTATAATTTAAAGAAAAGAGTTTCTGACCGTATGGTAGGTGAACGGGGAGCACGCGGAAGCAGGTTGTAGAATATACCGCTGGAAATCCTCACCAAGTCGTTTGGTAGGGAGGAAATACGATGAAGTGTGATGAAATGCGTTGAAATGAGTTGAAATGCGTTGTAGTTCGATGGATGGGGTGCTGCCGACGTCCGATTGACACTGAAATCATGGTTATTATGGTTATTTTGCTTGATTGAAGGGAACGTGGCAGCATGGGATTGGATGACAGGTTATTAGTGTCTCCTACGAGGTAATTACGTCGAAATGGTCAGAAATCCGTGAGGATGCTTTCCAGATTAGATGGAGACCTTGTGGTGGGATGCTGATGACCCAGGAGTTTGGAAGCTCAATGGGAGACCAGAGAGAAAAATGGCGTGTGGAGAGAAACCACGAGGAGATTGGGATTGGAGATGGGATTGGGTGACAGGTTATTAGTGTCTCCTACGAGGTACTTACGTCGAAATGGTCAGAAATCCGTGAGGATGCTTTCCAGATTAGATGGAGACCTTGTGGTGGGATGCTGAAGACCCAGGAGTTTGGATGCTCAATGGGATACCAGAGAGAAAAATGGCGTGTGGAGAGAAAGCACGAGGAGGTTGGGATTGGAGATGGGATTGGGTGACAGGTTATTAGTGTCTCCTACGTGGTACTTACGTCGAAATGGTCAGAAATCCGTGAGGATGCTTTCCAGATTAGATGGAGACCTTGTGGTGGGATGATGAAGACCCAGGAGTTTGGGATTCTGATGACCCAGGAGTTTGGATGCTCAATGGGAGACCAGAGAGAAAACTGGCGTGTGGAGAGAAACCACGAGGAGATTGGGATCGGAGATGGGATTGGGTGACAGGTTATTAGTGTCTCCTACGAGGTACTTACGTCGAAATGGTCAGAAATCCGTGAGGATGCTTTCCAGATTAGATGGAGACCTTGTGGTGGGATGCTGAAGACCCAGGAGTTTGGGATTCTGAAGACCCATGGGTTTCTGCAGGAGTTTGGAAGCTCAATGGGAGACCAGAGAGAAAAATGGCGTGTGAAGAGAAACCACGAGGAGAGCCAAATCTAATTGGGGGATGATGATGACGAGGTGGGGGGTATACAGGATTGATCAGAGACGACGCTGTAGAGGATGAACCTCTACAGAAAACATCGGTTTTCACAGTTCTTCTTATGTTATAGCAAACAAAATTATACATACGAGTACTATCTGTTGGCGTAAACTATAACACACAACTTTTCCGTTCGTCTTTCGTACGGAACCAACACAACTCGGTAAAAGCCAAAATTACAGTCAAATTAGAAATTTAAAATGGTCAGAACTACAAAACAAAAAATATTATATCATTTTCCCATTGGAATTTACACGTTACAAACTGACTTGGTAAAATGTTATGGAACAGACCTCAGGTTTCTTCTCTGTCCGATAAACATGTTATGACGTTTTTTCTGTAAAGGTACCTTTATAAAGGTGCTGAGCTTTTTCTTCTTACTTCGTTTCTTTTGCCGTTCGTCTTTGTTGGTGGATGCTATGTGGATTGCAAGTCTGCGCCAACGTACGGAATAAACAACCCACCTCCGGACGTTGCCTCCAGTCCTCACGAAACCCCCTCCCTAGGAAACTCCGTAGTAATTGGAGAGGTTCTTTGGTAATTGGGGGAGAACCTCGGGGAGGTTATAGGGGACTGAAGGGAAGAGTACAAGGTCTGTAACCTTCCTCTCCGCCACCTTTCAAGCCCACAGACTAACAAGAGAGTTTCGACCTACTCCACGGCCTTCTTAATCACATCTCACCCTCAACAGTGGGGGTAATTAACACAACAGAGTCTTCTTCCCTTCGCCATCAGGACGAGTGGATATTGTTTTAGGTTTAATTTCGCTCCAAGTGCCCTGCGGTCGGTAGAACAGGAGGAAACGCAGAATAAAACATTCCCTCGTCTGAGATTGTACCGCCCTCCGAGTTGTCCACACGCGTATGTTTTCTGTACGAACAAGTACCATCCCAACCCAACCCAAGTACCAAGTCACACTTTGTTAAACGTCACCAAAGTAGCTGCTACTAGAGCATAGAATAATAATATTATAATATAATATATATTATATAATAAAATATATTATATTTTGCAATACAAACAATACACTAAACAAACGATACAAAGTAGCAAAAAAGAAATTGCTTCAAAAATTTGGTTTGTAATGCCCTCCCATAAATAAGATCAGTCATCTTATTCTTAAGGGTGGAGTTCGCTTGCGCTCATCACATTAGCCTATTATGATAATAGTACAAAATCATGGATAAAACAAATAAATATCAAAACCTCTTGAAAATAATTAGGTACTGAGACAAATAAATGCCCATAACCCCCTGAAAAAAATGCTAAAATTAATCTCTTAATGCAAGAGGGCTGAGGGCCACAGATTTATTCCATTTTTTGAAAAAAGGACAACGCTCGATTGTACGAAATCCAATTAAAGAGCTCAGTATGTATCACAAATTGGAGGTCTAAAAGGTCTAACATTAGTCATTACGGCCAAACGAGTAGGTGTATCTGCAGTCAGTTCATCAATATCTACCCCTATTTTATGGACATGAAGACATGACTCCAGCAGAAAGATTGGGTCAATACTGAGCATTTGGAACTCACAGTAAAGTCGTGAAGAAGAGTACCTCATGCGTACCGGATTAAGATGTGTCTTACAAGAACTACCCCATACCATGACCCATACTTCAGTATGGAGCAGGCAAGACCATAATACATATTATTAAGTACCTACCCTGGCAGAGAGAAAAGTACGGGAGACACGAAAAACATACAACAACTTCTGTAAGTAGCTTTTTCACCAGAGTCAAAACTAATACACAGATATTTTATTTACAATCGTCATAAAAAGGTGTAATAACACATAAAAAATAATAATTTCAAGAATATCAAATTCCATAACTACCAGTAATATCACCAAAATCAATTGTGGACTGCGCATATGTGCTGTGGATCTCATCTCAATTGAATGCATCTCTTTTTAATAACTCATATTCCTAAACTACTGAATATTCACAACGTTGGCACATAATGCACATCATGCCAAAAATAACAAAGCGCAATGTTATTAGAATAATAATTAGAATTATTCTAATAACAATTATTGTTAACTTCACTGACAAAAGCACCAATTTGGCATAAAAACAGGTTTACATTTTCATTATCTAGTTGATAACTGCTTGCCCACCACCAGTAGACAGTCATCTCCCGAGATTTTTCTTCTTCTAGTAAACGAGTATTGTCTGTTATTCTTACTCCAGTGTTATTATTTACGCCTCTCACGAAAGGGAATAATCATAAACAAGTCTTAAGGTGGTGATGGATGGCTCCCTCAGACTTATTCCGAATTCCCCAACCTTAAGCTTCTTATTCTGAGGGAAGTTCGTTGCTAAGTACAAACTCTCTGTACCGTTCATTCCTGTCAGTGTAGATTTTCAACTATTCTCCAAAATTGATCTTTTCAACCTCCTACCGACGCTATTTTTTTACACAGGCAGTTTTTTCAATAACGCTTGATTAGGTAATGAGAACCCAGATCCGGGCTCTCATGTACAAAAAAGGTATTTTTTTGTTGTTGTTCAGAAAAGAAGTATTTACTTACAATAATTATTATTAACATTTATTAAATGTGAAAAAAATTGTTTTTTCGAAGATTTTTCAAATTATTATTCGTTAGCCTCATTTGTATTCATTCACTGAGAATAAACCATTTTTCAAATTAAAAACTCTGCAAATTCTTGACACAACGGTATAATATTATTATCTTCTTTGACACAACGGTATAATATTATTATCTTCTTTGACACAACGGTATAATATTATTATCTTCTTTGACACAACGGTATAATATGATTATCTTCTTTGACACAACGGTATAATATTATTATCTTCTTTGACACAACGGGATAATATTATCTTCTTTGACACAACGGTATAATATTATTATCTTCTTTGACACAACGGTATAATATTATTATCTTCTTTGACACAACGGTATAATATTATTATCTTCTTTGACACAACGGTATAATATTATTATCTTCTTTGTGCACATCACTTCTGTCCTCATCACTAATCAATAATTACGAGTATTATTGATTATTCATAATCTACCATTTAGTGATGTGGACAGAAGTGATGTGCATTATTATTCCGCCTCGTCCACCCCTCTCCTCCCTCGTCCTCTTCCGCATACCGACTCCCTCCTCCTCGCTCATCATCCACCCTCCTCCTCATTCTCCTCCTCCCTCATCATCCGACCTCCTCCTTCTCTTCCCTCATAATCCACCCTCCTCCTTCATCATTCACTCTCCGTCTCCCTCATCATCCATCCTCCTCCCTCCTCCTCCTTCATCAATCACCCTCCTCCCTCCTCTGCTTCATCATCCACCCTCCTCCTTCACCTCCTCTTTCTCCTGCTCCCTCCTCATCCACCCTCCTCCTTCCTGCTCCTCCCTCGTCATCGCTAACTGACACTTTCTACGTATAAACAAGTCGATTCATCAGTTATATGGTTCGGGTATTTATTAAAATATCAAAGTTTGTTGTACCTATGACATGATTGTTATTCTTCTGCGTTTATTACAACTTATAATCCTTGACACACCGGTTTATTATCTTCTTTGTGCAGAAACTAAAATTTAGTGATAGAGATGATGAATTAAAACAAATAAAATGTACCGTTATAATTCTGGGGTTTTAATTCCACCTACCTACGTCGGCAATGATTTTTCTATAAAAGAAATACCTACCAACAAAAATTCGAAAAGTACCTCGGAACAAAAAATCTACATCCCAAAAACGATGTCCTGTTCCAAACAGCTGTTCCTTAGTATTTGGCCTGTATTTCAGCCGTTTGATTCACGATCGTATTGACAGGTTATTATCGGCTCAACCTTTGAGCGCTCATTGTGAACGAACGGCAGGTCGTACAAAGCTGTAGATGGTATTAAAAAATTCTAAAAAATGAACTCTATCTAAATATGAAATAAGAAATACACCGTTCAACATGAATTTTTCGATTATTGAAATTTTCAAAATTTCAAAATTCGTCTTGAACCCGTTCCTTTTAACCGAATGTTATGAAAAGCTTCGAGGATCATTGTGGTGTCGGTCCGACATCTGATATGAAATTGGGCTATTGCACTGCCATCTCTTGTCGTAGAATCTCACTACTAGCCCCTAGACATTAACCTTAAATTTAGGTGTTGAGAATGAATAGAACATGTCCGTAATAATGGAGTAAAGGGATGGAAACTCCTATCGTCCAGCTCGTGATTGCGTACCATTGTATGGTTACTGCTCTTTTCTTATATCTAATTCGATTAATTTTCGGTTTATGGACACACAGAATTCGGATTCCCCTGTGAACGAGCCCTTGTGAACCGATCAGTTCAACGGAAAGAGGTGAAATTCGCTTGAATGGTAAATGGGAGGTTCGGCGTTGTTTTCTCACGGCTCGCAAGCCCTTTCACGAAGGTTTTGCGATTCGGAATCGTAGCGAATTTACCTGAGAGAATCGCTGTATAGACGATGGCGGTTTCAGCCGTGTGCGCTGTTATCGTAGGAGTAGCTGCGAGTTTTCCTTCCGAAATTGACGTTTGAGGAACTTTTACCGATTCAAAGTACAGCGATGTACGAGGTACATGTGAAAAACGCCGATTTCAGCAAGAATTTCAACGATGTACGAAGCTAAACTACGATCGGAGCACTGAATCGAGTTCTCGAATACCATAAACACTATTCACGAAAAGCGGAAAACTAACTTGAAACATACTATAAAATACAGTTCTGACGTTTCACCGTCATTCGGGGTCCCAGGTTTTGACCCAACTGCTCTAATTTCAGCCATTAACACCGGTTGGTTGGTTTCATAATGAACACACTTGGTCCTCCCCTCGCCGTATCATTTACCTTTAGTTTCAAACCCTTATGACCCACCTCGTTTCGCTACCTTCGCTCGTTTTACACTTCGATAACGCTTCGCCGGCCCTTTTACTGAGCCTGCATTATCTCAGGAGAAACGGTTAGTTATAACCCATTTACCGGTTTGGTACCTCAACTTTCACAATGGATGTTGTAAATTGTAGTCGACCGTGATGGCGAAAACCGAAACGTACAGTTTGTTTTTACTGCACATTTCAAGTGACAGTACAAGTGTAGTGGTGAATTAACTTAATAATTTGAACGTTTGTGAATTGGCACATTTTATGTACCAAATTTCTGATGAGGTTCCCATACCACTGGACAAGTACGAATAGATTTCGAAATTCGTCATTTGATACATGGTTACTTACAACAGTACAACGCCTCAACTCCGAAATTGTCGAAAAATGGGGTTTTTGCGTACCCCTCCTTAATTCAACCTCACCATTCTAATTGTTAAGTTCGAACTTTAAAATTTCGACCATGGAGGGGTTGAAATGAACAGGGGTGAACTCTCCAATAAGTTTGATGTTGGGGGAAAACGCCTCAACTGCATGTTTGTTGAGTAGAAACACCTCAACGCTTCGTTTGATGTTGTCTATTGAGGAAAAAAGCATCAACTCGCTGAAATCTGAGTTGAGGCGTTTTACCTTAACGTCGTTGGCTTCGGATGATGGGTTGAGGTCTTTCAAATGGTGCTTGAGAGGCGTTTCTAATAATGAAAGCGTATTATACACAAGACGTATTATAATAGGTGATTTCAGCATGTTAGAGACCTGTTGACGTGTTTTTCATCAAAATCCTTTAAAAAAAATCCACCTCTATTTCTGAAGGTAAAACGCTCGATTTGAGGTATTTTAATTTAACAAACATTCGAAAAACCAACCAGAAATAATCGAAAATCGCCTCAAATGGTATATATCGATAGGGAAAACTGTTATTTGAATTCGTTATTATCCATTTCAGGAGTGACAAAAAACTGTTTACAAAACTTTCGTCGTCTTTCATGCTGAGGCGTTGCCTCGCCACAACTGCACTGTAAAACACCTGACTTATAGCATGCTGTTTTTGATATTTCGAGTTGATTGGGTATCACGATAATAATATTATTATTCCATAAGATGGGCTCAACGCTCTTCTTCTTCTTCTTTCTTGGCACTACGGTCCTTGGAGGACCTGGGCCTTCTCAACTATATCCTTCCAGTCCTTCCTATCCAATGCTCTTCGCCTCCAACCTCGGATCTGGAGCTGGCTTAGATCTTCCTCTACGTCATCTATCCAACGTAGTCGGGGCCTACCTCTAATCTTTCTACCACCTGGCGTTCCATTCATGGCCTTCTTGGGGTACCTATCTTCCTCCATACGCTGCACATGGCCGAGCCACTTAAGCCTTCCTGTCCTTATGAAGGCCACCAGGTCTGGCTCTCCGTACAATGCCCTCAATTCACTGTTATGCCGAATTCTCCATCTTTCACCTTCACATACTGGACCGAAAATTTTAAGAAGTATTTTTCTCTCCCAGCAATTGAGCATCCGTTCACTACTGTGGGTAAGTACCCAAGTCTCACTGCCGTATGTGACAACTGGTCTTATTATGGTCCGGTAAATTGTTAGCTTGGCTTTTCTTGACAGGCCACGGAATTTTGATCCTTTTTGGACGCTCCAGAATCATCTACTTCCTGCGGCGATGCGTGCTTTAATTTCAACTTTCAACAGCTCAACGCTCTGACTGCCCTAAATCGGTTAAAGCTCGTTGCCAGGAATCAAATCCAGAACCGTCCGCAGTATCGTGATCTATTTCGTCATGAATGTTTCTATCGTGTCCATTGAATTGATCTAGTGTTTCAATTTTACAGCTCTCGGTCACGGAGGGCGCTAATACTTGTCCCACACAATCGTTCAAAGCGTTTCATCACTAAATTCCACGACATTCTGAAACCCTTTCGTACTGAATAATTCGTTCATTTGAGTTATAAACTGCACTTAACATTCAAAATAGTCGAAATAATGTCGCATTAGAAATTCCTCCACACAAAAAAACCCTTTCAAATAAATTGCCCCCAAATGTCGGTTGATCTAAACTTAACTCTGAAACGGGCCCCTGAAATGAATCCCGGCGAAGTGAATGGCTCCAAATTTGTCAGAACTTTTTTTTTAATCAATCGGCAAAGTGGCCAATGAAACGGGTGATTGAGGCGGTTTCAACCCTTTCAAGCGGGATTTTTCTTTTCTTTTTTTCTTTTTCATTCGATTGTCTTTCGTGGATGGGAAGGAGATTCAATTTTCTACCCGTGAGCAGGGATCCGACAGGTTGAAAGTTACTTCTGTCAAAGAGGACGGCGAAAAAATAGAAGACGGTTGATCTCATTTTTTTCCACCAAACTGAAGCAGTGGGACTTTTTCCGTAGATTTCCGCTAATGAAAGGGTTTCACTTATTACATTCACCGTGTTCTTTCTCCATCTACGGACATATAAAATGGTCGGTACAAACGTGGTCACATGGGCAGGACAGTCAAACGTTAAGCCTGAAATACGGTTAACTTTACAATACCGCATATTACAGAAACGTACTAAATTAGAGGCATTAAACTAAACGCATTCTATTAAATTGTATTATATTCTGAAGGTATTAACGGTCCATAACAACGGCTCATTGCGGCAATTTTGCGACCAAGCGTATATGTATACACCATCGAGGGTCTCACGGCAACACCCCACATCGTCACTTTGGCCAAAATGAGTTGTGCATACCACTTCTGCTGAAAAGTCGCCCAATGACGTGAGGCCCTCGATATGAGTTGACACCAGTCGATAATTGATTACTTCTCCAACTATGAGCTATTTTAGTGTGAAATGGCTGGTAGTTTTGGAATAAAACCGTATTTTGTCTCTCCTGAAAAGTTGGGGAAAAAAGGTTAGACGCGTCGCCAGTTTCCTGCGTAGCCTGCAGGTGAGGACAGTTTCACGTCGTACGACGCGTCCTTGTGTCGTCAAGATAGGGGTCTGTGTAGCACGCAAGTGGTCTGCAAAAACTCTCTAATACGTCCACACGTCGACGTGATCACCACCAATTGCCCCACACATCACCTCCAATTGCCCACACGTCACCACCAATTGTCCATACGTCACCACCAATTGCCCATACGTCACCATCGATTGCACCTTCACAACCGTCCTAGACCGCCGCCCTCACCCTCAATCAATCACCGCCGTCCTCCCACGCCGTACTCCTCCTCCCACACCGTACTCCCCCTCAATCAATCACCGCCGTCCTCCCACGCCGTTCTCCCCCTCTATCAATCACCGACCTCCTCCCACGCTGACCTCTCCCCGCTCTCCTCTTTACACCCCACGTCCATTTACCGCCCAAAAGTTCAATTTATGTAGTAAAAGTCAGATCATGAAAATATAAACAGAAAAACTATAATAAATACGAGTAATAAATCAGGTTTTTAGTGGTTTAAAAAAACAGCTCATTATCAGTCTCAAATTGCAATAAGCACTTAAGTAAAAAGGTATGAAAAGTATAGTCGAAAACTCATTGTCAGAAAATTGACATTACAGTTGGGCTTAGGTACCTATTTACATAGTTTTTGACATTTTCATGTCTTTGCTTTGGCACATAAACTGAAACGGGAAAAATTTGTTCCCTTGATTCACCCTTTCCCTCAGAACACAAACGACAGGCGGGCCACTACGTCAGAGCCCATGACGCACGAGCGTATGACGTCAGACGGCTGGCAGAAGGTCAACTAGTACGTCATAGCATATGACGCACGAGCGTATGACGTCAGACTCTTACGGCAGGGCCTCCTGGCAGCTGTCTGACGTCATACGCTCGTGCGTCAAAGGCTTTGACGTACTATTGGCCTCCTGCCAGCCGTCTGACGTCATACGCTCGTGCGTCATAGGCTCTGACGTAGTGGCCCGCCGGTCGCTTGTGTTCTGACGTGATCTGAGGGAAAGGGTGAATCAAGGGAACAAATTTTTCCCGTTTCAGTTTATGTGCCAAAGCAAAGACATGAAAATGTCAAAAACTATGTAAAATCATAATAGCTTATACAGCAACATCGGCTTGAGCTGGTTTCTGTTTAGCGAATTTTAGAAGAAAGAAACATCTTGCATACGAGTCTGCAACCCTGTGGGACATTTTATGTTTTACCGCCCCCCTACCCTACCTCTTCCATACCGCAGCTTGTCGGCCACGCACTCCGCAGTGGTTAACGTAATATGGTAAGGTAAATCGAGAGCTATCCAACGAGTGGTGAACGATTTTCGTACGATGATAACTGGCGAAGATAAAGTTCCGTAGTGACGCTTTTGCGTGTGTAACGTTTTTCGAGTTATGTTCCAGAGTAAAGACATAAAATGTCAAAAAATTCTCGAAACAACGGTTTATTAGGTATGTTCCAGCGCTTTGAGTCCCGGAACTGAGTTCTGGAACTGGTTCCGAGAAAGAACTGAAATGGTGGGAATGAGTCCCGGAAATTTTCGGTTCTCGGACTGATCCGCTGGAACGACCAAATGTACCCGCCGCGGAGTGAGCGATGAGGAATGAGTATTATGATGTTGATTTCAACTCCAATTTATTGAAGTTCCTCATTGTACTTGATTTGGAAGTAATTCCTTCACGCTCCCACTTTGTCATCATAACGAATCCAATCAAGTATCTACTTATGTTTGGTTCTATTCCGATTAGAATTGCCCCCGCTCGAACGTAGTACACAGTTTTCCCGCAAGGGGACCAGAGCGCTAGAGCCCATTCGTTTACAGCATTCGTGTTACCGTCTTCCCCCCGCTCGCACGCGACAACATTATTTTTTTTATTAACAATTCAGTTAACAAATCGTCATTAACGTCAATCCCGCTGGCACAATTAAAGTTAGGTGCTCTACCACCCGCCATCGACATCGACATCGTTTCCACCATCCGCAGGGGCCCCTGCCAGGAGCATCGCCATCCGCGCCACAGGTGAGTCTCTAACTGTTTAATTGTGCCTCCGAATGCAAATCTCCCTGAGCGATCAAACAACTTATATTCAAATTGTTTTGACGTACCTGGTATTTGAAAGTAGAGGAATCTTAATAATTATATAATATTATAATTTCAACTGCGGCTTGTGTGGTTCGATGAACCGTTCTGTTATCGGCGGTTTCCAAGAATGAACGATGTTTTCCAGTGGCATTTAAATCGGCAATGTTCGTCATCAACGCCCTGACGCCCGCAATTACGTTAATTATCAAAATGGATTGAAACAATCGAACGTTTTCCCTCTGATTTGTGGCCCCCTTCTACGGAGTTTATGGTGTCCACTCATACTAATGATCTCATCTCTGCATACAAATCCCCGCCCTCTCACGGCCCCTGGGAACCGGAAGCCTTCGCTCCAAGTAATCCGATCACGGGGATTTCGAACATTTCGCAAGTGCCTCAATTCGCTCCCGTGGCAAGGGGGGGGGGGGGGTTGAATAAATACCACTTAATTGTCCCGGACGCTCTTCCTCTCCTAATTGCTCGCCCGTTTTCCGCCGGCGTTGTTGACTAACGAAAGCAGGCATCGAAGTTGTTTTAACCTATGAAATCCCATCTACGGCGGTGTGTAAGCGGATAAATGCATCAATCCTTGGGGAGCCAAACTTCATTCCATCGGCAGATAACTCCACTGAGGATTGCATTCGGGCGAATGAATGGAATCAATATTTTATAACACATTTGTTTACGTTCTATATTGTCAAGCAGCTATTTGTATTTGAAGGGATATAAATATGCATTTTGTATAATTGAAAATGGAAATAAAACAAAATAAAAACCTATTATACAATGCTCAAATACAGACTCAAATGAAGCAGTACAAGAACTACAACTTTTCACTAACGACGTAGATGTTTGGTGCAAAAAGTGAAGAGTGTCGGTAAATCCAACAAAGTTTAGGATGTGCTTCTTCACATACAAGCGTACTTATGAAAGACCACTATTAATGTTAAGCAGTACAAGTATAACCGAAGAAGACACTATTAAATACCTAGGAGTAAAACTCGATAAAAAACTTTTATGGAAACCACGCATATCCCACGTAGTCCAAATGTTACGTTTGCGCCTGACTAAACTACGATTCCTGCTTCAACCAACTTCTACCGTCCCTCTACATCTCAAACGCAGAATTTACCTACCAGTTGTACGACCCATATTGATGTATGGATGCGAAATATGGGGTTCTGCTTGTAAACTTTATTTTTATCAATATAACATTACAATTTTGTTAGTTTTTCTTTAAATTGATTATAGTAGGCCTATGGACCTAATTAACATGGAACATGAGTGTGGGTTCCAGACCATTGACTGTCCCACATGCAACAAATTACGTAATACTTCTGCTTGTGATAATCAAGAGAGTGCAAACCGTCCAAAACCGTGCCCTTCGTTTGATCACCAATGCACCGTGGTATGTGAGCAACCACAACATTCACAAGGACCTGGAAATACCCACTGTGAAGGACGTCCTACAGACAGCAGCTGATCGCTTCTTCGATCGAATCAAAGTGCACCCAAATCCCATCCTCTCCCCGATCGTCCTGGAAACTCTTCCACCCCCCTCCGCACGCAGGCTCAAAAGAAAGTGGCACAGTGACTTGGCACTATGAACAATTATTGTTATAGAATGATTAGTAATGTTATAGTGAGGACTATCGCTGGATAGGATCCTCACACCACCTTACACGTTTATTATTATTTATTATACAGTACAACTAGAATGTAATATTGTTACAGTAAAGTTATCGTTCTTATAAAAATAAATAAATGCTATCTTATTCATGTTGCATAAGATAGCTTTATTGATAAAATTTAATATACCTAACACAACTCAATCAGTCAATTTGATTTAAACCCTCGGAAAAAGTTCTTGTTATCGACCCTATTGTCGGGTATATATCACATTCCCCGTTATATCCGCGCTTAACGTGCGAAAATGATGAAACGAGTTTTTCTCTCCCCCTTTAACACGAAAGAGAAAGCAAGAACGAGATAATGTCGGCTTCAGAAGAGCCTGGAGATGATATTAAGGTTTGGGACTTTTGCACGTCCTACAGGCATCCCCCACGCCCAAAATCCAGGCCGCTTTTGTGCCCGATCAGTCATTTTCTCTCGTCAACCTCCTTTTCAGCATACTCCCCACCCCACCTCGCTCTCATACCATTATTTCCACGGTGTAGGTATGCTTTTTTTTTCTTCCTTCATTCTCCAAGCGTCTTCTCGACGTAGGGCTTGTGACGCCTTCGCCCAATGTCTTCGCGCCTCATTTGTCAAGAAGAGGGAGGTCGATATCCGTCGTGGTAGTTTCCCGCTGTGGCGAACAATGACGGAGGGGTTTTTTCGTGAAGGTGTCGAAGATACGGGTTTCCTCTGTCATTTTCTTCTGTCACAATGAAGGAGTTCATTAGCAAGCTCACGAGCTCACAGACTGCGAATATTGATAAAGGCACATCCTAATACGTAAGGCCGGTCTACACGCTCCGTTTTGCACAACGTTTTGACTGCGCAGTTCAAGACGTTGCAGACAAAATGTTCCGTGTAGACCGGAAAACTGTGCAGTTTTGAGTCCATGGAGAAGACTGCGCAGTTGCAGCGATAACTGAGCTGACGAGCTCTGAAAACCGTGACCTGCACGGACATGTCGTTGCGTATAGACACTCGTACCGTTTTCTGATCCGTTTTATTCTTCAGTTTTCCTTCATTGCCTGACGATGGCCGACCTTCGCCAATGTTCGCGCGAGTTTTTGACGGATTTTATTTCGCTATATGAAAGTTTTCCGTGTCTGTGGCGCGTCAAATCAAAAGAGTACTGTGACAGGGACAAAAAGGGACAAGCGTATGAGAGATTGGTGGAGAAATTCAAAGAAATTGACGCTACCGCAAAGAGGGAAACAATTGTGAAGAAATTAAACTCTATGCGGAGTGTATATCGCAAAGAATTGGCAAAAGTGAATAAGTCTATTCGTTCTGGGGCTGGAGAAGAGGATATATACAAGACGTCTCTGTGGTATTTTGACATGCTACATTTCCTAAATGATCAGGAGACACCAAGGCCGTCCAGGAATAACATGGATGAAAGTGAAGAGTCTGCAAACTGCGACGAATCATCAGAACAGGTACGCAAAGAAAACAAATTTCCTATTAAAGGCAAAAATTGACAAAAGGAGAACCTCCTCCATGGCGATATCACACAAAACTGAGCGGAATATACAAGACTGCACCGTGAAGACTGTACCGTCTGGACGCTCAAACTTGCACCGTTTTCATTCAGTCTCAAAACTGTGCAGACTTAAAACGTGCAAAACGGAGCGTGTAGACCGGCCTTATCAATAAACAAAATAAACAAGGCGAAACGAAATATTTTGGGAAAATATATTTCTGATAATGGTCATAGGCATTACCTTTTTAACACCTTTTACTCCAGTGCCAATTAGAACTAACTGAGGAGTGGTGTAGCAAGTGAAAGGAGGATAACTCCATCTAAATCCTCCCAGATAACATTCACCCTCAGGAAGGGGTCAGTGTCTGGTGTCCACCTGAACGGCAATGGCATCCCCCTAGCGTCAGAAGTCAAGTACCTAGGCTTGTTGCTTGACTGCCGGCTGACGGGGCCTATGATCAATGGTAAGTCCAAACTGAACCTTAAAAACAAGAGGTTATCTTATTATGTAACACTTTGATCAAACCAGTTTGGACTTATGGATTTCAGCATGCGATTCGACAGTGAAGAAGGTTCAGGTGGAGCAGAACAAGATCTTGAGGATTCTCACTGACGCTCCCTGGTTCGTGAGAAACGACACCCTCCACTCTGACCTGTGCTTGGAGACGGTACAAGACACCATTAGGAGCTGTTATACAAGACTGCGCACCCGCACCACGGAACACGAAAATCCAGAAGTGGCTTCAATTGCTGGACCAGCTCCCTACGATGGTCGTAGGTTGGAGAAGCGAATTCTACGAGACAATATTGCATGATTGAACTACGCAGCACGTGACGCTAGACCAGCGTACTGTTGGTCAATGCTCCACTCCACTCGTGGTCTGCAGGACTGAGGTGGGACAGCTGTGTTCTACCGAGCGACGAACTTCCACATTGGATAGTCCCCAAGATGACGAACATTCCCCATACTGACTGACACAAAAAATATTACTGACACAAACACCACTCCCTCCCCACATTAGCCTACCAGGCAATATTGTGAATAAAATGATTGATTACAAAGATACAGGTCGTTTTTCCGTACATAGACTTGTTTGCTGTATTAATGGCCGCATCAATCACAAATTACACTGGTCTACACAAAAGTCGTATTTGATCGGACCATGGTATTCCGCGGTATTTTTGCGTCCTGAATCCAATCACGAGATCATTTGAGCCCCATTACGTCAGAAAAACGACAGGGAAATCGAAACCCGCGAGAAACAACGATGATAGCAACATTTTATCCACTGGGTGGTTCTGTGATACTCCCCGTCGAGATTTAGGACTCGATTCCAATGTTTGGAAGGTATTCAAGACCTAAACATCTACCCTCCAACTTTACAGGTGCGGGATCATTTTATAAGCAATTGAACCCAACACTAAAGAGGACACCTTTGTTTAAAGGGGTTAACAGATCAAAACGGTTTATACGTATGTTATGCAGATTGAGTACGAACCATGCTATCAAAGCAAATTAAGTATACTTAATAGTAATAGATACGTAATAGATTAAGTATACTTGCATAGAATTAACCGTTTAGATGCTGCAGATTGTGATTGTGGTTATGTGAGTGGTGATCCAGAGCACATTTTTATGGATTGTCCGTTGTACCAAAGATCGAGGGGCATTATGTTCAATAATATTAGGGCATAAATAACCAGCCCATTCAATTATTGCTTTATACTGTTAAGTCGAAATATTGATGTGTGGGATACAAATTTGTACAACAAGTTTGTACAAATTTATTGAAGAAAACAGTCTGATAGTGTGAATTTGATTTAACTTAACAAACTGATTTGGATATGACCAGTATTGTATATTATGTTTATGTTTATTATGATTTTATACTTTAGATCTTGATATGATAGGTATTATGATACATTTTCTTTTTCGGAAGACACCTCCGACAGACGGTTAGGAAAAACCATGTTGTAGAGTATTATTTCAAATTGTAATTCGCTTTTATTTTCTAATAATTATCAATAAACCTTTGTCTTCTTCTAATCACATTTAGAAATGTCAATGTAAACTAATACTAGACCACGTGACGTAGAAGTCTCTGCCCATGATGGTGGGCGCATCTACGTCATCTATAAGTTCGGATTTATGACGTAGAGGACTCACCCTGTGGGTGGGGATGTTGTGACGTCACTAAAACTCCCTCTTTCCCGTACTATCCTGTGAGTGCCACTGCTTGATCCAGGACTGGTTTCGTGAAAACTCGATATTATCACTAAACCTCATGATTTGACGCGAACTGTTGATGAGTCAACTTGACTCTTATACGGTTGAAAATTCGACATTCGTCGAGCATTTGACGTCGTTTTGAAATAGGTCCATTGGTCTGTACTGGGATTAAGACACTTCGTCGTAGCTCAGTCATTCAAAAAGGCAACAGGTCGTCCGACCGCTCCGTACAACTAGATTAGCTACCTTAAGGGCTCGCCGCAGTTACCGGGAAAAAGCGGCGGTTTTAATGGGAATGAAGGCGGTAAGAGGGAAAATGTTGTCGACCGTCGGAATAGACTGCTAAACCCCAACCGGAGGGCAACCGGATCATTCGATCGGAGGGCTGTCGAAGGTAATTTACATGGGGGGCGATGAGAGGTCAGACTATTTTATCGTGAGATGAAAACCCGTGGAGATGAGGATGTTGCGAGAGCGTGTAAAAAGGTTAAACGGTGCAATTTTAGCTGCTTCTCTTCGCCTTTGTACCGACCATCGGGAGATTGATGACGTTAGCCCGCTTAGAACGACCTAATTCATCCTCAATGTTGCTTCGATAGAACGAGTAGACTTTTATTTATTATCATTAGTGTTACGAATGACCGCGGTCTTCTTACTGTATGTCAAGGTGAACCAAAGGGGCGAAAAATGTGGCGTCGTTCGCCATAAAACGGCAGGTGCATAGTTGATGGCTCCCACCTGAGTTTCCTTCAGCGATGAAAATTTATACGGCCTCGAATACAGAAAAGAGGACAGTCGAGTCTCCGTAGACTTGTAAATCGTTCTGACGGGAATAACGGGGATTAATATGGAAACAAAACATGGGGAGAGTTCGAATACATTTCATGGGGTGCAGTAAATCAAAATGATTATGATGAAATTATGAGGATTCATCATAATTCATCATCTTCAAAACAGAAGAAACGAAAAAAAAAAAAAATTCGACAAAAAGTTGATTTCAATACAAACGGTATTCGAATCGGTATTCGAGTAAAAAATCATGAAAAAAAATTTTTCGAAGAAATAACTGGTTTTATGTAAAATGTGAAGTTTGGAACATCTCATTCGAATGTGGGCAATCTTAAACTTATTGGGTATGAAGCTATTCGGTTAATTCAAATAACTCCTATAAGATGAACCTCTAGGACCTAAATATTCCACGAACCTATGGTAAAATAGTATAGTTACTCCCACAGGCCAATTTACAATGTATTTGAATTTTAACCCCTAATTCAACACGTAATTACTCTTTTCAGGCAGTACACAAGTAGGGGTGAAAGTCTTGATACAAAAATTTTGGAGATCAGTAATTGCCACTTTATTTTGTTCGCATAGAAAAGAGTAATATTTTCGTTTGTATATGAAGTATCAAATACTTCATTTATTTTGTTATTTATTGTTGTTGTAATTTAAGGCAAAATAAACTTAAAAAAAAAAAAAAATATATGTCTTGGGCCGAAAGTACTGTCGTAGTTGGTATTAGAAAATCCACAGTCATGCAGCATGGCTATGAGAGCGAATTTTCGAAGAAATAACTGGTAAAATGTGATGTCTGGAATATCTCATTCAAATATGGGCAATCTTAAACTTATTGGGTAATTATAGGTACCTACTTAAGTATGAAGCTATTCGGTTAATTCGGTAAGCATCATAGGTGGTTCTCTCTGACTAAAATTCTGTAGGTACTTGCAATAGCTTTCATCATGCAATATTTATTTGTCATCTTGGAAAGAAGAGGTTCTCCCAGTTCCCTCAATGTCGTTTGTGTTAATTATAAAATCTTATCACCACTATAATCATGAAAAGTATGCCAACTTCATCTAACTCACGGAGGTAGGGGATTCATACGAGGAAATGGGGAAGTATGATCAATCCTACTCCGGATTTTTGCATATCTAGGATTTTGATCCGAAGAAGGTTGCATGAAGGGTTTAGCATGGTGACAGTACCTCTGGAGAAAACACAACAAACAAAAGCACAAAAGTATTGTAGGTACCTTCAAAGTAGTTCACCCTGAAGGTACTGTTACTTTCCATTCTACGTTATGGTGGGGGATAAGAACATAAATCTTCAATTTTGTCTCATTTAAGGGACCCTTAAGTGTATTATCTTTAATAATGAACCATTTGAATTGCCAAAGATAAAATTCCCAGCATAAAAAAGTTATTTCGCATTAAAAGGCTCTTCGACCGGATCGATTACTGACTCGAAAATGACGAAAAAATAATCGATTTTTCACTCGTGGGTAGCTACAAAAATTTCGAAATTACCTTCTCTCCGTAGACACGAATAGGCCAATTGTACACTCTAACGAAGGAAATTACAATTACAAGGAATTTAACCCTGTTCATCCTTGCAGCTAAGTAGTATATTCCTTTGAGCGAATTTTCGAAGAAAATGTATTTTTGATTGCTTCATGTTCTTCTGTAGGATGTCGTTGGTTCCGCATTTTCTCGGTCATCCAAAGATACCCCGTTTCATCCACTCGACGTGAAAAATCGAAATTCAACTGTTTAGACTCCTGATGGAAAAACCTCGCCGTCCCCGGACTGATCTCTCCCTCTTCAGCCCGAGCAAATATTTCACTACTCCTCAATTAACTAGGGAAGGAGACGAGGGATAGAGTGGCGACTGGAACGGGCCAAATTGTCCCCTTGTCCACCTTGATTGTTCCCTTTCGATTGCCCTTTCAAGATAAACAACCCGTTGGGCTTCTTCTCATTTGCCCCAGCACTTGATCCCTCTGAAGAAAACAAGACGGCACTCCCCTGACAATTGGAAAACGAACTGTTTCAAATTTTTCATCCAAAACCGATAGAGGACTTTACACTGATCTCGTTTAGCAGCCCTACGAGCGGGTAAGAAGCTGGTAAAAAGTGGTAGGGGCTGTTTACCTTAAGATAAAGTAATGGGCGTTACGATACTGGCTTGCTGAACTTGGTATAATTAGAAACACGATATCACACATCCTGTAACCATTTAGGTATCCAGTATCAAATTCTATGAAACTTTCACTCATCTTCCAACACGAGCAGAGGCTCATATAGAAGATTACTCAATTGAAAGAATTTATAATCATTTTAAACGTAATCAGGATATTTAATCGGTGAATAACCTTTTTCGAACGTTCTTATATGGTATGGTTCTTATAAAAATTTATTGTAGAAAGAATGATCACGTGTTAAAATTGCTTACCACCATATACCTACAAGAACTCAATAAATGAGAAAATTCTATTCAGACAAAGCTTGAATGCAACTGTTTAGCGGACTCATACATGATTAGCCGAGATTCATTACTAAGGCATTTTAAACACCTGTGTCAGTTCAATTCTCATTTCTACCTCAGGCCGAATGAAAGTGGAACAACGCAGGAACGGGTATAGGAAGGTGATCAATACAGGTTTATTACGATTTAATCGTGGAACAGTCCGGGGATGGCGGATATATTGTTTTTCAGTTACCGTGGGGCAGTTTGAAAAGGATTATTTCGAGGGTAATGCGAGAGGAGTTGATGTATTCAATTTTGAAAACGTTATTCCAAGCAACCGATCCGGGCACGACTTGAGTTAAAAATGATAGTTTTTTAAATGGAAATCCTATTAATACGAAATTAGTGCATAAATGTCTGATCAAGTGTATATGAAGAGTAGCTACACTTCGATCGCATCACCTCAGATCAGATGTCATGATCCGGGAACAAGTTCTTAAGGCAGGTGGATGAAAACAAGCCGGATGTCATTCGGGCCGAAACGATCAGGATACCATACTCCAGGATACCATTTTCTACAGTATGCCATACTTAATACGCTCATTGTCTGACGACTTGAGATCCCCATCAAATTTTTCACGATCCAATTATAAAAAGAGAATATTCACCTGGTTGATTTCCCGCGGAGTTGAGAACTGCTTAGATGTTCTCTCCAGCATTTATGTAAACTAATTTTGTAATTATTTGTATGTTGTATTTTACAAGAAGAATATAAGTATTTTATAAATAAGCAACTCCCCCCAAGCCGCACAGGGCCTGCCCTACGGCTTCGGGGTATATTCCACTAATTTGCAGTTGTATTGTGATATAACTATATGATTTGTGGTATATTATATAGTGTGTGCAGTGTAATGTATAATATTGCATAATATTATATATATTGTGTGGTATCTGTAATGTATTACTTGATATAACTTGTAGTGTCATATAGTATTATATAATTTGCATTGTATGTTTATGTTTTGCTTCGGAATAAATTCCTCATTCATTCATTCATACCACCTAGTTTCGGTTCAGAAAATCCCCATGCATAAAATGAATCCTACGAAAATCCTAACAGCTCCAGCCATGCAATTTTTGGCGAATTTTAAACGTTTCTATAAAATTTGTGAATAGTGATATAACTGATACAAGCCGCAACAAATTATTATCATTGTTCTCCTTTCTGAAGGTTGGTCTCATTCGTCTCTGATTGAAGTATGATACCATGTTGTGTTTGGGTCATAGTCATATGGGATGTACATTTCATGTCCTCCCTCGTCTACTTCAGGCTCATCCCAGTTTCCTGATTTTTTTTTTCTCGATTGTCTCTTTCTTTTCGAGTAAAACCTCAGCTTATAGATTTTTCAGTTGTTGCGTGTTCAGTGTTAAAAAAAAAAAAAATCTTTGAAATGAGGTGTCACTTGTCAGACTATTCCATTTTTGGAATTTATGGGTAGCTTTGAGATACATGAACAAGTGTTATGTCCCAGCTTTCTAGTTATAAAATCAATACAAAGAATAATAATATTATTATGCTAAATAAACATAAGACGCGAGAAGTGGAGGGATTGGACTCTGGGCGAGTAGGGGTAGTCCCCATTCCACAAACAGGGCGGCCCTTCAGACCGCTCTCCCTACCCAAACTGGGAGAAAGGGAAGCAGACGAGAAGGTGATAACAACCTCCGATTCCTCAAGAAAAACCACACAATATTCTCGGCTTCCAAATAGTTCGGAAACCTCTGTCTCTCTACGTTACGAGTTCAAACCACACGGTGTTGTTAAGGTTCTTTCTACCTTCATAACTCCTTGTAAAAATCAGGAAGCCTTAGGGTTTTGCTACCGATGATTGCTCCTTTTCGGCTGAGACGAGACATTCATAGGCTGTGTTGGTTTGACATAGATTAATATTTAATCTTAGGAATGGATTACCGTAATTACCAGACTGCAGATTGCTATGTGATAAGCATAATCCTAGGGTTAGCCAATAATACGAACCTAGATTTTAGATTGTCTTTGTTAACCGCAATTCAACGTGTTAATTATTTTGGTATTTTGTTTCAGTTACCAGCAAGCGGCATGATCCACTACTCCTCTCTAAATGGTTTGTTACAAGTCAATTTTGAATAATTTCAATAACGAAGAGGTCACCTATTTTGACTATTTGACAGCAATCCGTTGGAACTTATGTTTGAAATGTTTAACACGTTCCTTTTCGGTGTTTCCACTACTTCCAGCTTATATCGTCTCGTAAGTCCTAAAAGCCTCGGATCTCGCCCGTATTACGCCGGCTGGGCAACGATCTAAAATATCGGTCGATGGGTTCCGGTGTGCTTTTCGTAAACAACGGTAATTCGTACGTCAATCCGACACAGAATGTACGGTTGACGTTGAAGCCCGACTTTATCGACGAGTATATTTAGAGGGTCGACGAAAATGGACTTCACTAATTGCCACTCGAGTGCTGTTATATTTATACTCGAGAACAGTCAATACTTCGTTGTTACAGTTTATTTAGGGAGTGATGTTTTTCCTAACGCAGGTTTTGTTTGTAATAAGAAAGTAATAGAAGGTGAATAAACAATTAAATGGTTGAAGTGACGCTGTTGCGTTTTCATCGAGTGAAGTCGAATTTGAGTGAAATTCACGGGCCTTTTTGGGACGTGTAAATGTCATTTACTCTCACGAACTAGTCAATTTGTCAAAACCGATCCTCTTCACATAGTCCTCGGAGGCCTGATCCCGGATAAGTTCTTCCGGACCTCCGCACAGTAGACAACATTAAGTTTTCCCCTTCGCACGTCACGTTTGCTCGCAAACCACCTGGGACTTCCATCCCTTTCCCTTCAACTTAACCAGTTTCGAACTTGTGCCGCCGTAACTTTCAAAGACTAACAAATATTCCGCCGTAAAGCCCTCTGCGTGGACGTCGTACACGAGTAGTTTGGCATATTTCTTGACCTGACGAAACGAAGGGTGTGAGTGTTTAGGGACCGAGAGGATACATCCAAAGATGAATATCGAGGGTGAAGTAGCAACAAGGCCCAAATGGGGCTGAACAACATGGCCTACCTGAGATAGGGCTGGTCAATATGGCGTACCTAAGATAGGGCTGGTCAACATGGCCTACCTGAGATAGGGCTGGTCAATATGGCGTACCTAAGATAGGGCTGGTCAACATGGCCTACCTGAGATAGGGCTGGTCAATATGGCGTACCTGAGATAGGGCTGGTCAACATGGACTACCTGAGATAGGGCTGGTCGATATGGCCTACCTGAGATAGGGCTGGTCAACATGGCCTTCGTCAAATGGTGCTGTACAACATGACCTAAGTGTTTTTTTTTTTTTTAAATTTTTTACAGGAGCCACAAAAAACTGTTTATTTTTAAAATTTGGGAACATGTACCTACTTGAATGTTTGCAACTACTTATAGACACATCTGGGTGCTAATATACTATACAGTAATGATGAATAATTTTAATTAATTTTAATTCCGCTGAATAAAAAAAGTCAATATGCCCAGAAATGTCAGTTTGTTATTTTGTACTATTTGAGGTAGGCCATGTTGACCAGCCCTATCTCAGGTAGGCCATGTTGCAACTTCACCCTCGATATCGTGTTCCTCTCGAAAACGCTATCACTCCCGGGGATATTCTCGTTCGATTCGACCCAAAATCCGAGGTTAGCCGTAAATTCGTTCGACGTGTGCATCTTAAATTCCAGTTGAACCCCATAATACGCTGTTAACTCATAGTCATTACACGACTCCACTTTGTGATATCCAGTTGTTACTCCAATATTAGGAATTGGTTCTCAACATGAACAAGATAAGTGAGACAGTTGAGCTGAAGATCGGGAGATGGAAAGAGATGGGGGCCCTTAGTTTGTATGCAATCTCGTGCCGGCCTCACTTGGGAACAAGGCTGATTGATGCCTTGAAGGAAGAAGTCTGTTCCAGCCAGTCTTCGGCATCACTTATCTGTCCGACTTGAGTCACGCCATTTAACCTCTCGAGCAGCTTGCACGGCACACTTGATCTACTGGCTATTCTAACGTCAGTGTTTCCACTAGTTTTATTAGGTTTATCTGACCACTCAAGCGCTAGGGTTAAGGCGTGAAATCACTGTGTTTGATTGATCCGAATAAATTTAATCATGTCCCGAAATAAGTATTCTAAATGATATTGTCCTAACAACTCCTGGATCTGTTTTACCTCCTGATTTATGTAGCGCGGCAGGTTTAGCACATTTTCGAAGAAACTCGAATTTCCGAAAACTTTTCCTACCAAAATCCGTTCCAGACTATTCTGAATTTACTGCCGAAAATCATATGTATATATTTATATATTTCTGTATGTGTCATTAGAGACGATAACTTCGTTGGAATTGAGATCAAAATTTCCAATTCGCACAAAAATCCGTTCTAGCAATTGAAAGGCAATGTTCGCAGATGGGCAGAATCGGACCACTCCAAGGGGGGTTTTGGGGAGTTTTAGGGAGGAGAAAATTACCAATTAATTCCCAAGATGAAACAGTCTGACAAGTGACGCCTCATTTTAACGGGTTTTTTTAAAAGCTGAACACGATGGTCAAATCAGAAGTGTGTTGTCCTATTTCGTTCTCAACCTGGAGCAATTAGAAGATGATGAAACCTGGTTGATACTCGAGATGCTCTTCACGGTTCATCTGCTCTAATCTGATAACGGGATGAGATATCGCAGTTCTGACTTCACCATCGGGTTCAGCATTAAAAAATCTATAAAGTGAGGTGTTGCACGGCCAAAAATCGAGACAACATTTATTATAGAACCAGTAAAATGGAAACATTTTACACAAAACCAGTTGTTTATTCGAAAATTTGCTCTTACAGCCATGTTGCATGTTATATATTTGGAAGGCCATCGACAAAACTCTTTGGATATATACTCGTATAAATAAAATGAAATCATAAATACCTAATTTACCATGCGAATAATTGTTTCATTTTCTTTTCTTTTTTTTAAATGCTATAAAGTCAGCCAGAAATTTGAAAGATCAATTTGAGATAAAAATCTGGTCAACTACATGGACAATATTTTACCTCACTACTCGAGCCATTTCGTATACTTACAAGACTCCTCTACTGTATGCAGAACGGTGATCTAGGCAGATGGGCGATCTGCACAGAAGATAATAATGTGCACAATTGTGCGGCGTTTTGGAGCTAATTTTATCACCAATGCACGATAACACGGACACGCACTGATAAAGTCACACAGATTGTGCTCGTCGTGTTACTGACAATTGCTTAGTTGTTCATAAACTATCTCAAGTACCGAATTATTCAAGAACTGCATCTTTGCGTATCAGCCAAGTTTAAATGCCTCCCCGCCACAGGGGCTTTATAGCGCTCTAATTTAACTCCCTTCCAACAAATTAGCCGTATAAACTCAGTTTCCTCAACTTCAGAGCCCTTTCAGCCGTGCAGTTCCTACCTGTTGATGTTATCAACGACTCTTCCTGCCCCGGCGTTGAAAGGCTTGACCCGGATTGCCCCCGGATTTCCTCTAACGGGGTTACAACGGCCCCGGGGCGGTTTCTATGAAGGGTTCCGTGTTCTCTCGATACGGAAACGTTCTGATTCCACGTTGGCACGCTGATAGGCACTTTCCATCTCCAAAATCCCGTCATGCATCATAATCAATAATAAATAAATAGATTAATTAATAAACATGTAATGAGCTAATCTAGGAAACATACAACCCCAAATTTAAATAATATCCTTGTAGTAATTATTGTTATGGATCCCGTGGAGTTTGCTCGCTCCGAGATCGTCATCTCTTTTGCTTTATGAATTTCATGAACCACCGGAATTGACTGAGACAAGTAAATCGATTACTAAATTTCGGGCCAACCTAGTAGCAGGGTATTTATATGAATTATGGATCATTACTGAAACTTACCCGTACTTTATTTAATTTTGGTATTTTTACTCGAATCTACCTACTTCTCCACTCATTTTATGTCAAGATTAACCTACTAACATCCGAAACGTTTTTCTTATAGAAAATACGAATTGACCGAAGGATACTATGATTGCTATGATACTATGATCTCTCTCCCCCCTCCCCCTTAAAACTCCCAAAGCGAATGAATTTGGGGGTGTACGATTTTTTTAAACCTCAGATCCGGATTCAGCGTAATGAAAAAAATACATATAAATACATTACTCTGATCTCCGAAATTTGATTTATTTTTTATTTTTTTCCATTTGTGGGGCTATGTAATAGATCAATCCGAAATGGAATTCAGCTTTGAAAGCCGAAGGGACCATCCATGAGCTAGTTACCAACTGCCCTCCACTTCACTCGGTGATGACCATCTGCAGACGACCATGGTCACTTTCTCGAACGTACAGACAATATTACACCCCATTCCAGCCATTATATCATATATGAGTCTTACAAGGATATTTTGTACGGAACAGTGATCTGGACAGAAGGGCGATCTGTAAAGAAGATAATGAACCGTTGTGGAAGGATTTGCAGTGTTTTTCTTTTGGATAACGAAAAATAATAAATTCACATTGTGGTATGCACTAATTACTCTCTCAGCCAGTCGTGTTTAACTCGGACCTGTAACGGAGCTTCTAAAAACCGTAAATTATGGTGCGTTCAATTTAATTTGAAGACAATTTTCATTTGACCGAATTGCCACATTGTACAAATTTTTTTTTTTAGATGAGAACCCGAGGGAATAAGATTTTTCATACATCTACGAGTATTAAAAGAGTGTACATCCCCCCAGATTACGCCCCTTCATTTTCACAGAGTATTAAAGCTGCATAGCTCGAACAAGGGAAAAAATAACGATGCTGGAGAAAACTGGATGAAGAAGACATTGAAGGCCTTCCGAGTAATTTAACATGGCAGGTGGGAGGCTCGAGAAAACTGCGGCGGCCTGGGGGACGTTAAAGAGTTTTCAATATAATGAGCGAGAGGTGAAAAAAAAAATATATACCTGGACTTTTTAGAAGAAAATATAATTGGTAGGAGGTGAAAATTGAAGAATGTATGTTATATTTTATACGAAAAATTTTAATAACGAGAAACTGTCGAATCCGCCCGTTTCTTGTTAAACTGGATGCAAATTCGCTCGTAGAGTGAGCGCTTACGAAGTGTCAATGATATCAAATCAAATTTCAAGTTTTTATCAGATTTAGAGGAGCCAATAGCAATATGTTTCTCCTTTCACTTTGATCAACCAATCCTATTCGACTTTCACTTTTGGGGTCCCTATACAGGGTGTCTCACGTTAAGGACCGCAAAACTCCTGGAGTCGTTTCTCCAACTAATTTAAGTAAGAAAGTGTCCTATAACACTTTTTTTTACTCCATTAAAAATACGAGTTTTTTTCACTTCTAAGGTTTTTTTCATGTTTTCGACCTTCCTTCACAAAAATGACCATAACTCCCTCCGGATACATTGTAAAACAAAATTGAGGGTACCAATGGAAAGAACACCAAATTTGCGCATGTTCCTAGTGTCAACACAACATTTTTTGGGGGCCCTGATGGGTGAAAAATCAACTTGATAAGTGATTTTTGTAAAATTGGCGAAATCTTATACTTTTTCTATTGGTTGTTAGGGTTTCACTTCCGCATGGTTTACCTCAACACCAAAACCTGCGCCCAGATCTCAGCTTTCCTACAGTATAATTAGTTTTTATTATTAGGAGGAACTTTTTTTGAGAAAATTGTGTTTGTATGCGAAAAAACTTGTATTTTCAGGCATATTTCCTAAGTAATGCCGTTGACTTGACACTGCCTACACCCTGAAATAGAGATATGGCGACTGAAAACTCATTTAATTCGTTGCTAGGGAGGTCTGGGTAAGTCACTATTCGATTCAGCGTGAAAATGTTCCGGAAAATACACGTTTTTTTGCATTCTCGTACAAACTGAATTCCAGAGGGAGTTATGGCCATTTTAGTGAAGGAAGGTCGAAAACATGAAAATTACGCGTAAAATGAAACCAAAACCATTTCGGAGCTACGAATCCAAGATTCTTGGCGAATTTTTGAAGTTTTGACTTGTTTGTGAAGTCCCATCAAAAAGGCCTTCATGCCGCTCTTCATCGTTTTTGGCAAAAAAATGAGGAAACTAACCGTCAGATCAAACGACTCAAATACGTCGAATGAATGAAAAAACTTCTTAGATGATTTGGCTTCAGACATGCCAGTCATAGCCATTGGATTCGTGATTCAAAGCAACCATAAAGTGGGTACAGCTTTCGTACAAGGGACCACGAGGGACATTTTATGTCTTTGCGCCCCCTCCCACACCCACACCACGTACCTCGTACTTCATTTTTTTTAAATTGTTATGTAAATAATTTATATAAAAATTTTAAAAAAAATATTATTGAGAATGATCACCTGTGTGTAAACAATTATTTAAACGATCACGCTCATACCGCAGCTCTTCGGCCACGCAATCCGCAGTGGTTAACGTAATATGGTCAGGTAAATCTAGAGCTATCCAACGAGTGGTGAACGAGTTTTGTACGATGATAACTGGCGAAGTTAATGTTCCGTAGCAACGAATCGGTTGTACGTGAAAATCATTAGAAATTTTTCATAACGCTTTCTTCGTCACACTTTTTGAGTTATGTGCCATAGTAAAGACATAAAATGTCAAAAATCTTAAAAGTGAGAAAACTCGTATTTTTAGTGGAGTGAAAAAAAAGTGTTATACCTAGGACACTTTCGCGGCCCTTGACGTGAGACACCCTGTATAAGGTCACCTCTCTGTAATGCACCTTCAATATTAATTTGTTCACCGAAACCGGTCTAACAGTGTACTATGTGGAATTTTTCAAATACTCTTGTTTTCTTTAGAGCTGGAGTTGACGTCATTGTTAAAATAATCTCGGATCAAAAGATGACACAATTTTCGCTATTGACGTTAGAGAATTGGATCCTTCGAAGTGGAGAAAAAGGTTGAATCACATTGTGTAGGTTACCATTGAATATAATTTCGTATTTTTTGTAATGAACACAGGACCCGTCCTTGAGTGAACCGAGCAAAACGGAATTATGAACAAACGGAGGATGCCATCATCCAATTATTATAATCAACCTCAAACACAACCGAGAATGAGAAGCGGAAAGGCTCGGGACGGATTCAGTAACGACTCCAACCTCCTGGGGCTCCCAGTCCTAAGTACACAATGGTGGTAATTAACCTAGGGAAATAAAAACGTATATAAAATGGGGAGGGAGCTCTCCGGTCTCGGCCAACAAAAAAAAAAAAAGGGAAAAGACGAGAAAGAAAATAGAGGTTTTGTGGTTTTGAGAGTGAAAAGCCCGAAAATTCCGTAGGCGAAAGGGGGAAAAAATAAAACCCCGTGAGAGGGAAAAGGCTTTGAATGGAAGTCGGCTACGTTGTCAGAGCGATATGGTGCCTTGGTCAGGGATGCTCTGAAACAAAAACCGTGCAATTTGAATATGTAGCCCCATCAACGAACATCGAAGGGACGAAATCGTCGCGCGGTTTCGTATGATGGGCGTCAATACGGAAAGAAAACCCCAAAAAACACTCATTACGTTTGCACCTAAAGCTGCTTTTGCGTGTCCAAAGCCCCGAAACTCACTGTGAGTTGAAATCATGCAGCATGGCTAGTTAAGCAAAATTTGGACAAGCTTCAAAGAAACCCTTCAAATTGAAAGGAGTGTTTATTAAGTTGGTTGGACCAGCGATTTTTCTCCCTTATATTGAGCTAAAAATCTGTACTCATTACATGTAGGGACGGTACGACACCACTGATATATAACGGAGAATCGATATTTGTGCCAAACTGGTTGCCGATATATCGACGCCGATATCGTGAAAACCTCGGAAGTATCAATATTTTGACCATATATTATATTTGCACATATTTCACAGAAGTCGACCAATTAAAAATACTACCGAATGCCATTGCATGATCTCATGAACTGAAATTAATTTTTCGTCACCCAGCACCAACTATCCATTTAAGATCAATCGAAACGAGATATCGCTTCCAACATCATTCACCGATACCTACCTTTTGCAACCTGCTATCACATAACGTTCCTCAGTTTGTCGTGCCAAAGGTTATCAGCCAAAAAGTTCCAGAAATTGATATTCCTGGGAAGTGTTCCTCTGGTAGTAGGTACCTATTCGTTTGAGTCATTCTCTGCACCTTATTTAATACTGGTAGAATTTCGATATTTTTGTGTATTGATGGGGTGACTACCAGGCTTTGAGGAAGCAGAGTTTTTGTTGAAAATTTTGTGTCGGTGGTGGGGGGGGGGGGTTTGTATACTAAGTTGGGAGGGGCTGGCAACAAATCCTTGGTTAAACTATTATGGGAGATTATGGGGAATAATGATTTTATTACTGGTTTCAATCGTTCAATACCAGGGAAATAGGTGGTTAATAGGTTCTGGCGATTAGGGGGGGTTTATGTTTTTGGGTTTACGTTGAAATGAGGAGGAGGCTGGCAGGATTCGTTTATGGAGGAGGTTGTCTGGGTATACACGGTTTTGGAGGGCAGTGGTGAAATTTTCCTGGTATTGTCGATTATATTCTGTGGTGCTGCATATAAGGTGAGCTCTGATGGATAAGGAAGATACATATGTAGGTATAATTCCATTGAATTTCATCATTTCCTCCATTGATGTTTCCCTGTAGGGTATTTTTAATTTTTTAAACTAATACCCGTGGAGATATATACCTACTTTGAGATGATAGGTATATACCGAAGTATCGATACTTTTTAAATATCGATATCGGAAAATATCAAGTATCAAGTATCTTCTTGAAAAGTATCGTACCGGGAAAACTATCAATATTTTGGAGTATCGCACCGTCCCTAATTACACGCCAGTACACTAACATACCATCATATTTTTGTATTACAATTATTCGAGTTTCACGAAAACTGGTTTCACGCAATCAATGAAACTGTAGTGTGCACAACCCGGCGTAATCTTATCAGTCTATCGCGAGCAACTTTCTTTTCACGTTTCCTGAAACCTGTTTCACGAAACGCGTTTCTCCGGTGCACAATTTTTGGTTTAGTTGTACAATTTCTCGTTGGTTGTACTTGCCTTACAACGAACGGAAGAAGTCGGATTTAGCTCAGAAAGAAAGAACTAAAGTGAAAGAGAAAAACGAGGGGGAAAAAAATACTGAAGCAACCTGTGGAAGTGGTCGGGTCGAACAGAAGGGAATCTATTAGCAAGTACGCCCGCCCCCAACCGCCCTCGCGAAAAGCTCGAGCTGGTGGTAGGGTTAATCAATAAGTGCTGGACCACCCTCACCTGTGGCCCGCTTACCTGTTGTTATCGCTTATGCCTCTGTTCTCTCCCTTTGCGGTACCTCTAGGGTTTTTTCCCCTGACCCAGAGGGTGCATGACGAATATTTTCGTTGGTAAAGGGCTTTTTTAAACGAGAAAAACGACGTTGTTAACAGGCGTTTTCCCACCCCTTACAAGAAACTACTCTCGTGCAAATACTTTTAGAATTGGAAGATAAATTGAACTCTCAATTGTTTGGGTCTGGCAGGGCAGGGATGGGTCCCTAGTAGTTCTGTCTGAGGTCACTAAATAGACGCACTGATTCTACGAGGGGATCGAAATAGTCGAGGAGTGAAAACGCAACTCATCAAATTCCCTAAAAAGATTCCAACTACAAGGTTTCTTGCTCCTATAGCCCGCGAGAGGTGACCATTGATTTTCTCTCACACAGATCAGTTAATAAAAATAAAGGAGTGATGTTGGGAGTATCGAGGGTTGGTCCAAATAAAACCATTTTTAGGCCGACGTTTTGCAATAAATGTATTGCATCTTCAGGGCTTGGGAAAGTGGTGGGAGCTGTTTTGAGTGGAGGGTTGACGTGGCCGACAAGCTGCGGTATGAGCGTGATTGTTTAAATAACTGTTTACACACAGGTACGATTTCTACAACAATGAAGTACGAGGTACGTGGTGTGGGTGTGGGAGGGGGCGCAAAGACATGAAATGTCCCTCGTGGTTGCGTACTCGTACGAAAGCTGACCACCTTTATGGTTGCTTTGAATCACGAATCCAATGGCTATGAATGGCATGTCTGAAGCCAAATCATCTAAGAGGAAGAATTCAAATAAACACCTCGATTCTATATGAAGTCTATTTTGTCTCCTTAATTCACCTCATCCACGGGCCTCTCAGATAATATGACTTCGCAACACAAGCGACCAACTACGTCAAAAGATTTGACGTCAAACAGGTGCCGCCAAGAACACCTCACAGGATATGACGTACGTGGACCGGCAGGGGGTCGATTACGTCAGACAAGTGGCCGGCTAGAACACCTCACAGGATATGACGTACGTGGACCGGCAGGGGGTGGATGACGTCAGACAAGTGGCCGGCAAGAACACCTCACAGGATATGACGTACGTGGACCGGCAGGGGGTGGATGACGTCAGACAAGCCCTGAAGATGCAATACAAAAATTGTCTTATTTGGACCAACCCTCGATACTCCCTACATCACTCCTTAGAATACCAGTGGTCAAGAACCTTCAACCTAAAAAAAAATAAAATCTCATTAGATCATCACAGGGGTCATTCCTAGGTACGAGGGTCACTCAATAAGTAAGTTGTCCACATTTTAAAAAAATCCAAAATGCTTTATTAAAAAAAATTGTTTTACATTTTCTTTTAGCACTACTACAGACTATTTCTCCACATAATCCCCATTCCGATCAGTGCACTTCTGGAGTCTTTCCACCAGATTTGATATGCCTGTGTCATAATATTCTCATAAAATTTTGATCTCACAAATATTCTTCATTCTTTGCGAATATATCTGTGATTTCATGAAGATACTTTCGCGGTTTCACCCATGAACTCCAATTTTCTCAAGTCATTACTCTTATATTATATAATTCAACTTCCTATAATGTTTAAATTCCCACATAATTTCTATATTTTCGTAGAGTAATTTCTCGGATGATTTTCTTGTCATTATAAATCGCCAAAAACGGTAAATACAACTTTTTAATATACCTAGAATGAGTGAAATTTTGAATTTAAATTTTTGCTCCCCAATAATGAAACCCCTCAAAAAACATCGTGTAAAAATTTTTAGTGTTATAATTTATAATTTAATAATAATTTCATGTTTCTAAGAAGAGGATTCAAACTCATTTAAAACACTCAAGAAGGACTATAATCAACTCGTGACCACCACCACAGGGAACATACTACCTCCCCGAAAATCCAAAGTTTGACGAGACACAATTTCCCACCAGTGCATTTGTGGGAAGAACTGTCCAATCTGTGGTTTGGAAGCGTGTTCCATCTGAACCAAATCGAAGGGACACCGAATTGTTCCGATCAGTCGGCGGTTCAATTTAACGCCTGCACAACCATATTCCGTCTTTATCAAATATTAAATGAAGTCAAGTGAAAGGATTTTCCAACGCGGCAGACGATTTGAGATAGTAATTCCCAGAAGCATCTGATTGTCTCCGACATCTGGAGCGAAGCCACTGTTTAATCTCCAGCTTGGAGAAACGTATCATTTCATACCTAATTCATTACAGCTATTGTAACCAGCTGTGTAGCGGCTTGAGTTCGGGGCTCAAGTTATGAATATAGATGTGCCCCCGTTATGTTGATGACTTTTCGCCCCTTCAAGCAGTCGACACTGTCAAGAGGTGGAGCGCAACGCAACGTTCTGGAAATTAATGTAAATTGAAACTGGTTAATAGCTTCATTTATCAGGGAAAATTACATGAATAGAAAAACAGCATCGGAGATATCAGTGTCAAACACCTAGAAAACAAAAATCGAGGTAAATCCAGGGAATTTTCAATCAGCCTCCTATTACAGCGTTTGGGATTACGGAATTGCTCTTCCGCGTGCACACTAACACTAACCATTCAGAAAGACCCTTTAAAGACAAAAACTCAAATTTGAACCAGCTTTTGTAATCTGGTTTTGGAAACTATCCTGTTTCAGCGAATTTTCGAAGAAAATGAAGCTAATGTTTTTGGACCAAAATTTTTAAAACTCGAATATCCGAAAAAATGGTAAAGTTGTACTAAAAACCGTTCCAGACCACCCTGAATCCTCAGCCAAAAGACATCTAAAATCATATGTATATGTGTGTGGGTGTGTCATTCCAGACGATAACTGTCGTAAGAATTGGGATAAAAAGTTCAAATTTGCACAAAACATCTATCTTGGCAGTCGAAAGGCTATATGGGCAGAATCGGGCCACTTTAAGAGGGGTTTTGGGGAGTTTAAAGGGGGGGGGAATAACCCATAAATTTCAAAAGTATAACAGTCTGACAAGTGACATCCCATTTTAAAGGGTTTTTTTTACGTTGAACACGATGGTGATGTCAGAATAACTCTTAAATTATTGCGATATCTAATGCGCAAATGCAAAGTTTGATGTATTTGTTGACAGGGCTAATTATACGAGGGACGTCCAGAAAGTAAGATTACAAGGGCTGTGTAGGACAAAGGGAATTTCGTTGAGAGATGTCACCATCATCAAACGCAATACCATCTTTTCTTTAAATTGAACGAGTTTTTGGGTGGACTACGATTTTCAAATGACGAGGAGGTCCAGGATGTTGTCGAAAAATGGCTCCGGGAGGTGGAGCGGAAGGTATACGACTAGGGTATACAAAACTGGTCCCTAGGCTTCAAAAATGTATTGACCTTAATGGCGATCATGTAGAGAAATAGTGACATGTTTTGACCCTTATGTTGTTAATTTCATTTGAATTTATTTATTTTAAAATTTTTAACACATATCTTTCTGGACATCCCTCGTACTTTTCGTGGCCACCCACGAAATCGAGTTATTGATCAACGGATGTAATGTATGGAGGACGGACACTCTCTCACGGGCGTATACTCGTCTCTGTCCGTGTCTGAGTGGTTTTCATCCTCAACAAACAAGGCATAATACCCAGACTGGACTGACGCCGGACGAGAACCCCGACCAGGGACACAACACACAATAAATCACATTCACTCTAAAGATCATTCGCACATCTGACAATTTAAATTTGATACCGCAACTAGCACCATACTCACAGAACATTCTACTTGACAAGGAAAAAATATTGAATGGTAACTTACCTTGAAAAGTTTCATGGATCATTTTGGAGCTGGTCCAAACCCCTAAACCAAAATTTCGTACCTAATTTTAGCACAACGCTTACTGGGCAAAGTGGCGAGGACGGACGGATATATTTAAATTCGATTTTCTGAATCGACGTATCTTGAAACGTAAGCCCTCAAGTTTTGAGGAGGAGGAAAGGGGTAATTGTTGTTTCTTGAGCGATTCCAATGGTGCATCATCAAAGATAACCGAAAGTTAAGAGTCCTGTAGAATGGGTTGAAACTTAAGGTCACAAGTATCACACTTATAAAACTGTCAAAATCTAATTGAATCACTAGTGTATAATCCCAAGGTTTCAGTGCGGCGGATGAGGAAAGGACTCGCCCTGAGTCTGTAAATGTCTATACATCTAAATGTATAATCCACGTGGTAAGAGGGGGTTTACTTGGAGGTACTCTTATTGATTTTGCAGATGATCTAGTTTTAATCATTGGGGCTGACTCGTGGACGAATGCACATAATAATGCTGCTCGTGCAGTATCAGTTTGATCTGACTGCTTTGTGCATAATGCTTTGACTGCAACAAGGAAAGACAATCCCTTGCGATAGTCGTTCAGGTTCTTGCACCTCTAACCGCTTTTCTTGCCTGTTGATTGCCAGAGGTACTTGGGTGTAGTGGTTGACAGGTTTTTAAACGGAAGCCTCATACCTTTCGTTTTAACTTATGCAATGAGAAGATCCTCTTTCATTTTCTCTTTTCTTAATAAATCCCTGTCCTCTCTGCATTGAAAACGTCTTTCCATGCTTTCGTTCATTACATACAGACATGCTGTATTCCTGTTTGGGCCGTATCAAATGTCCTTCGTTTCAGTCGAGCTGCAGTCTTGTGTGACTTATAAGTTCTGGTGACTTATAGGTTCTGGTTATAAGTCACAGTAAACCACTCAATATTCTCCTCTATAATAATCAACCTGGATCCACAAATGAATTTTCGCACTGGTAAATGTTTTTGTTGGGCCAGCAGCCATTTATTATCTCAGTGTAAATATTTACGAACAAAACATGAACCTTGTCAAATAGTTCTCGTAGTTCGCGAATGACAAAAGTGCGATTGCTCAATTCCTATCCGACATCTGAAAAGCCAATGGTCAGTTTCAGCAGTAATTTTCCGCCTTCTCCCTTTTGTCGTCATTCAAGAACTTGCTTATCAGTCCCATGTTTTCCATTATAAACAGACACATGACTTATATTAAATCCGCCACTCCGCCCGTTTCTCGGCTTCTTGTTTATTAAAATGGCGTTTCCGCCCTCCTGTCAAGGCTTCACGAGCAAACAACAAAGTCCGATTGCTGTAATTTTCAAACTCGAAAGTGAATGACCTTCTGTTAGGGGGAGGGCAGCCTACGGAAAGAACGAAGTTGGATTTTCAAACAACTTTCGTTCCAACTACGTACAGTAGTACGTGGGTTGAATAAGCAAGGAGTCTTGAGATGTCTTGAGCTTAGCGGATGTACACAATTTTTCGGAAAAAGAATTCTCCCTTACTGTAATATTACGTGTATTTAATTCGTTAAAAGCAATACGGTATCAACCTTTATCCTGGCAAGGGCGCTACAGTACACCTTTACTTCAAGTGGAATTAAAAAGTCCTAGCTTGATTTATAATTTCTGAAGCACTGTTACCCTCTGTGGTAAATCCCTACTGAAGTGTTAGTAGCAATGTTCCGGCAAGAAACGCAGGAGAATATCAATTTCATCAGGATAATAGCAGTTAGTTGCTCAGCTGAGAGGGATGAAGCATGGGCGAACGTCCAACACCTTTGAGTTTTTTTTTCTCTGTTTTCCATAGTCTATCGATGTTTTTAAGATACAAGGACTATAGAACCGAACAGAGCGAGTGTTTTTCTGTAGGAAATGACCAAGAAAACGTGTGTAAGTGAACATAGTGGCTTGGCATTAGGGAATTCGAAAGGCATGAGAAACGTGCACCTCAGTACACCTTGCCAGGTTCCCGGTATAAGTGCAAGGGTGGACGAAGTGTACCACAGTACACTTTGCCAGGTTTATGGTATAAGTGCATGGGGTAATTTGGTTCTTGTTGAAGTTTCCAACAAAACCAAAAAAATGCCAAAAATACTCTGGTATCTTTGATATTATTCTGGAAGAAAGAAGTGTTCCCTATGAAGTTACCTTGGCACTATCCTAAGTCTCAAAAGTTTAGGACTGGGTATTTCACCCAGTGGGTATTTCACCTCAGTACACTTTTATGACAAAGGGTCCTAAAGGTAATAAAATTCGCTCAGGTCATGTTCGTGGATGACATTTCAACGTCAGTGTAAATTGATCTTGAAAATTATCAGAAATTATTTTTGAGATTTCACTTATTTCTGTTTTTGCCAGGAAAAGGGTTAACCCTTTTCCTGGCAAAAACAGAAATAAGTGAAGAGGGTAATTTTGGAATTTTCATCTTAAATACGCGAATATGGCATTTTCATCATGCGAGACATTCAGAAACATACAAGGATGTACACAAAAAAGTGACTTAGAATCAATTTTGAATGATCATATCGAAGGGTCATTCAAAATCCGCCAATATTGAACACAAGGTTCGCAGGGCGTTGTTTATTGTTCTCCAACAATCGATTTGTAATTCCTCGGAGGCTTTTCCGCTGCTTTTCTTTCCCGAAAACCCCCTTCAGCAGATAAATTTTCATCGAATACGCAACTCAGTTGGGTCTCATCAACTATGCACCTGCCTCCTGGATTTGAAGGGCGGACCCCTCCCTTTTGCCATTCACCGTAAAAACCGTGGCAGGCAAGTTATTGGCGCTGAGGGGCCGACGGGGTCGTCATGGTAACCCTCGGTGGTTTTGCATTATTAACTGAGAGCATCAGAGTGTGCAGAACGTCCGAGAATTGCCACATCTAGTCAATACCGCGTGCGAAGTTATACTGCAATCACTACGAGTTCGTCGAGGAACCGTTTCGTTATTAGTGTCGCTACTAGGGCCCGGCGAGTCATGTTATTTCAATCTCCGCCTCAGGGAAATTTCGTGTGATTTTTGTAGCGAATCGCGCTATACAAATTGATTTGAAATTCTGGATAATTTGTTTTGGGCCAATCCGAGTCCATCCACTAGTCAATGTCTTTCAACAACATATCCCTCTAAACGATATCTCGCTTTGATTACAAGACAAAATATCCCAAATGCCCTCACAACGTTGGTTAATTAAAAAAATCCTCAGTCATGCAGTGATGGTTTGCTGAGTGTCGACCACTCTGGGGATAGCCAGGTCTGTAAATGCAGATCAGATATCCCCTGGGTGGGCATATTGCCTAATCCCCTCGAGAACAGGGACGACTCAGCAAACCATACATTACATGGTAGCAGAGCGAGGTTGGTAGGTACGTGCTGGCTTTGCCTCGGTACCTCTTCCACTATTTTTTTGCAATTTTTGAGGAGTTATCCCAGAAGGGACTCCTTTGTAAGGACGCATTATTATTGGCAATTCAAATTCTTGACATTGTTCAATTTCTTTCTCTCCTCCAATCTTCTACATTCTATTCTCTATGTTTCTACATTTCGTGGATAAACTTCTATATTCAAATTTCTTTATTTCTATTACGTTCCGTGCCAATTTCCATGCTTGTAGGAGCATAGTTCTCCACAAGTAGTAATTTGCAGTAGTACCATTACGATGGAGTTTTCCAGTTGTTCTTCCTGGATTGGAACTTCATACTACATACCAGGTGTTGTTTGAAGGTGGGAGTGTGATGGTTTGCTGAGTGTCCTTGGTTCTCGATGTTTTTGTTCGACCAGGTCTGTGATTGCAGACCAGATATCCCTCTGGGTGGGCATATTGCCTAACCCCCTCGAGAACAGGGAAAGCTCAGCAAACCATACAAAACATAATATGTTTTGTATGGTTTGCTGAGCTTTTTACATATTATGTAAAATGTCTCCATTTTACTCGTTTTATAATAAATTTTGTCAGGTTTTGCCTTTCAAAGTATTTGTTCTTTTGTTTTTTGTCTCCGTTGACTGGGCTAAATATTTGAATTGGCACTACGATGTGGTGCGACATGCAGGGGAGGGGGAGTGTATAGCCGAAATTCGCGCTAAGCAAGCCCGCGTGATCACTCAGTGAGCTAATAATGGTAGGCTAAAGTGGTTTCATAATATCCGTCATCCGCTCTCTATCGCAGTTGGGCTTGTAATGAACAAACCGCAAGGGATCCTGGGAAACCGGAGAACTCCTTTCGTCAGTTCAAAGGCGGAATGAGGACAAAGGATGAGTTGAGCGACTTACATGTCACCTTCGCTTTGAGCCAATTTCGTGATCCTGAACTTAGGGTTACTTCCAGTTGGTTGACGATTAGCGCCTTTGTAATCAGTTCTCAATGCCTTTACCCCAATATCCCTCCCACAGAGGTCCAAGTTATTTATCGCAAAATAGCTTTTGGTCCCAAAATATTATTGTTATCGAGATCTTTCACAGCTCCATTTGAATGCCGACGAAAAACATTTTTTTTCCCTCAATCCTGTAGAAGTTCACAATTTTGCACCTGTTCAGTTTGGACTATCAAAGTTATTTTTGTTCCGTTATATACTCTGTCTTTATTATTTTCGTCAATTTCGTGGTACCTTCCGAATGACATGGAGGCCTTCCGTTCGCGGTAAAACGATCTTTCGTTAATGACTACCGCCCTGCCGCCCCTCGGAAGTGTTTGCTGAAGTCAGAAGGGCAAACAAAAGGCTCTTCCCTACACCCGGCTCAATCCCTTCCGGGAACGGGGGCGACGGTAATGTAGTCTGGAGGGTAACGTTGTTTCTGCACACGAGCGAGCCAATTCCTTGTCCTCTTTATGTTAAATGAAACCCAGAGCTCGACATTTTCGCGCGGTTTCGTCATTTCAATTAATCTCTCTGCCTCCCATCCCCCATCTCACGTGAGATGATATTGATCCTATGAATCGTACTGGTGGAAGTGGATAATCGTGGAAGTGTATAATAGTGATACAATGCAAAACAATGATACTTTGCAAAATAAAAATACATTCAAGATTGAGGACTTTCTGTATGCGTGCTTAATGACAATTAAGCGGAATTTAAATTCCATGTACTGATTCCACTTCACAAATCAGTGGGAGTTAAAAAATCCTCCTATATTAGTGAACAACTGAGTGCTTCTTGAATCGTAGTTAACTCTTTACATTTAAACTCGCTGATTATTTTAGTCCCGATAATCATATAAACAAGTCTCAGAAATTTTAAGATACCTTAAGGTATTTAAAGTAAGTAAGTACCACCTTAAGGTATTTAAAGTAAGTACCACTTTTCCTGAGGGAAAAATCAAATAACATTGAGATTTTTAAAAAAAATTTTTATTAATATTTACTCTGCTTACAAATTTTATTTAATTCGTATATTTCAATTCACTTATAATATTGTATTCAATGGAGACTAGAGATGAGCCTCAGAGTCGATCCCTGTCCACAGTAATCGTACTTGCGTAGAAGTCAAGGGACGTGAACAACGTTTGTTGAAAGACACGCGTTTTCACTTTCCTGTTTGGTAAAAGAGGATTGGAAAAAGGGCTTTCTCTAAGCCACTAAGCTCCCCTTTTTTTCTCTCTCTGTTTTCTAAAATCCAACCGTTCAACCGAAGCATCGTGCGATGCTATCTTTGTTTGAGCTAATTCTATGCATTACGAACATCAAAAAACAAAAACAAAAAACTTCGAATGAAACGTTTTCATGTAAGTATTTACCGTTGAGTGAATACTAACCCACCAATTCGTAAGAATGATTTAGAAACTCTTACGGCATAGGCTGTGACGTACCTACTAGTTGGCCTCCTGCCAGCAGTCTGACGTCATACGCTCGTGCGTCATAGGCTCTGACGTACTAGTTGGCCTCCGGCCAGCCGTCTGACGTCATAGGCTCTTACGGCATAGGCTTTCACGTAATATTTGGCCTCCTGCCAGCCGTCTGACGTCATACGCTCGTGCGTCATAGGAGCGTCTGACGTAGTGGCCCGTTTGTCGCTTGTGTTCTGACGTGATCTGAGGGAAAGGGTGAATCAAGGGAACAAATTTTTCCCGTTTCAGTTTATGTGCCAAAGCAAAGACATGAAAATGTCAAAAGAATTTCAACTCCATCCTGTTGTTGATACAGTCGAGAATTAAATGCTTGCATACGAGTCTGCAACACATTGTGACATTTTATGTCTTTAAAGAAGTGATTCAAGAACCTTCGAACAATGCTACATCACCTACCCCAGTAGCGTAGTTGTTATACTTAATGGTAGGGTTCATCATAAATTATGAAGCTTGCATTCGTATAGACAATATAAATTATTGAGAATGATCACCTGTGTGTAAACAATTATATAAACAATCACGCTCATACCGCAGCTTGTCGGCCACGCACTCCGCAGTGGTTAACGTAATATGGTTAAGTAAATCGAGAGCTATCCAACGAGTGGTGAACGATTTTTGTACGATGATAACTGGCGAAGATAAAGTTCCGTAGCAACGAATCGGTTGTAAGTGAAAATCATCAGAAATTTTCGTGACGATTTCGTGTAACGCTTTTGTGTAACGTTTTTCGAGTTTTGTGCCAGAGTAAAGACATAAAATGTCAAAAAAGTGAAAGAAAAGTTGTTTTGTCATGGGGGTTTCGTGAATGAAATCTACTCTAGTTTTCATTGTGTTTTCCAGCCGATCAACTTGTTGTAACCCCTCAACGCTTCGTTGTTACCGTTTTGGGATTTGATTCCCAGTGACGGTCAACAGCCGCGCACAGGCAAATAACATCACACACAGTAGAGCATCGTAATTTGAACAGGGTGAATAATTCTCCAAAGGGGAAAAGAGCGATGAGCGGATTATTTTGGCGCGTGGAGAAGGCTCGTGGGCTCAAATGTCGAGTTTGTGAAGCATCAGTCAGGCTTGATTGGTGAAAAGGTTTCATTTGACTCTCTTCATCTCCAGTAATCCTCAAAACGTTAATCATTGGCGGGGTCCTCTTCAACCAACTCGTATTTTCTCTTCCACCTGATTTTTCTTGCGGAAATTACCGTTTTTGTTAGCATTTTCGTTGGTTTTTTTTTTTTCCGAGATTGTCCAATTTTCCACGTACGTTGTTTACTTCAGCAATGAGAAACTTGGGTGCCACTCGGAAGACGGAAAGGTGTTATTATTTGTCTGCCAGAAATTTCCATACTAAACACATCGTGAGACTGATTGACTCCCGAAAATTAAACATATTTTTGCATAAAGTGGTAGGCTTTCACGTCAATCTTCCCCTGTATCACACCAATACTATCTAATAGTACCGAACACATTTCCTGAAGGAACTCCGTATTACCTAAGATGGAAACTGTATTTCCTTACAAACTGCAGAGAAAGGCCAAAAATTCCCTCGAGGAGAATTCCCCTAATATGAGGGAGAGTTCGCAAATACTGAAGGAGAATTTCCCCATACTAATGGGATCTCCAAAGGTCGCAGCAGCACTGCTTGAAAAAGAAAAAAAATCAGAATCTCTGTGATTCCCAGAGATTACTTTGGTTTACAACTGTTAATTGGTCACACAAGTTTCAAGTTAGGGAAGTTCAAAGCTATATCGTTCCATACTATAATCTAATAATATAATCTTCCTAGGCTCAACAGTCCTATCTTTGATGTACATAGTTTGAAGTTTAGGATGCTTTAACTTAGCAAATAGCACTCTCTCGCAACCCTATACCGTAGAAAACACCCAGAAATTGGGGATAGGACAAACTTTGCAAGAGCTGCTGAAGGCGTTTGGATGTGCTCGTACTGATAATTGAATTTGCCATTAAATTTAGACTATGTTTGTGCAGTATGGGTGAGTTCATGTTCGTGGACCTCCACTGGGAGGGCGATTGTAAACTGAGCCCAAATCCGGGGGAACTGATGTAAACGCCCAACCCTTCCTACTTGCCCAACTCCTTGATGTGTAAACTGAGCCCAGGATGCACTCATACTCGTAATCTCCTGAACTCGTTCACTGTAAACTGAGCCCAAGGAACTATGTCCACTTGATCTATATGTCCATCTAATCTCTATGGTACTAATCAGTTGATTGGGGGATGTTCGACGATGAGCGATTAGAGGGCTGGGCTGAGTTTACATTTAGATAAGACAGTCTGACCCTCGGTCCACCGCGCTTGGGCTCAGAATACACACCCACCCCACTGCGAGTGGAGGATTTCACAGGCGATATTTCAACATACCTAAAACCAACCCATTTGTTGCGAATTTCTATTTGATTTTATATTGGATTTCCTTCACTAACCAGGTGCCTACTTGGAATTTCTTCCTTTGAACGAGGAATATGGTGTAGGGGGTAATAAATGAAAGCCAGCCCGAGGGCTTGTTCAGAACGACAATAGGTCTCGAAGAACGCCATTGTTGATCTCAAGTCTTTCTTCCCCAGACTATAGCAAAGGGTTCCAGCTTCCACTCCTTACCCTCCGCACAACCCATCAAAAACCACGCGGAAGTCGGACCTAGTTTTTCTTTGTTCGATATGAAGGTTTCAATGAGGGCTCCTGAGGTGGTCGCTTGGTTTTCTTCTTTTTCTTCATCAATTTTTCGGTCCTACGGGTTATCTTATCTCGGAGTCAATTGGGAGGAGTATTCGACGTAGACCCAGGCGGGCAACAAGTGAACGGCCCCCTAGAGGCGACCTGTGCCTCGCGACCAGATCAAATTGGTCAATTAAACCATGTTAACATCAGGTTACCCAAAGTTAATCTTGGCCTATATAGGAGGAATTCATATCGCCGCTTAAGGGTAAACATGACCTATCTCACATTTCGCTACTTTACAGGAGACACAAAAAGTTGTTTAATAAGCATTCCATTGACTGAATTCTTCGTTTCTGGCGCAAAAATTTGAATCTGGGACGACCAATAACTCAAAACCGTCAAAAATTGAGATAGGTCATGGTTACCCTTATGCGGCGATATGTTGTTGCTTTAAATTTCTTGTACTCTCATAGAATTGACGTTCTGAATTTTTGTAATTTGAAAGTTTTTAAAAAGTATCTGTACGAGTAGGTGTGTTGATATAACTTATTTTCTTTTTTTCTGTCGGTTTTAAAATTTCTGTGACCTCGGAATTACAAGTTGGAGATTAGCAACTCCACGGAGGGACACAAATTCCTTGAATTTAGGCCTCTGTGGGCACAACTGTAAATTATGTTATTCAGATATCTTTATTTTGTTCATTCTGCTAAATTGGTAAAGTATTTTATTTTATTTATTGAATTATTGTGCCAATAAATCTATCTATCTATCTATGTAACTCCCACAAGGCAATAAACTAAATTACAGAAGAAAACTAGAAGATGATAACATTTGCAAATCAATATTTGTTTAAGTACCTAATTTATTTATTTATTTATTTAACTGATTTCCATTACATTTTGTTCTGGCTTTGGACTGATTAAATGGCGAAAAAGAAAAAAAAAAGAAAAAAGGAATAAAAATAATTCCCCTTAGTTTTCCCGCTAAAGGAAGAGAAGAAAACGAGGGAGTGTAGCCACAGGTACTATTTAATTCTCTCCAGAATTATTCGGATTACTCCAAAGTGATCTGATAATATCATTATAACTGATTTGTGTTATTAGGTATTTTTTAAAGTACTGCATATGCTTAAGGTGCTTTTTAAAGTACTGCATATGCTTATACGGTGATTTCAAACTCGCTCAAATGACATAAGACAGGCGCAGAAAAATAAGGTTTCCTGTAGTTTTGACCTGACGTATTTTTTTGCGCCGAATCCAAATCCGAGGTCCCCCCGCTTCATGAAGTTGTTCAGCATGTCTGCGACGATTTACTTGTAGGTTCCGAGAAAACTTGTTAGGTACTATTAATTTCAATGACGCCCATGCTGCTTTTAGCGAATTTTAGAAGAAAAGGAAGCTATTGTTCTGGGCCAAAAATTTTTAAAACTCGAATTTCCGAATGATTTTTAGACCATCCTGAATTCACTGCCAAATGACACCATATATATACCATATAATATATGGTATATATATATACGTATATATTATATACGTACGAGAACTTTCGATAGAATTGAGATAAAAAGTTCAAATTTGGCATCGTAGATGGGTAGAATCGGGTCACTCTAAGGGTGGGTTTTAGGGGAATTTTAAGGGGAGAAAAATTACCCGTAAATCCCAAAAATGAAACAGTCTAACAATCGAAACTTCGTTTCAAAGACGTTTTAACGCTGAACACGATGGTGAAGTCAGAATTGCAATATCTTATTCCGGTCTCAAACTGGAGCACTTTGAAGATGAAGAAACGTTGTTGTCACACGAGATGTTCTTCACGGTTCATCTGCTCTAATGTGATAACGGGATGGGATATCTCCATTCTGACTTCACGATCGGGTTCAGCGTTGAAAACCTATAAACTGATGTGTTTCTCGGCAAAAAAAAGAGACAAAATTCGTTATAAAACCAGTAAAATAAAGACTTTTTACATACAACTAGGCACGATGGAAGCGATTGTAGGCGGTTTTTTTCCTATCGCATTTTTCTATCTATTGATTATTCGTGAAATACTTGAACGAAATGTCGTTGGTGTGTAATTATTGACTATTATTTATTTATCTTCTGATGTAGTTGTACCGAATATTGTTCTTATGTATTATGCAGTTTTGGCCGAAGAAACTACTTTGATCGTCCAAACGGTTGGCGGCTCTCCATCTGATGGGGGTTTTGTAGTCCGTGCGAAAGAAAAGACAGTCCACTAAAGTCCTGCCCTTGTGACTCGAAGCCGATAGACCCTGATTGGTAGGCAGTTAAGGTGAAATATCGACGTAGCTCCCACACTGAAGGGAAAGAGCCCAAGCTCTGGCTCCGGTCGGTTAAAGATGGATTGCAGCTGTTTCTAAAAGGCTCGAACAACTTCCCACTGACTCCGTCGTCTTGTGTCTGAAGAAACGAACGGGGGATCAGACGTAACAAATGGACTTTTTCCACGTTGATCTGAATCACTCGTTCGGTAGTTGATGTGTTGCCCATAAAAATCACAGAGATGCCTTTAGTCGGATGAGGAATGACAATATTCTGTATGGCGAATCGTGCTGTATGTAGATGTTATTGGGACGCGAGGCACCTTTTCCCAATTTACTGACTTTTTTGATACTCTACACAGCATTTTCTAAAATACCTGTTGAATTGGACATAACGAATCTCAAAGGAGTTTCATTCACGTCTCTTTCATTTTTTTACCTCATGAAATTCTAGGTAATTAAAACCTTTTCAGGTGGTTTTTGATACATAAATATTGAAATGAGAACTCGGTGAATGAAATTGGTTTCGACATTGTTCAAAGTTGAGGTTTTGGGTTTGAAGGAAAATTAGATGTCGGTACCCTATTGAAGTTACAAAAAATGTGATCTGACCGGAGGTTTTGGCTTGAAATAAACAGATCTGTACGAGTAAAAGGATATCCATCAGAGTGAAAACTGGAACAAACAGTTTTGACATCAGAAGGCTCTCTGCTGGATATTAAAATGACTAAGATAAGCGAGCGGTGAGAGCAGTGAACTCGTCCAAAGGCCGAAGTGGTACATTTAATTTCACCCTAGGAACACCAGTATACTTCTTAAGGACTCCGTCTATTGGTTGATATTCTTGTAGGAGAAAGAACAAACATTGGAGTCCTCGAAGAGAAAAAGAGTGTGTGTGTGAGGGGAAGCTTGAAAAGTAGTAATAGGATGTTGAGAAAACAGTAAGGGAAATATACGGAAAGGAAACTCTAGAGCATTGCAAGCAATAACTTCTCCAGCCCGTTATATATATCTAGAAGTTTTCATTTACTGTATTCTTTTGAAAGAACTTGGGTATCTCATAACAGAGATCAATGGAAATTGGAGCTTGTATGATGTTGGGGTACAATTATTTTTGTAAAGTATACAATGATTTCCGTATTTCAATCAAACTGTTGGCTGTAGTGTGTGTTGTATTATAATTTTCACTGGTGAACCATTATGATCGACCGAGAAAAAAATGGTTTTCGTGTTACGTTTCATGATACGTAAAACACGATTATCGATTGAAACAAAATCCTTTTGTCGTTTCGAGTATATTTCCATCAGTGAACTAATTACCAAATCGCTCGGTTATAACGGTAAAAATCAAAAGTAGAAGAAGTTTAGGTCCAAAAGAATACTTTTTAGCGTATTTTCGACGAAAAATTTGTTCCTAAATTTTTATAACTCGAATTTCCGAAAACATTTTATACAAAACCCGATGAATTCAATTCAAAAGATACCAAAAATCATATGTATACATCATGTCTATATATTTATGTATGTGTCATTCCAGACAATGACTCCCGATAGAATTGAGATAAAAAGATCAATTTTGTGCAAAAAATTCAATGTCTTGGACATTGAAAGGCTAAGTTCGTAGATGGGAAGAATCTAAGGGGGATTTAAGGGAATTTTTGAGGGGGGGGGAAATGACCCATAAACTCCAAAAATGAGACAGTCTTTCAAGTGACACCTCATTTTAAAGATTTTTTAATGCTGAACACGATCATGAAGTCAGAATTGCAATATCTTATTTCTTTCTCAAACAGCGTTGAAAAATCTAACTAAAAACAGTAAAATGGAGACACTTTACAAACCAAATTTTTCTGAAACCACTTAAGATTTTTTCGAAAATTCGTTCTTACAGCAATGCTGCATGACTATGAATTTTTGTTGTTTTTTTCAGCTTGAATTCCACGCTAAAAAAATCTGCTATTTCGAAAGTTGGTTTCGCCAAACGGTATAAGCTGTTGGTTGTTCATGTGATATGGTCCCATGCATGAAACCCCGAACCCCCCACTTCCTAGAGGGCGTCGTTATACCCGACCCTCATCATTTTAGACTCTCACTCAAACATGCATCCGTGTAGCGAGCGGCTTACGTAAATCTTCATTAGGGTTATTGGGTTTCAATTAATACCGTCGAAAAGCGCACGGCGCTATCTCCTCACTTCCACCCCCGAACATCCGCTACGCCGTATTCCTGTTATTTATTTACCATCATTAAGGGGGTTTCCTTCTAAATCCATTGTTGATTAATCTTCTGAAGACCGCTGCGGCTCCGTGAATGACTCTGATAATGAAGGCCTCAATCGATATTGGTGTTCCTCAATATCGAAATCGAGTAGTCGAGAGGTTGATGATGCGGCTGCGCCGTTACCTCGGATCTTCCATCGCCCCTCCATTTTACGATGAACGCAATGTTTAGAAGCTTGAGGCGTATTATTGACTTATGACGATTTTATAACAGTTTGGCAAAATAAACCGTTGCCATAATCGACAAATATCGGTGGAAGAACTAAAAGATCTAAGTAAGGCAAATCCATGGAATTCGGATTTTTTTTAATTAACTGTTTGAATTTGAGTTTTGGATCCATTATTAATATTGAAATCGAAACTTTTATTAGATCCTTCAATATTAAATATTTTGGATCATTCAATATAGGGATCCCTAATTAATATCGAAAATGACAAATAATTGTTGTTAATAACAAACCTTTCTCATACACCTTTCTTGAGGGCTCAAAATTTCAACATTTTCAAAATCCACGGAATTAGGATTTATTTTAATCAACTGTTTGAATTTGGATTTTGAATTCAAAAATAACTCAATATTTGGATCCTTCAATATTGGATCATTCAATATTTGGATCATTCAATATTTGGGTCCTTAATTAATATTGCATACCTACTTCAATATTTGGATCCTTAATTAACGTTGAAATCGAAATTAATATTGCATCCTTCAATATTTGGATTCTTAATAAATATTGAAAACGAAAAATAACTGTTGATAAATAACAAAGTATAATGATTATACACCTCTCTTGAAGGGTACTATCTATAATCCATGGAATTTGGATTTTTGGAACCAACTATTTGGATTTGAATTGAAACATAACTCAATATTTGGATCCTTCAATGTTTGGGTCATTCAATATTTGAATCATTCAATATTCGGATCATTCAGTATTTGGATCCTTCAATATTTTTTTCATTCAAAATTCGAAATTAATATTGGATCCTTCAATATTCTGATCATTTAATATTTGGATCCTTAATTAATATTGAAATCGAAAAATAACTGTTGATAGATAACAACGTATAATGATTAAACACCTTTCTTGAGAGGTACCTACAATCCATGGAATTCACCTTGTTGAGGGGTATAATCCTTGATAAACTCCGATTTTATATGTCATATTGGATGTGGACAGGTTTCAATATCCGAAAATTGCCAGGTTTTTGGTAAGGTACCATTTCGTTCCTTGTCCATTTCAGCCACGAAAGTTAATTTGAATTAACAAATTTTAAATTAAAATAAATGTTCAGGAAAGTAAATTTAATCAATTAAAGAACTAATGCAGTGGATCAGTACATATGGACCTATTATGGATTTCAGTAAATCGTCAGTAAAACTTCTGTTTTGGGTATGTCTGCCAGAAAACTCGACAGTCCCAAGTTTGTCAAAAGTCATCATACAATCAACTCCCCCCTCCCTCCATCCCACAACCTCGTGTTTCACTGGTGAAGTCCTTGATTCAACAAGCAAACGGTCAAAAATTAACAAATCTCCCCTGAAAAAGCAAATTTGTTTGCCGAAGGAATTACAGGCTGACCGATTGGGCCCCGAAAAGCGAAGCCTGACCCCTGTATTTGAAATTCTAACTAGAGTGGTTTTCCATTAGGAGCCAAGCGATTTCCGTCACTGGCCATGAAGATCTTTATTACTCCTTCCGATTCTTCATTTGTTCCCGTTCATTTGTAATCGTTGAAAGACACAATGTCATGTTCATTTGTAATCAAAATCATGTGATCCAGAATAAACGGTTCGTATCATACCATGTACCTATGTCTATACAGGCCATGTTTTTGTCAACACGCCAATTACAGTAGCTGGATTGATACTATTGACCAAGAAGGTGCTTAGAAGGATTGATTATGAAAAAGCTTCCTTCACACATTTTCCAGTGCACAGCTGATGGAAGAAGTAGGCCTTGTTAACGAAAATACAAGTACTTAGATGAATAAAATGAAACATTACCCAATTAAACACCAATACAATGTAACTTACAACGACTAATATTTCAATATTGAAAAAATTATTAATGAACCCTAACTGAAAAAACTTATTTTCAAGTATGGCCAATACAGATCACCTACATGGTTTCGGTTCGCACCTTTCCAAACTGACTCTGACCTTAGTTTTATTAATATTATTCATCTCAGTTGTAATCGAACCCCCTCGTCAACTCTTTTCTATAACCCCATGCAATCTTGGTATACATTGATAAGTTTCTCCATTGATCTGGGGAGTTGAGCATTATGATGAAACCCTCTCGTGATATTTCAGCGCGACCAAGCCACTTTAATCTAAACTCTCTCAGAATAGGACAATCACAGACGAAATGGTAGATAGGTATCCTCGTTAGCTACTCTATTGTATAGGGAGCATAATTCTATCCTATCCTCTAAACACGGTTGATAGTTGAGGTTGAGTTCGGTACGCAATTTCAGTATCCAACGAGTGTCTTCCAGTGTTCTGCTTGCGCTAAAATCGGCCGACTTAGCACTGTGATCTAGTTGACGATACCACAAATATTGAGTAGAGTTTGTTGCTCTTTCTCTACACAGTCTCCTATGGTACTTGTGCAGTTTCCCAATCAACTCTTGGATTGTGGGTTCCTCCAGCCGCTGATAGTCCAAAACGAACCTATTCCGCACACCTATTCAGCCGTACAAATCCTCCAATATTACTGTTGGCCGCCAACCCCGCGACAATCCTTGTCAAGATTCACTATAAGGTTCCACATTTCACAGTACCCTTGCAAGGCATTTATATTTTTCCGTAAATCGGCTGGACTCGACGCCAGTAAGATCAAATCATCAGCATAAGCCAGCATAGAAATCCTCACGGCAGATGGTCCACGAGGTCGATGAGGTACAGTGAAAAGGCAATGGCAAGACACCCATGCTTGAGACCGTTCATCACATCGAAGTAATCTGTGATTCCCTCTTCGACCCACACAGCAGCTTTCGTTCCTGTATGTAGACTTCGACGTAAAAATAGCTTCCGTGAGAAAACATCACGAATTAGTACAAGGTATAGACGCCAGCAACTTGAAGCAGCAAGATTAATTTAGTTCGGTGTTTCTGCACAATAATCGCATCACCGCATATTGTGGAAGTACAACTCCATGTATTTACTGGTTTTACTCGTTTTACTGGTTCAGGCAGCTCGACATTAAATGATACGGGAGGATCATTATTGTGATTAATCAATTTCCATTTACCACCGAGAAATGAATGCCTCTTGTTTATTTTGCCATGGCCCCCGGTACGGCGCCGATCTTTTTATCGGGATGCTGCTCACGTATCGGGTCGCAATCAATATTGAGCTTCAATTATGGTTGGATGGCGGTAGGCAAGGTATGAGGATTCCCCGTTCGAATACGGCCCGGGGCAGAAATGTGTTTGCCGTTTTCATGGATTAGCCTGTAATATTTTAACAATTGAAAAACTCCCTCGTAACAAAGAAATGCGAATGTGCCTACTGTATACCAATCAAGTTGTATACGTGCGTGTACAAAGTTGCTCAACTCATATTTCCGTGGAAATAACGAAATTAAGCGTCGAAATCTCATTTCACTAACAAAACCTCGATAACTAAAGTGATTCTCTAAAATATAGGTATACATTATATGGCTCTAAATATATTAAATTTCCATTATATAGATGAAAATATAAAGCCCATAGTCAAAACGGTTCGCGGAGTCAATTACAGGACGATTCGGTTGGCGAACATACGAATTTGGCAGATGCATTAAATCATCCGCTCTCTTAAAGACAACTGTGAACACCCAAACGGAGTTGCAAATGGGTAGTTACTTACTGGAAAACTGGAGTAAGCGAATATACGTAATATCGAGATACTTTCGATGGTCAAAGTGTGATGTTCCTTCATCCTATCAACATTTCAAGCCGTAAGACACAAAATAAGTCGTTGTTTGCAACTAGTGGTGAGAGAATAGAACCCTTCACACAATCCTCCCAAGACTTGGTTATCTCAGTAAGTGGTCTGTAACGCCAGGGAAAATATGAATTTATTCGTCACGGAGCGATATTTATAAAAAGTAGAGTGTCATGTGATGGGTGTAACAAAGCGATGGTGAAAACTCACCAGGGAACCTGTTGCCCACGAAATCCCTTCCCGGTTTATTCCCCTTTTCTCTTATTCCGTTTTTCGCCCTTTCGTCACCTCAAGCCTCCGGGCGTCCTTTCCTCTATCGACTCGATGGTTGGGAAAAAACCCCAGGACGAGTTGAAACTATCAATAGCACGAAAATGCCAAGGGCGTGAGAGGAAATTTCTTTCGTGTCGCTAGAAGCCGTGAAAGAGGGTTACCCAGAAGGTGGAGCCCCTTGAATATAATATGATGCATTGACTGGATATGATCCAACTATAAATTTTCCGCCCTGGCGGGCAAAGTGTTGCCCGACGGCTTTCAAGTATTTCCCCCATCCGGCTTTTCAAAGGAGCCCCCAATATGTCACGAATTTACTGCTTTGGGTGCCTCGTTCTTATTACTTATTACCCCCTGAAACGTAGCTTTATTCACCGAAGAGGTAGAACATTCTGAACTGGTACACAATAACAATTGGTACAGTGCACTGCAGAGTGAAATTGAGACACGGGTCTTTTCAATTACATACAGGAATGCGAGAGCCCCAGGGGCCTATTTCATGAAACAACAAGAACTTAATTTCCAATGCAGTTAAACACATTATTGCCGAAAAGGAGGTGAATGTAGTGGGTATTTTTGAATAACGTTCCGAAATCACGAAATCTACGTATCCTGCCCAGGAATTGAACCCGGAATCCCTCAAAGTACGGAATGATCTAGGCCTGTAGACCACCGCGCACCAGGGCAACATATAGAAATTAACCAAAAAACTGGACATAGGGACCATCAAGATGTGGCTGTCAGTCTACCAATCTAAAGAGGAGCATTATGATTCCGTACCACGTGAAGGTACCCAGCACCATCCTCTATTAGCATTTGCACAAATTTTGTCTAGGTACAATGAAGGTGGTAATGGAGAGGGAGAAGAAGAGTGTTTTTGTGATCTCATTTCGTGTAACCCTCGTTTACCTCGTTCTAAAAAATGAAGTGTAGTCTTGTTCGAATTCAAAATTGGTTTCTTAACATCTAGACACCAGAAACAAAATTTGTTTCTGGTGTCTAGATGTTAAGAAACCAATTTTGAATTCGAACAAGACTACACATTTAATGTTCAAATCAAAAAATTCGGATTCTTCTTCATTTGGTATGTGCTATATATAATGCTGTAATATAACGAAGTAGTTCTCAAGCCTGTGATATAATATTATTTTATTAATTAGGCACTAAAACAATTATTTATTATAGTAAGATATAAATGTACCAAAATCCTTCTAGACAAGCTAAACAAGATTTGTACTCGATCCAAGAAAAAGTCCAACTAAAACCTCAACCCCCTACAACCCCCACTCTCCTTCACCGTCCGTCAGACAAACCTCGCAACATAACCTTTTTCCTCTACCCCCCCCCTCCCTGTCAACAATTAGGGTAACCTCCCTTGAGGTTATAAATCCTGGATAACGAGAAAGAAGGCCAGCAGTAATGGATCCTCCGGGCTCCTTCGCAAGACAAAAGAAAGAACCCGGCGAAAAACCCGCGGCATAGAAGAAGAGAAGGAAAAAACTCTGCAAATTCTTGACACAACGGTTTATTATCTTCCTTGTGCAGATCACCCTTCTGTCTATACCAGACTGTGTTGCAAATCGGCACCATACCATATTCTCACCGTACTCATACCATACCATACGAATTTCTTTCCTATCATACCATACTGTACTATACCAAATCATACATACAATAATATACCATACCATACTCATACCATGTCATACAAACCGAGTGAATATTGAAATGTCGTCCATTTCTGACCTATATTTAAAATTTCAAGTATCTAGCTCATCATCAAAATTTAATTTGTTTAAACAAATAGGTATTATTTAAACAATTTTACAGACAAGAAAACGAGTGAATATTGCATTGTGATCCAGTTCTGAACTATTTTTAAAATTTCAAGTCAACAGCTCATCATCAAAATTAAATTTGTATTATTACAAAAAGGTATTATTTAAACAATTTTACAGATGAGAAACCGAGTGAATATTGCAATGTGGTCTATCCCCGACTCACGGTTAAAATTTCTAGACTGTAGTTTACCGGGAAGATGAAAAACGTAGTTTTACTCTGGGCGTCTGGAGGTTGGGTCACATAACGGCCGTTTTCGACGCGAAAGTTTAGTGTTTTTCCTAAACCTTTGCGCGCTCACTGTGAACGAACGGCTGGTCGCACAAAAATCCAATTGGTCTTAAAAGATTCGTAATTTTTCAGGTCATTCAAAAGTGAACTAAAAATTACACGGTTCAGTTGAATATTTCGAGATATGACATCGTCGAAATTTTAAATTTCGTTTTGAACCCCTTCCCCTTGACCTAGGGTTATGAAAAGTTTCGAGGATCATTGTGGGGCTGGTCCAAACCCAGAAACCAAATTTCGTAATTTTAGCTCAACGCTAACTGGGCAAAACGGCGTGGACGGCGGACGGGGGACGGCGTACGGCGTACGGCGTACGGCGGACGGACGGATTTTTTTTTATTCGATTTTCTGAATCTACGTGTCTTGAAACGTAAACCAACAAATTTTGAGGGGGGGTTAAAAATTTTTTTTCTTTGGGCGATTCCAATGGTTCATTATCGAAGATAATAAACCAAAAATCATCCGAGCTCGCTCTCGAAAGGATTATCCTCTCCATTGAAAACCTCACGGTTCGTTTTCTCCTAAAACATCGAAATTAAACCCTTTCCCAACCCTTTTTCCCGAAGTAGAGTATTCATAAACTGCTTATCCCTTTTTTTTAATCGACGGAAAATGAACTTCTTTTCCGAGTACTGGATTCCCAATCTGAGGCTCGAATGAAACGATCTTGTTGATCTTATTGTAATATCCTATGTTATTCGAGAGATCGGAGGAATTCAGTTTGGTTCTGAGCCAAATTAACTTCTACCGAGACAATAAAAGTGACTGTGGTTTGATTAGGGAGTTTCAGGGCCGAATTTAAGAATAGGCCCTATAGGGCACCACAATTGAAATTACAACATAACGTCACTGGTCATGTTTTATTATTGAAGATAGCACGTTATACGTACATACTTGATGCTAGACCATGATTGTGATTGAACGGGGCTGGTGGATTTGTGAATGTAATGCTGGTAATGAGCCTGTTTCAAGGTAAACAGGAAAGTTTCGAGGAGTATGAGCAGAAAGCTATCAAAGAATCAAAACGTAAACGGAAAAAGGTACGTTTAGCTTCCCTTAAAAGTGTACAAGCTCCGGAATTTGACTTAACGCCATCTGATGCATTACGAACTCAAAGCTTCATTACAGTCACAGATGAATTTGATGGTGCATTGACAAAGAGGCTTCAAGCAAACGAACTTATGTTGGTTCGTTTACAAATTGGACATGCTCTCTAATGATGAGGTGTTAGCAGCAAGCAAAACTTTAGTACGCAGACAGCTAAAACGGAGATGTAGACGAAGAATTGGCAACGAAGTTGTACAATTCAAGAATTTTTTCCAACCAGTTTAAAAATTAATGAGAGAGAAGTGAAAAGCACATTAGTAAAGAAAGGTTGATGTATCAACTTATGTTGGAAAACAACGTAAAGGATTGCTTTCCTAATGTAGAAGTGGCGTTAAGAGTGAACCTTTCCTTGATGGACACTAACTGCTCTGCAGAAAGATCATTGTCTAAGATGAAGCTGATCAAGAACAGCCTCCGGACCTCTAAGTCAGAAGGTAGGCTAAACGTGTTGGCCCAGGCATACGAACTTATCAATACGAGGTGTGGGTTCCTTAACAAATTGGACCATCTCTAATAATGAGGTCTTAGCAGCAAGCAAAACGTTAGTAGACTGCTAAAACGAAGATGTAGACGAAGTTTTACAATTCAAGAATTTTTCCAACCAGTTTCAACATGTATGAAATTATGAAAAAAGTGAAAAGCACATTAGAAAAGAAAGGTGGATGTATCAACATGTGTCGTAAAATAACGTTAAAGATTGCTTTCCCAATGAAGAAGTAGCGGTAAGAGTGAACCTTTCCTTGACGAGGAGTAATTGCTATGCTGAAAGATCATTTTCTAAGCTAAAGTTGATCAAGAACAGCCTACGGATCCTGTCAGAAGGCAGGCTAAACGTATTGGCCTTAGTTTAGAACACGACATTCTGAGACATGTCAATCACGACAATATCAGAAACGCCTTCATTAAGGAGAAGCTCAGACGGAAACCAATCAGCAAGAGTGGCTGAAGTGAACATGATTTGCAGTACGTTAAATTTATGGCTATTTATTCATAAGTACTTAAGTAATATTGACTTGTGCTTTTCTTGTTGACTTACCCCAACGTACATTAAAGTGTTGAGGTTATAAGGCAAATCCCCTTAAAAATCACCAATTTGCACCTGATTTTTCAAATTTTCCCGGGAGGAGGGCCCCCGGACCCCCCAAACCACGAGCCCAGGGACAGCACAACAGGTGTAGCCTAGGGGCCTATATTTTCTAAATCCAGACCTGGCTACCTTTCGGTTGCATACAATTACTTGGATGAAAGGTTTTCCCCTACTGGCGGAGAAAACCCGTGAGTTCATATCATCTCTAAATATATATTTAATATCGCCCATTAAGTAAAATCCTGAAAGGTTAATTTAATGATTCTATCGATTATATCGGTATATCGATTTAGAAAATCGTAAATCTGGCACCCACTTCCCGTGTTTAAACGTCCATATATACAATCCTGGCTCAAAGTGTGAGAGATTAAAAACGTATTGTGCACTGCGGATCTCCGTTTGATAAGGCCCCTCCGAGAGCCTCGAAAGTTTTATCGGACTCCCTCTATTTGTCGTTAAAATTATCCGCTTCGCGTATTATTTGAACAGCAGATTGGCAGGTGCGGAGCGGCGTTAGATCGACCACCTCGACGACCATTAGGTTTCCCGCTCACGTAGCTTTGGCGGTCTGGTCGCTAGGAAAACCAGGTTTGAGGGGAAGGTTCCCGGAATAATCAAATTCTCATCATCCGAACCCCCCCAACCCCCAAGGCCTTTCGCGTTATCCTTGGGAGTTGTCAGAATAGAAACCTTGTTGGGGCAATTTGTGGTTTATGCCAACCGTGATTGTTTAAAGCTTGTTAGGGCTTGTTTACCCCGCGTTTTCACTTTGGTACATTTTTCGTACAGAACTTAGTTTATTACCTTCAATTAGTCGATCCTCTGTTGTAGATCTCTCGATGTATAATTTCAGGGACTTACTCGCTTCGCTCGCTCTTCTAAATCACGACACGGATCCAACGAAGCTTTTGAACATTCAACTCAGATAGACTGCCGTGCTAAGATAAAGTCCCCTATCGACCATTTTGGTGTTTTTGGAGTTGGGCACATGGCTGCGTAGATCTCGACGTGGCGCGTCTTTTCTGCCAAGGTAGAATTTCCTATCTCCATTGGAAAGGTTCGAAAAAAGACTTTATCTTATCTCCAGTTTGATGATCTGGGCCCCCTTCCTCACTTAACTGCATTTTTCTCGACATGAAAAAAATGGAGATAGGTGGTTTTAACTTACGGCGGCAGTAAAATTGCCCTGTCAACAGTACAAAAATCAACTGCCGATCTTATGCCTGGGATCCTTGGAGTTTTCAAATATTATCATGTAAAAAGGACCTTGCTCCTCCCTCATCAAGTTTACCGCGTGTCGAACTTTCATTCTGAACCATTCAATTTTGGTTTCTTCAAATTTAATTGACACAAGTCGACCCTTTAGCCGCATCACCCTCAAATCGATCCTCATTTAATTTGGTTCCGCATGATTCTTTCCGTTTTCAAATTCTTGCCTTTTGATCCTCTTAAGTTGTACGTATCCGATTTGGGTGGAATCCCCGGGGTAATTGCCCCCTGGGACATCCTGACCTGGTTACAATGAACGAGATCGATTTCGTGTCATAAGTACAAGAACTCTATGCACCACACTTAGGCTGGCTTCTTACAGGTATGAGCATAATGATAAATAAAAGGTAGAACTTTAGCACATGACGGCTGGTTTGGATGCTGTATTCTGGAAACATGTAGTAAATTGGCCTCGTTCTAAAAATAATTTTAATACCCAAGAATATTTCCAAGCGTTTACAGGATCATATTAAATACAAATTTTGTTCTGTGTCGTCCTGATTTTACTTTGGTAATTTTAGACCTAAGTGGTGCTAATTGGCCATACACGTTTTGCGGCGTCGATTAAACTATGTGGTACTCATTCAAATGTTCTCGTATGTTTCGATATTCTTTGTTGTATCTCCAATATAGTAACCTAAATATCCTTAACTCAAGTCTTCACGTGGTTCGAGAGAGTCAGCATGCTCGTGATTTTGCTCAACTGCGTTACCCTTGGGATGTATCAGCCTTGCGTGGACGAATCGTGCGACTCCAACAGATGTAAAATCCTCCAGGTGAGCCAGTGGGACTTTATATATTCAGTTTATACTGTACAATATGGACGTAGGTTCGTGTTTTTGTCTAAAACGACATAATGGTCTAAAAATGTGTCATGTAAATGTCACAGTGTGTCAAACTCATTCAATAGTCAGCTTGAGACTTCTGACACAGGTCTTAAGAGTACACTTATTTGCAACTTGAGTTGTGGAAAATTAATATGTCTCTTGATAACAATAAGTTATTATATATCCCAGGCGTGTCAAGATATCTAGAGTTGATCACTTGACACATTTAGATAAATCATTTGGTCATTTGGTTATATGAAATTACATGAGAGTGTCAAAATTTCGAAGTTAATAATTTTGAATTTCGGTATTTGTTTCCTCGTTTGGCGCCCATACATTGATATTGCATTGACCGAATAAAATCCACAAATTGAACAAAATGTTTAACGAAGTAATAATAAACGATTACCATAGTTCCTACTGTTTAAAAGAAGTATCCTCAAGCATCTTAATTTGTAGTTTTGGGAATCCACATTTAACCCCTGAAGGACCAGAAAAAGTCAATCCCACCCGTATCGTTCCCATCGACATAGGGCACATTTTGGTCGGCCCAATTGAAACACCTCAAACCTCGAATCCGTGTGGCCTTATCTCTCTTTCTACTCAACAAAAGCGTCGCTCCCTTGAAACGAACTTTCGTATATAAACCCGCCACCTGAAGCCTTCGTTCTCCCGGCCTTCCCTTGACCAGTCCCACATAATGAGCTTTCTCTGGAAATGAGTTTTCCGACATGAAATGGAAACATTCTAAAGGCCCCCGTTGTTTTCGTTCCTTTGTTTTTTCCTGTTTCTTTGATCACTCAAGCGTTTTTGTGTTAGGCCTTTTTTTTACTTTTTTATTTTTAAATTTAATTTATACATATGGAGATTGAGAGCCACGTGGGGAGTATAACATTTTCAGTGGCCTTCCAACAAATCTTCTTCGCCTTTGAATTCAAAGTTATGACGAAACCACTGGTCTATTCCGAAAAAACGCCCACAACCTTAAAATACTTGTCGTCTTGCCACCACAAGAACCTAATTGAATTGAAAATCGTATGGATTTCAACGATATCGTACTGGTAGCTAGCTGACTGTGTAATGTACAGCACACCAAACCTCCCACATATTTATACATCTTACAAGCAGCTACAGTCCTATTTCATCGAAAATTCACTACTTCGACACCAGTGGCCCAGTCATTACCTGCGGAAACCACCAATCCTTATCATATTGGCGTCCTCCTGGAGTACTATTTTCATACTTCCCATACTTTTCATTGGTAAGTCGAGTACTGGAGGGCATAACCGTCTATGTGAGGTCGTCGTCATCATCATCATCAGAACCACCTTCAGTAACGAGTCGTTACTAACGATGCTCATTTAGAAGGTTTTTGGTTCTTGATCCAATTTATCTCAGGTGTATGTTGTCTAGATGTGATGAAGTCTATATGTGTAGGGAGAGTCAATTGAAATGTATATTTCCTTTCGTAATTTGATTTTTAATTTTATAGTTTTTTAATGCCCAGAACAAGGAATATTTGTTATAGTTACTGTTTTTGATAGTTTCTACTCCCTATATTTTCTTGCCTATGGATCAAGTACGAAACTAAATACGGGGAAGGCTTTATTTGATGTTGCAGCGAACCCAGGCACAGCGACTCCAACTCGATATCATCCCAGCGGTTAACAGGTTATTTCAAACGTTGCCTCCATTTAAGTCAGGTCATCCAGTACTGAAAAAAGGTAGGCGGGGGGCAGTTAAGAGAGATAGAGGAGAGCAAAAGCGTAATTGAAGTCATAAGTGTTCATTTGTCCTTAAGGTTGACACTAAGCTTGAGCTTCTCTGCACTTAAATAACACCCTAACTCAACGCCCATCCCAACCCTTTATACGGGGCCATTACGACCTTTGCCGCACCCCCCGTGCCACCGTGTGCGGCAGTTAAGTTCAGGTGGAAACAGTTAAAACGAGTAGCAGATATATACCTTAACGAGGATTTCAAAGGAGGTCGTCTGCTTTAGCTGACGTCATCCAGTAGCCATTTTCCTTTCTTGTAGCGAATAAAAAAAATACCAGCTCCAACAAACAACTTTATCTTACGATTTGGTGAGAATTCCACGAGCGAATCATATGAGTCAACGCCGATTGGTTCAGAAAAGGATCCCCAAATAATTCAGACTGAAAACCTGTCCAAACTGTAAAATACGTACATATTCCTTCCAATTGTTTTCACTATCCCAAGACGTAGAAACTCGTCAAAATGGAACAGATGCGGGTCACAGTTCGGCATTAGACTGCGCCAATTTTCCGCTCGAAAGTCCGAGTCATTAAGAAGAAATGAGATGTACAACAACCGCGTGATTCATCTGGTTTTACACATTCCCCTTTCTCGCTCTATTCCCTCATATGACTGTGATGGAGCAATAGAAATCAGATGTTACGTACATATACTATCACTTTGTTCACACTATTCCGTTCATTTCATACATTCAAGAAAAGGTATCGTTGACACCTGTAATTTAACATGATAAAATGTAGGTGATCCAATGTAGACGTTTCCTGAGGAAGCATCGGAAAAATTTACTATTTACTGATATTTTCCAGTACTTTTCCATCACAAATTCGACCAACTTTTAAAAACATTTCAGGATGAAACTCTAGAGATAGATGCTCTGAAACGGACGTATATCGAAATAAGTTATGATTGAATGTCGTTTCTGGTTCAAAACTTTGCCAAAAGTATAGAAAAAACCCCCTCTATTGATTCGATAAATTCAACGAGCGTTCGAGAAGTTTGCCAACTTTAACCTCAATTGTGGGTATTTTTAATTCACAACGTATCATAATATCATTGTTATCATTTTTATCGTTTTTAATTGCAGATGTTCGACGATTTCATTTTTGCGTTTTTCGCTCTGGAGATGTCCATCAAGATGATCGCTATGGGCATCTACGGCAAAGGAACGTATCTTGCTGACTCTTGGAACAGACTGGACTTTTTCATAGTTTTGGCCGGGTGAGTTTTCAAAAATCCAATTTTTGCCACAGGTGTTATTATTACTGTATTATTACGAGGACTTCAGGTACTTGTACAATACATTACACAATCTGTTCTATTCCTAAAATTGTTTAATTTAGTCGTTGAAAATGCTTTTAGCACTGATGAGGCTTTACAAATAATGCGAAACGTTGGCGTGACGAGTTCGTAATCGATGCTGACCAACCCTCAAGATCCCTCACCATATGTGTCACTCCGGACGATACCTCTCGATAGAATTGAGATAAAAAGCTCAAATTTGCACAAAAAATCCGTTCTGGCAATCAGAAGGCCAAGTTCGTAGATGGGCAGAATCGGGCCACTCTAAGTGGGGGTTTCGTGGAGTTCAAAGGGGGAAAATGACCCATAAATTCCCAAAATGAAACAGTCTGACAAGCGACACCTCATTTTAAAGGGTGTTTTACGCTGAACACGATGGTGAAATCAGAATTGCAATGTCTTATTCCGTTCTCATACTGGAGGACTTTGAAGATGAAGAAACGTGGTTGATACTTGAGTTGTTCTTCATGGTTCAACTGCTCTAATCTGATACCGGATGAGATATCGCAATTCTGACTTCAACATCGTGTTCAGCGTTGAAAATTCTATGAAAACTGAGGTGTTACTCGGCAAAAAATTTGTTATAAAACCAGTAAAATGGAGACATATTACATAAAATCGGTGATTTCTCCAATAATTCGCTCTTATAGCCATGCTGCATGACTGTGGATTTTAAAATTTGATATGTACTTAGGGGCTCGCCAAGGCGCAGTTCTACACTACTTGTATAAACAAATACAATATATTACTGCTCTAGTTATGTATTTACTACAAGCCCTTGACAATTGGGTGACATTCGCCCTTAATTCGTATTTCTAACTTGGCGTTTCATAGAATTCAGTAGGATTGAAGATGAAATTGCACATCTCTCCTCCAGTCCTAAGTAAATTGCATTAAACCTCTCGGAGTTATCAATTTCTCCTCCGTGACCTCAAAACATTCCGTCATTGTCAACTTCCGAAATGACTCAAATGGGCCTTCTCCGCTCGAGTTGACTCATTGCTTCATTTCATGGCAGTTATGGTAAGTTGAAGACAAGATGATCTTTCCTCATGAATATTTCATTACCCCCTCCTGAGACTCGTTTCCCGTTCTTTGGACCGAAACCAGGTAGTCGACTTATGCTTTTAATCTTGAGTCATTTTAATTCCTTTTTCAGAAGACAATCTGCATATTAATTAATCCATCGGAAAGTGGAGGTTTTCTAAAAGTAAACTCGAGGTTTTACTTGGATGAGATAGCAATCCGGTACACTTCATTTCATTTTTGTACCATTAAGACATTCACGTAAATGAAACAAGTGACTTATATACAATTAAATATTATATTAAATACAATTTTTACTTAATGCCCTGCAAAGTTACAATTTACCCATCGTAAATCATTTTTCAAACGCACAACCTACTGAGGGCTTGTTTATCCACGATTTCGACCATTTCAACAACCGTGTTTTTATCAATCGGCTATGGCCAAACAGGCAGGATACGTTTTTTAACGGTGTATTGACTGATTTAACGATTCAACTTTCGTTGCTTACCTTCTTTTTCCTCGAATGTAGGGTGGAAGTAATTACAACAAATGGATAGTAAGTAGGTATCTGTAAATAAGGAAACTTTTCCTACTAGGTGGGCACTTATGGAATGCGTTCATGTAATGTGTTCCGACAAAAAAAAATCTGAGATGGATTTCTCACGTGACACACGTCTTGTGTGTTATTAGAACTCAGCGGTTACCCAGAGATTTAAAATCTTGCCAAGTAAGATTTTAAAAAATCCACAGTAATGCAACATGGCCATAAGAGCCAATTTTGGAAGAAATAACTGTTTTAATGTAAAAAAAAAAATAAAATAAAAAATAAAAAATAAAAAACTTTTTAACGCTGAACACGATGGCGCAGTCAGAATTACGATATCTCATACAGTTATCAGATTAGAGCAGATGGACCGTGAAACGCTCTCCCCACCACTTTTCCACAATGAAAAAGCCCTAATCTGCTCTCTAGCGGCAACTAGTATCGCACACTTGACCTACCTCAAAACCGTATTTTTCAGAGATGCGTCCCTAGTATTCTCGCAGTGCGCTGTGATTTTTTTGTGTATTTTGGCAGTGAATTCCGTGGATTTTGGTGTACAATTTTTTTGGAAATTCGAGTTTTTAAAATTTTGAACCTAGAACAATAGAAAATTCGCTAAAAGAAGAAAAAAACGTGCACGTAAACAAAAACTGGGAAAAAAGAAGGTCATCTGTTTACATTAGTGTAGCTCCGTTACGCTGGGGGTAATGCGTGCAAGATTCTTCCTCTCCCTTCACCTCTTCTTCCGAAGCTTTTCATTAGCCCTACGAAATATCAACCCCCGGCCAGAGGTGTTTCCACGCGTAGAGACCACTTTTATATCAGTGGAAAAAAGAAGAAAGAAAAAATTAAGGAAAAAGGGAAAAAAGCAAACGAGTGGGGGAAAAAAATCCGTGGGTTTTGAAGCGTGTGGAAAAGGCCGGAGGGAAAAGTTTAATATTTCCTTGAGGGGAGAAAATCCTCTGGTACGGTTTCCCTCGCAAACGAGTAGCTCATTTGGTTGGTTGAATGGTTGATCATAACATTTTACGTTAGGATATAATGTCCGAACATCCCGCATAATTTTTGGACAATTGTAAATAGTTGTTGAAATAGTTTTGGAATTTTGGTTGTTCTCTGACATTTAATTAGATTTTCAGTATTTCTCAACTTTTATTATGGCAAAGAGTTGGTTGATGACCTATTTCATGTAAGACTAACGTCAGTGCTGAATTAACACAACTTGGTGAGGTTTCCATCAAATTATCAGATTTCGTGGAAACATTCCCCTGTGATGTTCAACCACCCTCATGCTGTTAAAGTGATGGTAAATCATTAATTAATGCGTGTATACCTCGTTCAATATTATGTATAGGATGCCCTGATTGGACGCGTTGAATAATCGATCTTCCCGCCCTGTTCCAGAGCCTTTGAGTACTGTTTGAACGTGGACAACATGAACCTGTCGGCCATCCGAACTATCAGGGTTTTGAGACCTCTAAGAGCCATCAACAGGATACCAAGTAAGGAAATACGTTTTTGTCTATTTTAATAGCATCAAATCGTGTATTTTCTTGCACAGTACAATTTATTTACACCTATTAAGGGGTCGTTTTTCTCGAGGTGCAAATTCAATAGGGTTGTAGTAGCCTTTGCAAACGAAGGAGTCTGAAGAGTGTTTGGCTTAAGATTCCTCATTTAGAAGTCGAGTCGCTGGGGAGGAGTATTGATGAGCTATTTCATTTCCATAATTGGCCCTTCTCAGAGCTTGTCTCCCTACAAATGAACCCATCAAATACAGACCTGCGAACTCAATTGCTGTTCAACATCGAGACACCTGTTTCCTAAGACTTCAGAAGATGGACGTTGTCGCTATTTAAATTCGCCCAACCTACGTACTGTTTGTATAAAATGTAAATTGTAACCAAAATAGAACGCATTTATTAATAGTACTACTCCCTATCTAGAGAATAATAAATTATTTCAGCTCTTAATCGCAACTAAAATGTTGGTCAAGTACGTCACTTCCTGAGATAGTGCTTCTACCTTAAAACGCATGGTAGGATGAGGATGAAAACTTGACGAGGTCACTCATCAAGCGGACGCGACTATATTCAAGTTTAATCAAAATCGGGGGTGAGGGAAGCGAAAGTCTCGGGCTTTCATGAAATATTTGGAAGGTAGAAGTTCGAGAGTACGGATTTAGCCTCAGAACTAAACAACCGGCTCTTGTTGAAACCGATTGGGGGGGTTCGCTGATATAGAAATTGAGACATCAAGACGATTTTTGGTTTATTATCTTCGATAATGAACCATTGGAATCGCCCAATGAAAAACATTTTTTAACCCCCCCTCAAAATTTGTTGGTTTACGTTTCAAGACACGTAGATTCAGGAAATCGAATTAAAAAAATCCGTCCGTCCGCCGTACGCCGTCCGCGCCACTTTGCCCAGTTAGCGTTGAGTTAAAATTACGAAATTTGGTTTCTGGGTTTGGACCAGCCCCACAATGGTCCTCGAAACTTTTCATAACCCTAGGTCAAGGGGAAGGGGTTCAAAACGAAATTTAAAATTTCGACAATGTCATATCTCAAAATATTTAACTGATACGTGTAATTTTTAGTTCAGTTTTGAATGACCTGAAAAATTACGAATCTTTTAAGACCAATTGGATTTTTGTGCGACCAGCCGTTCGTTCACAGTGAGCGCGCAAAGGTTTAGGAAAAACACTAAACTTTCGCGTCGAAAACGGCCGTTAGATGGGTGAACCTGCAGACGCCCAGAATAAAACTACCTTTTTTCATCTTCCCGGTAAACTACAGTCTAGAAATTTTAACCGTGAGTCGGGGATAGACCACATTGCAATATTCACCCGGTTTCTCATCTGTAAAATTGTTTAAATAATACCTTTTTGTAATAATACAAATTAAATTTTGATGATGAGCTAGATTTTAGAGTTTCATATCTCGAAAAATTTGAATAGAACTGTATAGTTTTTAGTTCATATTTAGATAGATTTCATGTTTTTGGATTTTCCAAGACCATAGTACGAGTTTGTAGTTCGTAGTTTGTCCTTTATTTTTGTTAATCGGTTGACAATGCTCTGAGAAAACATTGAGTACACTTTTCAACAATATCTAAATAACCGTGTACCCTATGTTTTCCTCTTTTTTTATCAACGTAGAATACGTAAGTAGGTACTATACACTCCAAGGGTATAGCGGCGAACTCGGAAGGAAATCGCCGCTATTTCGCTCCTCGAGTTCACCCAAGGTGTGGGGTCGATCTACAAAAACCTAATCATTCTCACGAGCGTATGACGTAAGACGGCTGGCAGGAGGCAACTAGTGCGTCAGAGCCTATGACGCACGAGCGTATGACGTAAGACGGCTAGCAGGAGGCTAACTAGTACGTCAGAGCCTATGACGCACGAGCGTAAGACGGCTGGCAGGAGGGTAACTAGTACGTCAGAGCCTATGACGCACGAGCGTATGACGTAAGACGGCTGGTAGAAGGCAAACTAGTGCGTCAGAGCCTATGACGCACGAGCGTATGACGTAAGACGGCTGGAAGGAGGCTAACTAGTACGTCAGAGCCTATGACGCACGAGCGTATGACGTAAGACGGCTGGCATGAGGCTAACTAGTACGTCAGAGCCTATGACGCACGAGCGTATGACGTAAGACGGCTGGTAGGAGGCTAACTGGTACGTAAGAGCCTATGACGCACGAGCGTATGACGTAAGAGGGCTGGCTGGCTAGGTGATCGGGTGGTAGCGAAGAGAGGTGGTGATGACGTCAGAGGAGCCAGAGGGATGCAGATAACTGAAACCCCCATTTCTTCCTCACTACTTTCGTGATCACCGTGAAATTTCCTAAAGGATCTCCGAGTTTTGTATGTATGATTTGGTATAGTACAGTATGGTATGATAGCAAAGAAATTCGTATGGTATGGTATGAGTACGGTGAGAATATGGTATGGTGCCGATTTGCAACACAGTCTGGTATTCGTGTTATATGTACTCAAATATTTATTTTGTGATATTGCACCAATCGTACTCTTACGAACTAAATCACTCGCGACGTAATCGTGGTAACCCATGATAAGTAAAACAAGAGTATTTGAAAAAATAGTCAATTTCCACTGAAATATGAGTACCTACTGTTAGACCGGTTTCGGTGATTAAACCATCGTCAGTATTGTTTTGTTACTGACGATGGTTTAATCACCGAAACCGGTCTAACAGTGTACTCATATTTCAGTGGAAATTTGCCGATTTTTTCAAATACTCTTGTTTTCCTCAATCGTACTCCTCGTATCGATATCTACACCCTTCCAACTTGGTATCATGAGACCCTATCAACTGGTGCACTACTTGCGGAAACTGGAGAACCCCCCCTACACCTACGCCGAGATATGCTTGCTGCCCACTATCTTCTCCAAATCAGTGGCAAATATAAAAAATTCTCAGCAACATTAGAACATGGGCAATAGAAGACTTAGCGGAACGCAGCTGGATTAAAAAGCCCTCACCTTTGTTATGTCTTAGCTTCACTAAACTCAGCACCTCATCTTGGAATGCCAGAGAGCAACTCCTACAGAGACTGCCAACGATGACAACCAACCCGTTCAACCTTGAGTCCATCCTGCAGACGACAACTCAGAAATCTACGATTACCTACTCCAAACTCAAATTACACTATGAACTTCATAAAAGTGATCAAATAATGAAAAATACTTAAGAGTGTTTAAACGTGAACCATCAGGCTGTATCTTCATTCGAAGCCAATATATTTATATTTTTTTTAAATTGATTTTTTCTTGATTTATGTTTTTAGTTTCAATTAAATCTAGTAGGAATCAATGATGTTGGTGGGCCAATTCTACTCCCTATAAACTTGCACCAAGTTTAATTCATATAGGGCCACTAAAGGAAATAAAATGAGAACATTTCATCGATGTACTCAATGACAGAATTGTGATTTTATCAAAGAAAACCCTCCAACAAGTGGCGATAGAGTTTTTCCAAAATTGATTTAACTGGAGATCTGAACCGTAAGATTTTTCGTCGGTAGAAGGCCATTGTAGAGAGGAAAAAGAGGATTTTGATCCCCTCACCAAACTTCGAATAGCTTCGATCTCGATGCGCTCCGAAAAGTTTTTCGTTCGACCACGAGTTACTCCTGAAACGGAGAAGGGAAAACATTAAAATTGTATTTCAGGCCCTCAACGTAGATCGGAGTTTTGCCCCAACCGCTCTTAACCTCCAAATCCCCAAACCTGAGAAACTCTGCGGTAATTCCTATCGGATCCCGATGTTGCCTCGGAAAGCTCCCCATTTTCCACTCTGGAAGTAAGTTTTTGATGATTCCCGCTTCGTGAAAAAAAATCCTTCCCACCCCTCTGGTTTCATCCTCGAAATACGACAATGGGATTTTTCCTCTAAAACAATTCCTTCATTCGCTGGAAGGTTTTACGCGAATGGAAAGGTCGAAGGCAGGAAACCCGATCGCGTCGCAATGGACTTTACTTGTTGTCTTCAGGGTCGGGAATATTCCCCTGGAACTGGGTGGACTTTCAATATCGAACTGAAGTAGGGAACATGCTGCTAAATCCGGAGAGGTTTTTTTCTGTTCCCTACTCCTAGTTCCATTTAGGTTTGTATTGAATGCGGCAGCGATGTAATTGGTTCTCTCTCTCACCTGCAACCCCCACCCCTATTACTCCTGACAGAAAAAACCGACTGCTCGCAACATTCAAGCAAAAAAATAAATAAATCGGGCGACCGAGACGTGGAAGGTTGATTTTAAATGATATTTCGTACGTACAGTGAGTAACAGAAAATAGTATCCAAATAGTATCCTCCATTTCCATATAAAACAAGTTCAAACTCCATCTGGTTTTCGATGTAAAAACACGTATCAGTAGCCCAAAATTGTTCCAAATACAGGAACGTACGTTATAGGTTCAATCCGCTGTACCCTGTCACTCTGCCCTGCCTTCCAATCCTAAAAAACCTCCAGTTACATCGCCATGTGAGGGCCTATCTAGGGTAGTATTGATGTATACCTACTCGTAGTCTTTGATATACTTTAATATACTACACCATTCCTTTACTAAATGTATAACGTTCATGCTGTAGAGTCTACAGTGTAGACTTGACTTGTGAGGTAAATGAACAAATATTTTTTTCGAACTCTTAATTTCCATTAGCTTGTCTTATCTCTTAATTTTCTACTGAATTAGATATGTAGAATTCAGTTGAATCGAACCTAAAATGAAGACAGTCAGTAATGATGGATATTGATGTATCGGAAGTAGCAGATATTGGATATTGAATATTGATATTTCTTACTTTGATACGCATCCCTATAATGACAATAACTGCAATAAAACACGGGTCTGTGAAGATGGCTGCTGATGAGTGCTTGGACTAAGGGGTGTTAGATAGTCGATAGTTGAGACTATCGATAGTCTCGATACTATCGAACACCAACTATCGTCTATAGTCTATTGACGTCGTTTTTGAGATTACTCTTGCTCGGCATATAATTACGTATTATCCACCTACCTAGTATGTCCTAGGGCTTACTCAGCAAGCCTTGCTGTGGGCAAACATGGTAAAATTTACTATTTAATTTCCCCTCACGCACATCTTCATCAAAATAATCCCATACATCAGACTTGGGAGGCATAATGAAAGGAAAATTCGTCTCTTGAAAGAGCCCAAATCATAGAACGCACTGAATGTCAACTGACTAATATTGAAAAAAACTCTGCAAATTCTTGACACAACGGTTCATTATCTTCTTTGTACAGATCACCCTTCTGTCTAGATCACTAGGTCTAAATGTCTAGATCCTAAATGTTAGATTAATTATTATTATCAATTATCACTAATTATTAACAATTTTATCAAGTACCTACTGAAAATTATTATAATTTATTGTTAGGTATTAATAATTCGTATTTATTATTAATAATAATAATTATTAATTATGATTAATTAATACGATATAATTCTGGGGTTTTTAATACTACGTCGGTAATAATTTTTCTATAAAAGAAGTACCTACCAACAAACATTCGAAATTACCTTCATTTCCGCAGCACGAAACGCACCTCAGAACAACAAACTCGACATCACTTAAGCCATATGATGTTCCAAAGAGCTTGTTAGTATGAAAATGGACCTGTATTTCAACAGTTTGATACACGATCGTGTTGTGAGGCACAATCTTTGAGCCCTCATTGTGAACGAACGGCTGGTCGTACAAAGCTGCGGATGGTCTTAAAAAATTCTACGGAACAAACTCTATCTAAATATGAAATAAAAAACATACCGATCTATATGAATTTTTCGAGATATGAGATTTTCAAATTTTCAAAATTCGTTTTGAACCCCTTCCCCTTGACCTAGGGTTATGAAAAGTTTCGAGGACCATTGTGGGGTTGGTCGAAACCCATAAAAAAAATTTCGTAATTTTAACTCAACGCTAACTGGGCAAAGTGGCGCGGACGGCGTACGGCGGACGGACGGATTTTTTTTTATTCGATTTTCTGAATCTACGTATCTTGAAACGTAAACCAACAAATTTTGAGGGGGGGTTAAAAAAAATTTTTCTTTGGGCGATTCCAATGGTTCATTATCGAAGATAATAAACCAAAATGAGAAAGGAATAGGCGTAGTTGCTAGTGAGTGGGGAGCTGAATTCAACGAAATTCAATCCGAGGAATTACAAAATCCCAGCAGCTATGTCTTTTAAGTTTTTTAATATAGAGGGGGATTCATAGAAGTCATGTGTGTGTGTTGAGCAAACAGCTTCGAGAAGGAGAAACAAAAGAGCAGATCAGGGTAGATTAGGAGCAGATTAGGAACCACCTGACTCAGTTTGCCAAATATTGAAAATTTTTAATATTTAATAGAACAATAAAAGGAAAAAACCCAATTCAACGAAATTCAATCACATGAAGAGCCTTCAGGTTATCTTGTTCTAGTCCTTACTAAGAACTTCTTACAAACCTCTTCTTAGAACGAGGGGTGTGCTAGGTAGCGGTAAGTGGTAGTAGATAGTACCTGTTCCCTTTCCGTTTCGAGAAATTCCAAAGTTGAAATTGCAAAAACTATCGAACAAAACTATCGATAGAAAAAAAACTATCGATAGGAGGTTACTATCGATCAATCGATAGTACTATCTAACACCCCTACTTGGACTTAGTAGTGAGGGTCGAGATGAGAAAAGGTTAAGGTTTACCTCAATGTGTTTGTTTGGGACAGGCTTCAAGTTCGATCCTAGCGCCCTCTGGGCATGCACCCCGTCCATCTCTTGAGCTCTTGTTCCCCCTCCTGCCATCATCAAACGGTTTGAACTACAAGCGCCCCCGAGCGGTTAACTAATGGCGTTGAAGGTGTTGAAACTAACCCCCCCACCCCTAAACAAACCATTCAAAAAGGTCAATTGGAATCAGAAACGTTTCCTCTCTACTGTCTGATGAAAATGTTTGGAATTCGGTCTGTACACACCCAAATAAATAAGTGATGAAATTGAGGAAAGCGATGGGGGAGGAAAAAAATACATACTATAGTCAGTGACTGTGCAGTTTCAAAGGGAGCTGCAACCCTCGTGGTTAGGTTAAGTAGGTACCGGCATGTATGCAAACATTGGTCAAACTTCAGAAGTCGCCTTCATCAGTGCGTCCTGCCACAACTTTTAGGACCGAAGTAATCAAAATGGTTTTTTTTTAAATTCGCCCTTTAAAACTGCACTACTGGTTTTGGCACACCCTGCTGAAGGTATATTTGTCTCTTGGTTTAAAAAAACGGGCGGTAGACCTTGGGTTCTACCGATAGGTAGATCATTTAATAATGATTAATTTCACGACGTTGTAACAGATTGAGTATAGAGATGTATTTGAAGACTCTTTCCACTCCTCCACCTCTTGAGCCTTTTTCTTAGCTCTATATGTTTTAGCTCTTTTAGCTGATGTACCATCGTAAGGTTTCGATTCGCGTTTTTTGCGCTCACGATATTGCTTACTTCTTTGGACACCTGTAACATCTTGAGATTTCACATTTTAACCATCCCTAACCATCATCGTCCGAGTTGAGTTGAGTCTTTTTCTTAGCTCTGTACGCTTTGTGTCGTTCTGAAGCGCTCGTATCTGCAGGCATAACGAAACTATTTTTCTAGCCTCTTCATTTATGTCGTTATGTAACGCTCACAACCACCATAGTAACGTGACGCTAGCAGCTATTATAGTAACGTGATTCAATTTCCACTAGATGGTGCAACTTCTCGTGCAACTCCGTGATGTGACGTTCGCAAACCCCATCGTGACGTGGGCGCTCGTAATGTTCGCAAAACAAATGGAAACGTCCTGTTAATGATTATTAAATGATAAAATTCCCCCCTATAACGAGGCTCTCAAGCGAACTCTATTACAAAAAATGTGGACTTGAGTGCCACTACAACTGTATCGACCGTCACGGTTTTCTCCACGTCACGGTTATCAGAGGTGAAGTATTCATTTATTATAACCTATTGCATCAGAACTCAACAGCACCGTGCGGAGATCCTCAAGCTTGCTTACCATGTCTCTCCGACTTCTGGTTATGCTGGTTAATATTATACAGGGGTGACAAAATGGAATAATTTCAAACCAATTTTAAACCCCATTTTTGAGGAAGTCCTCAAACTTTTAGGTTAATCCAGGATTTAGTCAAACGCTTAGTAAATCCTGGATTAGTAATTCTTGGATTAGTAATTCTTAGATTTAGTAAATGCTCTATATAGTGAATCCTGGATTCAATTTATAATGGAATCGTTACTTGTGCAGTTTGATTATTCTTGTTGAGACTAATCCACAGCTCACGGGCAAGCACTGACCGACATTTTTCCTCCGTTTTGGATAGAATCCTTCGAAATCACATTTTCCGAATTGAAACTCAGTGGCCTAACCTTTCCATCTGGGATTGCCCTTGTTGGAAATGGTGTCGCAGTTTACATTTTGGCAGGCTACGTTTCAACTCCCAATTTACAAGAAGATTGGTTTGAAAATAATGGCGATATAATGGATTCTAAATCTAAATGAGTTTCAACGGCCGATATAACTTGATTCCGTTCACGTTATAAAACATGAACGGGAAGGAGAAAGTTTTTCAATTTTCAAGAAGAAAGATTTATTAAATTCGGGAAGAAATCGAGGGGGGTTGACATATGGAAGGCTACCAGAGGGCTGGCCGGGTGGGGGAGTCTCCGAAGTTTATATCACACAAACTTCGCTCGGAGCCAGAGGGAAAATGCAAAGCTGTACTTTTTTATGAGAGAAGAAGAAAAGCACTTCGTCACCACATCCCCTCCATTGCCTTAATGTAATATTCACAGATTTCTAAAGACTTATAAAATATGGAGAGAGATTTTGAGTGAAGCAGAAAAAAAAACTGGTAGGTGACGTCTATTCGTGAAAACTTACAACAAATGAGGCCCTTCGACGAATTATGAATTTTTTTTTGACGAGTTGAAAAATTAAATAAATCGTCGTACTCGTGAATAACGAATGAGGTTGGAATAAATCAAATCTGTCAGTGCACGTAAATCTGCTAAGCTCTTAAATCCACTCAATTAATTAATAAGTACGGTCCCATATATCCGATTATAGTACAGTACATAATGATCACCCGACTTGAACATCGCTTTGTTATTCTACGTTTGAAGTGCTACTTTGCCTTAGCCTATAAAATCCTCCGAAAATGCTACTTTTGTGAGCAAGTTCTTACTTAATTACCCCTAACCTCGACTCGAAGAGCCCTAGATAGGGGTCATTAAATCGAGTGGTTCTTTTCAGTGTCAAATACGTTATTAAAAGTGATTTTTGAAAGAGTACTCGGTGTTTTTACGGGACATTGCATTTCACGAAGAGGTCCGGGGTAATGTAGCATTACATAAAGAAAAGAAGAGAAAAAAAAACTTGGTAATCCATCGACAAGGTCTACCGAAATAATGATGGAGGGGCCCATTTCGCCCTATTATATTTTAACGGTTTAATGGGACGAAGGTTCGTCTTCATTTTCCTAATACAACGCTTTAAAGGGAGAAACTAGGGATGGGAGCAGGATTTGACTTGCAAATTTCCACGTTACCCCCAAAAGCTCCGATCCACCACTCAAGTCTTCCTCGGATGGAGTCTTACACTGATGTGATAATCCCACGGGCCTTACCATTCGCTACAAACAATTTGGTTCGGATTACAAACACTCTCTCTCCTTCGTCCCTTCTTCAGACAGGGGGATAGTAAAGTTGTGTAGGGCGTAAGGGGAATGGGGTGTAGAGGGTTACTTGGATTCATGGGAGGTCCAAATTAATTCGCTTGTTTCTCATGACACTTGAAAGAGCAGGCACTTGTTTCATTTCCATCCAGGCTTCAACTGCTACGTCAGTATCCATTTGTACACGTGTCGTTTTCCAATTCAAACCTACTGAGCAGCAACCTAAGGCACTCATGTCGTTAAACTAAGCGTAAATTGCTAGCCAAGTTCTTTTTTCCGTACGTAAGCACTCAGAAAACCCCAGAGTCTTCAGAAATTTCGTTACCCTCATTCTACTATTTTTCGCCCTGCAATCTGTGATGGCAAGTCCTTTCTAGAACTGTGGATATTAATGGAGTACTTTGAGCAGATGCTGATGAATGGTTTTGTCCATTCGAAGATAGTTTTGAAAATCGTCAAGCTCATTACGAAGCTCTGCAATCAGATTCGTTGATGGTAATCTCTGATCTGTTCAGCAACCATTCTTTGCTCCATTTTCGTTTTCCACTGCAGACGTTGTAAGCATAATATCCTCTTTTTCTATATCTTCCATGTTTTCAGTTTCAATAAATTCAAATCAGCAAATTTCAACAAAATCAACGTCACGACCACCCACCCAACGCACTCAACTGCACAAACACAACTGAACGTGTGGACGGCAACCACTTGTTAAGCTCAGTTTGCACAAACTGAACTGTGCAAACCATCTTGTGCTAGGGGTGGGGAATATTTAACATAACCGCTTCAAATAACCTAATACTGTCCAAATAACCTATTACTGGAATAACTGGGGGTAGGGCATCTTTGTCGCTTGCCATTCAGGATTCCGTGATAATAGGTTGGCTGGGACTATTCGAGATAATACCAGGTAATGGGTTACGGAAAACGAATGCGTGAAAGGTATGCGATCATAACTATCGACAAGTATTTTGATTGAGTTTTGAGTAACAGCGACCGTCTGGTAATTGGTTGTGGTATTAGGTTATTTTGGTAATAGGTCAACGGCGATTCCGGAAACTTTCCAGCGCCCAACGCGGACTGGAAACCAAGAAAAACCCGAAAACCCTAATCGCCGGTAACCTATTACTAAAATAACCTAATACCACAACCTGGTACCAGACGGTCGCTGTTACTCGATGACCTACTACTAAGAACTAACCGTATTAGACATGCCTAGTTTGAGCAAATTATCTGAGCGTGTGAAACCACCCTAATACCTGTTGAAGTGTTTCGTTATAGGAAAATGAGTATCGTCGTCAAGTTTACCTGCGCGTGATGCAACAGTAACAATTCAAATCACGGTAAGCATCGCTTGAAACGACAGTGTTCCGCCGGAAGGAAGCTCCGGCGAACGTTGAAAACGCCGAAATTCCAACCGAGCCCGACCTTCCCTCTGCTCCCTGAATAGTCAAACCGGGTGAGTCGACTCAACGGGAAGTTGGTTCTTAAATTATGCAGCCATCCACCTGCCACAGGGAACTCTGCACCGTTCGGGACCCTAAACCTCAACTGAATCGGAATTATCCCCTTCCCGTTGTTGTCTTTATCAGGACGGCGAATAGTTGGCCAATACCTCGTCAACAGGATGCCAGAGAAGCCGACCGCTATCCCAATCGTTAGAAATCTGGGATGAGTGGCGAGTAAGCTTTGCATCATACGCTCTGTACCTTCATTGCGACTGTGAAACCACTGGTAATATGTGACGAAACAGGATCATGGAATAAACAGTTTATTGTTGGGCACCGTAACATTTTTGTTAACCTTCAGCAAGTGGACGTTTTCAGGTGACATTCGGAATGGACGGGGTCTCCTGGAACCCTCTTCATAAAACCTTTCCTCACAATTTCCATTCCACCATGAACACATAATAATAATAATAATAAAAACCTTTATTGTGTAAAGACAGTCTGTTATCCATATAATACATATAAAACATATAATATAATACATATAAAACTCAAGGAGGAGTTAAGGATTCAATAGGTACCTACATAATGTATGGTTGAATAAACTCCGTATTGTTAACATATACAAACGATAAAATCACTGCTTTATGGTAAACGAAGGACCCATCCTGCAGTTTTTCTTCTTGGGGGGGGGGGGGGGGTTCTTCAGAGTTGAATAGTCGCAGCTCTTCCTGCTGATTTTCTTGGTTTCGACGGCCACGTTGTTTTCCTGAGTGGGTGGAAACAATTTAGCTTTTCTTTGGTCTAACCATCCCATGACATCTCATATGATTTTTGTGACAGAAAGATGCACTCCTGGTGGCCTGACAATTTCAAGAGAATGTTGCAAAATAAACTCCCATCTTGAAATCAGGGGGGTGTCTGCAAAGCAGAGGAATAGTATTTGAGCATTCACTCGAAACCGTCTTTGTTCAGCCATCTAGAAAAGGGGGCACTAACATGAATATCAGGATGTCAACTAGAGATAATAAGTAGGTACTGAATTATGCCACAGTAAGAGCTAATAAAACTGAATGCTAGAAGAAACCAATAGATACGAGAGAAATCAAGAACACAACAAGCATTGCTAATGGTTATAATCAGAAATATTTGTTAAAGACAAGTACATGATTCACCTTGACCTCCTTCCTCCAGGGCTGTGAAGCTACTTAGCTCCTGACGTTCTCCCTGTGCTGTGGGCGGCCGGTACCCCCCCGCCCCCCACAAAACTGCTAAGGTTCCCCCAGACCCCGTCCACTTGTTGAAGGTTAATCTACGATACATGCTGAGTGCGGATATAATCAAATTATGTTAGCTGCAGTGAACTTTTGTTAGGACTTTCTGTGTAGGTACATTATATTCATACAGAGGGGTTTTGAGAACTGGGGCTGGACTGTTTGGTTGGTTTGATTTTGTCGTCGTAGCACGCAGTGTAGAGCATGTCGGGAGAAAGGAATCCTGTGAAGACGAGCTGTTGAAATCGGTGTTGGGCGCTGTAAAAGCGATAAAAGACAAAAATCCTCTTTCGGCCTTTGTGGTAGAATCAAACGAAGGTCGAAAAGGAAGAAGTCGGTTAGTGAGAAGTCTGGTGTTTCGGAATGCCTGTCATGCTCACGAAACCGTGATCCGAGCCATTGTCATTCGTACCAGTTGGAAGCCGAAAGGAGTTGGGTAAATTGGGGTGGGCCGCGTGAACGGGTCATTCCATTGAAAACCTCTTGGCAAAGGTGGAAATCAAAGGGTTACTCACAAGGGTCGTATTTACCTTGGAGTAGACGTACTCCACGAATATTTCTATCTGGCATGACGATTTCCACCTAAAAGAACCTGAGGAATTATCACCAACATGATTCCTCAAGATCTTATATAGGTGAAATAGGATAAATTGTGATATCTTATTTTCAGGGTCTTGGCCTCCATGTTCGTTCCACCGTCTCAAGGACGATGTGCAGGAGATGTGAAGTTCCAAATTTTTGATTGCGAATAGAAGAGACAATAATGCATTGATGTGAATCCCATTTGTTTCAGGCATGAGGATTCTGGTGATGCTTCTCTTAGACACTCTGCCCATGCTCGGCAACGTTTTGCTCCTCTGCTTCTTCGTCTTCTTCATCTTCGGCATCGTCGGCGTCCAACTCTGGGAAGGGATTCTGAGGCAGCGCTGCTTTCTCAAGCCCCTTCCAAACGTCACCTACCCCAAGTGAGTGACCAAACCTGCTCCGCATGACCGCTTTTTCATTGCGCATTTCCTTTGGTATTTTTTCCACTCTACTTTACAATCACAATCATCTTTCCCTAAACGCAGGTGTTATGGGAAAAACGAGTGTATTTCTACATTAATCAACTACGAAATCAAGGAAATAGAAGGATAAATAGGAGGAGACTGGATTGTATTTGTGCCAAGGATGAAAAAAATTGAGTTAGGTACAGAATAAGTCTGGAAACTTTCAATTATTATTTTATTTATTTATTTGTTCAAAAGTTAATAAAATCCTTCTAAACAACTCAAATTTACAAACTCAAGAGACACCACACATCTCATATTCATCCTTACTGGCTCACCTTGAACAGTACAAGGCTCCTTTAAACACGTTCTTATATCCTCACTCTGTTGTCATTGCGTAAAATGGTCAGTAAACATACAACTTACTACTATCCATCTTAAACCGTGTCTGTATCTAAACATGGGGACAGGACGCCCGGTACGTCATATCCTTTTATGGACCCAACACTACCCCCAGTCCTGGATAGGGTTTGCAATCCCGTCCAGCTTTACCAATCCCGGGATCTCGGGATTACCTGTTCTCAAACCCGGGATCCCGGGATTAATCCCGGGATTCAGGAATTAATTTAAAAAATATAAAAATTATTGTAAAAACCGAAAAAATCGTTTATTTTTTTAAATGCTAAGTATAACTTTACAAACTTAACTCATTTACCTACAAATTATTTTAAAATTTTCAATTTTCAATTTTGTTTACGAACACATGTAGGTACCTACGTAGAAGTTATTTTTTTTCATTTTTCATAAAATGTGCCCTCAGAAAGCAGAGAGAATTCAGTGTCTCATCAGCTAGTTTGCTCCTCAGTTTCGTAGAAAATAATCCTGCTGCTGAGAATGCTCTCTCGGCTTCGACACTGGTTGGCGGGATGGTCAACAGATAGTTATAAACTATGGTTAAATGGTGGCCTCGGGTACCTCCATTGTCAAAGAGACTCATTTCTTTTTTGATTGTGGTCATCAGATCTCTTTGATGTTTCGTGATCGTGACAGGCTGATGTTTCCCCATGGATTTTTGGATTCGGGCCTCCAGTTGATCTTGCAAACTGGCTGTGCAATCGCTTACTGTGGATCTGTCGGCTTCGAATTCTTTCAGGTCAGTTGTAGGGTCGTCTTCACCGCTTAAAGGACCTTCGACTGCGAGTCTTTCGAGTATTCGCTTCAGCTCTCCTCGTATAGCTGCATGTGAGGGTCTTCCAAATAAGTCGTGTTCCCCAGGTGAATCTTCGTCGGGCTGTTCAGGTTCAGGGTGGTGTAGGTACGCAATTACCCCCGATAGGTTCTTCTCCCTTCTCTCTTTGAATCGAGCCATTAATGATGACGACATCCTTTCAGCCAATGCAGACTTATTTGCTTGCAATTTTTCAAATAGAAATTTCATGGTTGCGTCAGCCGACAACAAATTGGCTTCCCTCCGACAAAGCGCTTCCACAGCCAGCTTAATTGGAGCGAGAACAGCAACCACGTCTGAGAGGAAAGCAAATTCAGAATCACTGACTGTGAATGGATTTTTCATGTCAATTAGAGCTTTCTGAATGCTACCTTTCAGGTTCACGAAACGTTCCAACATTGTGACTAGGCTGTTCCACCTATTTTTAACATCCAGGACCAGTTGCATCTCCTTCCCTCGCTCTTCTTTTACATACTTTTGCAGTATGTCGTCATTTTTTACTGGGGACCTTCTGAAAAGGACAACTATTTTCCTGACTTTTTTAATAACAGCATTCAGGTCCTGATAATCAGACAGAAGTTCAATATCCCGTTCAGATGCAGTTTCCGTTGAGTCAAAGTTCAGACTTGATTCAGCGTTCTTCAACTCCAACTCTTCATTTTCATTATCTTCGTATTCTGTCTGCTCTTCTTCTTCTTCCAATTCGTTTTCATCGTTGTCGCCCACTTGCTTTTCCAGGAAACCAACTGAAGTACTTTGCTCCTTATTCTTGTAAAAAACGTCACAAACTGCCAAGTGGATACCATGAACCATACAAAGTTGATGTTCTGCCATCACCAGTTTCCCTACTTTAACCATTACAGAAGGCCCATCCGTGACGATGCAGACAATATCTTTCTCCAAACAAAGCCCAAATTGGAATAGGTGGCCTTCCAAGAGTTCCTTACACTTCTCAGCTGGCATAGTTCCACGCACACGAACCAAACCTAGGTTCCAGAATTCGTCAACAGCATGTAAATTAATGTTCATGTAACGCTTGTTCGCAGTTGATGTCCACTCATCGAAGGTGAGGCTAAACCGTGCACCTGATGATTTACGCTGTTTTATTTCAGCTGTGATCAGTTGTCGTATCTCTGTGTAGTATTTCATAACACGATTCTTAATTCCATTGGGGGATTTTGGTAAATCATGGTGTCCCATGCCTTCAAACAATTTCCTGAGGTCGACTGATTTAACGAACATATAAAAAGGCATGCCGTCTTTAGCTGTCATGCGAGCCAACGTTTCACTCAAATAATCCTTCTTATAACTTTTAAAACAGTAGTCTTCGAGTTTTTGTTTCTTTTTCGTCCCAGTAATTTGTCCCGGATTCTTAGCTGGTTCTGATGAACACGGACGTTTCCCATCAACTACTTTACTGCCAGTGCCAGACGTAGATATATCAGTGGTATTAATTTTCCTTCCATGAATAGCAAATAAGTGGGTATGCAATCCCTTTGTTGAACCACCACCAGTTTTCAGCACTTTATTACAATCCTGAAAATAAAATGCAACCAATGTACTTTGACGTAATGTTTAACCCGACAATTGGAAGTAAGTACCTACACCTTGTGATTACCATAATAATACTTATCAAGTTGGTAAAAACTAACCTTGCATTTCGCAATTGCTCCATCCTTACTCGTGAGAAACAGGCTCCATATGGAATCTTTGTTGCCGTCCTTTTTGTGTTTCACAAAGTCACTATTTCCAGACATCTCAACACACAAAAACACAGTCAAAAACTCACACAGTCAGTTGTATTGGGCACAGTCGAAAACTGTTAGGCACAACGCACAAAACGCAACTCAGTCAACAAAAAATGGAAGTCCGGAAAATTCTTCACGCTCGCGAGTGTGAATCACACATGTTGCGAGCTTGCGAGAGGGAGGGAAGAACGCGCTGTTTGGAGTTTGGACTGAAGGGGAAACGGTTCTGTGATTCACAGTCACAGACTTGCTTCCTAATTCTGAGGATTTCCTTTCTGGTTTTCATCATGAGCACTTTGCCTCGAGTTGGGACTATTTTCCGTTTTAATGCTAAAAAAATTTCCGTTTGAAATTTTTGTATTTTGAGATTTCGGGATCCCGAAATCCCGGGATTAGCCTCATGAATCCCGGGATTTGAAATCGGTGAAAATTGTCCGGGATCCCGGGATTTCGGGATCCCGGGATCCCGGGATTGCAAACCCTAGTCCTGGACTGTAATGAAAGTAGTGTAGAAATTTGGGGGTTTTGGAACAGGGACAAGACGTTACGTCTTCCAGGAGGTGTAAAATGTGCAACAACTCCTATTAATTAGTACTAAATATGCATTGAGAGCGATAGTAGACGCAACTCCACGTTTCTAGAAAACAGTCGCTTGAGGTCAGTTAAGGTCTGCTTATTTCGATATTTTAACCAACGTCACTTTTTTGGTATAGAACAACCTACTTGCACATTTAAAACCCCGCGTGAAAGACGTAACCTCTTGACCCTGTTTCAGAACCCCCAATTTCTAACTACTAGTGCAACAGGGGGCTCACAACTACCCACAAAATATTGTAAAACAGAGATACCACAATGAAAAATATAGCACTTTCATATACCTACAACACAGCCACTATACAAGAATGAAGCCAAGTGTATGGGGTAATAATTCAAGAAGTAATCCGCAGTAGCAAAGAGATACCACTGGATACCCGTCTTGGATACGTCCCAATGTTAGAATGGATTGCAATTGTGCTGTAGATTATCAGGGTAGGTGATGAGATATATGTGCTCAGAAATGATCACTTAGGTACCCCTGGGATTGGCTGAATACCAAAAAACAAAATAATTATGTTGAACAGAATCTTGAGCCATGGAGTCTATTTAAGTTTCGTTTCTTGTTTGGCATTACGTATCAAACGATCTATTGTTGCTGACTTTGTCTTCGATGTTCAGAATCGTAATTCGTCTGTCCAAATACGCTCGAAATATTCTCACTTTTATTGTTCAAACTGAATTTTACAACGGCTCTCAATAAAGTCGCTTCACGCAATATCCGAGCCCCTTCTTTTATTAGTGAGCGTATTTAGTTAGGATCGAGAGGGAAGTAGTAAAGTCGGAACACCCGAGGAAACATTCATGTTTAGAGGCGCCACTAAGGGCCTTGGCAAACAAGTCGGGCAAAGGGCCTTCCACAAGTCTTGGCTTCCAAGCCCTCCGGTGATATTAATTTCAGCCCGAGTTTCCCTCCAGCTTTGACGTTGCAGTGTCCCTTCCTTCAAGCTAAGAAGTACCGAGGAGAAGTTGGTTATGACTCCCACCTATTTCTGCTTGTTAGGTGAAGCCCCTCCCTTCCCCGCACCTCTTGAAGTAAACCCCCGACCGCCGTTTCTATGTAATTCCCTTCCCGCGTAATTTGTCACTGCGTTGAGCTCTGAGCTTTCCTTCTTCCTCAACTGGGTAACAGGTATAATTGGATCGGTGTTCCCAAACTTTGAGAGAAAAAGATAACAGTTCGAACATATCTTCAGTTATGCGTGGCAAAATAATAAATTAAATACCTGTACAATATAATGAGCTGATGATAGAAGAAACCGAAGTCTGAAATGGTGGGCTCTTTAGCTCGTTTTGGCATCACCAGACTGCGGTAGCCTGGTTCGCCCTGAACTGATTGTCGCTCAACCGACAGTGCTTGAATGTGAAATTATTGGTATTCTCAGTAAGTTCAAGAGGATGCCATCTTGAGAATTTTGACACAAATTACACTCTCCTTCAAAGACAGGCCAACAAATTTAAACGATTTGGAAGTAACACGGAAGTGAACTTTTGGGGGTTTTCGGGTGCACCGAATCCAAATCTGACACCAGCTTTTCCCTAACACCTCTAGTTTTCATGATAAAGGGCTTGACACTATTTACTATTTACTATTTTGTTATAATGCTAAATCATAAAATTTTCTGTGCCAATGTTTTTATATGAACGAAGTAGTTATTACTTTGCAAAAATTTGTAATGTTTTATGATTATTAAATTCTTAGCTGAGGATTGAGAAATAAGTTAGGGTTGGGAGGTATAACAAGAAGAAAAGGCGAGTTTAACACCACATGAAGCAGTGCCCAAATTTCGGCGGAGAATCACCCTGTTTTCTCCTTTTTACCAACCATTTTTTTACCAACTCATTTTCCTGACTCTAAAATTGTTTACTTAAACAATACCTACTTATTTGTTAAAACAAATTGAATTTGGATGTTGAGCTAGAGACTTGAAATTTTAAACTTGGGTCGCAGATGGATGACAATGCAATATTCACTCAGTTTCTTGCCTGTAAAATTATTTCAACAATATCTATTTTTTTGTACTTTTAAAAATTACAATGGCTGTTTCTAAAATTGAATCGAGAATCCGAATTTGTAATTATATTGGTCCTATCACTTTCATATTTCGTACAAAAATTATTTAAAGTTGTGAAAAATAGGCATTGTACAGAATTTTTGTATATTTTTTACAAAAACGAAGCAACTTATCACAAATTCTACTTCATATTCGTACAGTCCAAGCCAAAAAGCATGAAAAAATTATAGAAACCGAAACGCCGAAAAAATTCCTGTTGGCACAGAAAATGTCTGATGGCAAAGAAAATTATAAGCTTCAGCATTACTTTTAAACAAGTGACAAGCCCTATATTTTGAAAACTCGACGTTTGAAGGAAAAACTGATGTCAGATTCGGATTCAGCGCATCCGAAAAGCCCTAGATGGTTGTTCACTTCCATGTTACGAAATCATGTTGATCTGTGTTAATGATTCATGATTCTTCTTGTTCCTTTCGCATCAGCAGGACTTCCGCTTTCTCCACTTCCCGTCCCCATAATTTCCCATTGAAAGTTTTGACTCTCAATTTATAATGTGATTCTGAAAATTACAATATCCATGGATATCCACGGAAATTGTAATTTTCAGTATCACTCGGGTGGAATTCTCACTCCATCTCAGTTGATTTTCCCATTTTATAAGAAAACTCATTATGATGGGATTCCTTTGAACGTTTATTTCAAAACGGTCAACAACGTTAATAGCGTGGCAACTGCTGTTGAATGAAATTGAAATTCCTCCCACCCAGTCGTCATGATTTTAAACGTAGCGATGATGCTGCGCCCGTCACCTGAAGCAGTTAGGCCTGGTATAGCTATCTGAGTTGCTTTGATATCGCTGAGCGGTTGACTATAATGCGGCTTCGAACCGGAGTCAATTATTCAGCGAACGATCACTCATATTCATGAATCCCCTATTGGATTTCAGTCACACATCTCAACTACGATTCCCGCCCTTTGATATTCACCTCGGGCCCCCTCCAGGCAATAATTGAAATACGTCTGTGATTCCTCGCCCTCCATTATTTACTACAACGGGACCAATGGCTGTGTATGGCCGAGATTGTTGACGTTGATGACTCTTCAAAATGTCATTTTAGCTGAGCCAAATCATTCTTGGTCCATTCCAATTAGAATTTTTCAGGTAATTCAAGAGACACACAGTACACCATAATCGTAGGCTAGACCGGGGCGAGTTGGCATATGGGGCGAGTTGGCACACAGCTATTATGTCTGGCTAAAGTTGAGTGAGAGCGCTGTCGTCACAGTGTTAGTCGTCCTGCCTCATCTTCCAACGGAGTTCCAGTTTCTTCCTCCTTTTCGTTCAGTGTCCATGGGACAATTTGTCTTTTTCGAACTGTTGAGTAAATTTTTCCATCCGAAGTATTTTTGACTTTGTGCTGTTTGGTACTGAATTAGAGCAGCTAATGAATATGGAGTTCGTAGTGCCTAATTCTGATTGGAGTCACCTTGCCAAATTCGTTCTTTTGGTAGTTTACAGATCAGAGGCTGCCACCTGATTTGGAAAGTCGCTGTGGGGCTAGTTGGCATAGGAAAGGGCGGGGTCAGTTGGCACAACTTTGAGAACTATGCCAACTAGCCCCATCCCTTAAACTTATAATTAATTAGTGCATTTAAACTAATATTTTGTAGTCGTAGAAATTAAAATTTGGTACCAAGTTACCTAATTATTTTCGTAAAATCAAAAACCAAAATCTAGGACAACACAGGTCTCCCCTAGATACTGAGAATAGGAGCTTGAAATAGGTAGGTGGAGGTTTAGATTTTTCGTTACGTAGTATTTAAGGGTAAACCGAAAATTGGCTGTGAATTAAGAAGAAAATGAAATTTTAAACCGGAATACCATATTGTTTTTTTAGGGGGGGGGGGGCGCGTTAGGAAGATGCTGTATTTTAGTTTCTTTTTCTAACCCTCGTTGAAATCTAGTATTTGATCAGCGAGTTTCAGCCATAAATTGAAAAGTTTGTTATCACCCATCAGGGGTCGGGAAAACTCTTACCGTCCCGTGGAGGCGAAAAAGCGACGCGGAGGTCGAATCCCGGAAGGAAGACAGACGGAAGAGACTGCTTAGCGTCCGAAAACTTCTTCATGGGCGGGCGTATATCACTTGTAACCTCAACTGCTGGATGGAGTCCCTTTATCTTTTAAGAGTTGAAGAGAGGGTAGAATGGAGTGCTATACCGATTTCTCTTAACAGATAGCCGCCTCACTGGGTAGAGATGGTATTTCACCGGGGTTTTACGGCCCAGTAAATACGGGAGATTTGGAAGCCGGACGTGTAAATTTATTGATCGGCTTCCGGCGTGGCGACAAATGGAGCAAATCGAGATAAGGAGAGTTAAGTTGTCCTCCAATTAACTGGACATTGTGCTTCATTGTTGCCCTTGTTGCGATAAATATCTATTCAATTCTTCGTTTTCATTCTACTTTAAGGACATCTTTGAAATATAGGATCATTTGTTTTGCGCATTGGTCACGGTTTTTAGGTATTCATATCTGGAAGGATATTTGAATAAATAAAGGCCAAAAAGAAAATAAAAATAAAAATTACCCCTCCCCCCCCCCCCACAAAATTTGGTGGCTTACGTTTCAAGATACGTAGGATTAGAAAATCGAAAAGAATTACAGCTTCATAGAGTGAATAAAAATTAGCCATAGGAGCCACTCACCTGATCCTGGGCCTATTCTGCTTAAAGTGTAAGTCCTAAAAAGGCTGCATACCAAATTACAGCTTGATAGAGTGAATAGCATAGAAATTAGCTTTAGGAGGCCACGTGCCAAATTTCAGCTTTATGGAGTGAATAGCATAGAAATTAGCTTTAGGAACCACTCAGCTGATCCTGGGCGTGTTCTTCTTAAAGTGTAAGTCCCAAGGAGGCCACGTGCCAAATTTCAGCTTCATAGAGTGAATAACTCTAATTATTGTGAACCCAAAAATGTTCGTTAAATCGAGAGCTTTCCACGAACGATTTTTGTACGATCAAAAAATGGCGAAGATAAATTTTCCTAGCGGAAATCATTATACAATCGGAAGTAGATTAGCGTAACGGACGGACGGACGAACTGGTTTTGCCAATTTCGTGTTCCATGTTGAAAGGTTGTTAGGTCTTCTTCTACACCAGTGATCCCTACCTTGTGGTCTGAGGGCAATTTTCATGTTATAATGAATTTTAATCTTGAATCTGGACGAAAATTATGCATCAACCGAAATTGGTTGAGGTACTCAACATGCAACTGCTCCATTCTAGAATTTATTTAGCGGTGAGTTTCACTGATCCTGACGTGTGTTTGCGGTATCCTACCTGTGTAACTATTGTACCTACAAGTGGTCTTCAGTAATGAAAACGTTGAGAACCACTGTTCAACAGTATACATTTCAATCCATGTTTAAATGTGTGGCCCGCTATGTGTGGTGAACTGCTGAAATGATTTGCTCTACTGGTTTAGGATTGAACACCAGATAGTCGAAACCCCCACTTCAAGGGACGTACTCTACCCATCTCTTTGTCGAATTAACCACTCAAACACGAATACAACATTGAACACTACAACAAACTCTACACCTCATCCACCCTTCATACCACCATACAACTAATTAAAGAAACCATCTAAATATACATACCGTTAATCAACTAATACCTCCGGAAGGACGTCGAAGTCATCAAAAAAGGTCAAAAATCACGAAATTCGTCGACATTTCAAGGGAAAGACAACAATGTTTATTTGTGTTCCAGGACCCTCCAGGAAGAATACAGTGTTCGCGTACGAACAACAGAGTAAGCAAGATAAACAAGAAAAACAAAAGATGTTTTCTGGGTGTACTTGGTAAAGAGGCTGACAGAGTGACGCTGACTTGTTTCGTTTTGTTTTCACTTTATTTTTCTACCGAAATTTCCCCGCTATTTATTTGCCATTTTCTGTTTGGCAGGCCGCTCTCTGCAATGTGTTTTGATTTTGGCACAATGTTGAATTTCAATGCTGTTGATTTTACTTTGCGAATAAATAGGCTGGGTGTGGAAAAATGAGTTACACCCAAATGACCAGAGCAATGAATGAATTACGAGTTATTTTTCTATATAAATCTTCTACTCGGTTAAATGTTATGTGTGCATCTTTCTGAATATTTCCGTGAACCAGCAATGATTGCGAGTTCGACGTAAATCCAATCATTGTCGTTTGAATCAAAATGTTACCGATTCATTCAAACGAATTTAATTTGAACCGTATCTTTGTATTCTGGTACTTGAAAAGAATTCTGTTTATTTCTTCTTCTTGTTTGTTTCTTCGCTTCTTTTTCAAAGCGCTGGTTTTTTATGTTCGATAAATATCTTTGCATCCTTCGCCGATCGGCCATTCTAGAATAGTTACTAGTTGGTGAATACGTCGAATTATTTAAGGGTATCACAGGTCTCACAACGAGCTCAATTTTCTAGCATGCACTTCGTATGTGTACAAATTGTACGATGAGAGCTTACAAAGGGGTTTTAAAATCGAATATTTGTCGACTCTAGGTCGTCGAGATCGGAAGTGTTAATCGCTAGTAACAAAACTCCCGACAGTCGTGCTGAACCGTACGATGTTCAGTTTTGCAAGTTCATTTCATTGTGTACATCCCAGATAAGTTGAATGAAAGCTCACTTTAATGAATCCCCTAACTGCATTCTATCGCGAGCGGCATCCTTTGTGATTCCAATTGGATTATTCAAGTGTTTCACAGCGACGGTACGAGAGAGCATTAAATTACAGAAAATATCAGGGTTATGACCCTGACCATTCCCACCACGAGAGCGAAAAATAAGCAATAATATAGAAGTTGTCTGGGCGTAGCTTAGTATTACTTACCACAAACGTTTCGGCAGAATATCTCAATTTTCAAGATAGTAACACCTCCCAAATTTCGACGGGTTACTCAATATGTCCATACTAAGGCTGAGTTCGAACATGGACATTATTGGGGTGCAAAAACTGTTTTATTGAAAAAAGCTCCCAGGGTGATCTTACTGGGCAGCGCTCTCCTGTGACAGTATTCAGAGATTATCATGGGATATCATGGAGCCAAAAATCAGCAATTGTATAGCAGTTATCTGGGCGAAGCCTAGCCTTATTGCCCAATGGCCACAAACGTTTTTGCGGAATATCTCGATTTTCAAGATAGTAACACCTCACCAAATTTCGACGGGTTACTCAATAGGTCCATACTAAGGTTGAGTTCGAACGTGGACATCATTGGGGTGCTAAAACTGTTTTATAAAAAGAAAAAAAATTATAAGCAAGGTCGCTAAGAAGAAAGAATTAACGTTTTCTGTCAAATTCAATCCTGTCTATGGAACAAGATGAAAAATACTGGAGCTCAATCAGAACCGCTTGAACAATGCTGGGATTTCCTCGTAAATGTATTGGAATTAGTTCAAATACAGTATTTGATGCGAGCATTAACACAAGAACTATTCCCTTTACCGAGAAATTATGGATAATATAACGCGGAGCCCCGACTCCTGGCAGTACCCCCCCCCCCCCCTCCCACCAGATGATTCTAGTATTTAAGTAATATTTCGTGCTCTCAGGCTGATCTTACTGAGCAGCTCCCTCCGATGGCAGTATTCAAATAATATCATGGACCCCCCCCCCCCCCCCCCTAGCAATTGCATAGCAGTAGCAGTTTTAGTATTACCTAATGGCCACAAACGTTTTGGCAGGATATCTGGATGGAGAGAGAGTGACGGCACTCAAATTTCGGTGGGTTACTCAACAGGTCCAAGGATGAGTTCGAACATAGAACATTGTGGCGTGCGAAAAATGTTTTATCGAAACAGTGAACAAAGCGAAATCACTCAAAAACAATGATTTGGCCATGTATAATAGTCCCTTTCCCCCGTCTCAAATATTAAGACATTGGAAACTAAACTCTTAAAATTAGAAACTAATTTCTTGAAAAGTGAAGTGTTTTCGATGATGAAAAGTGTTAAAATTGGTTTAAACCCGTCTATTAGTACCCTGTTAGTCCCAAAGTGCTCCCCCCCCCCCCTGGCTGGTTAGGTACGTTACTGATGTACAAGCAGGAGTAAGTTGGTAAGGTTAGGTCATAAACCTCATGGACCCCCCTCCCTGGAACCAATCGTCCTCAGTAATCTATACGCATTTATATTTCACAAGTATTTACAGTTCCCGAGTTTTATTCTTAGTTCCTATGTAAGGTACTAACTTAAGGGTTTCAACGTTATTTCCTTCTCCCTTGGTTCCTCAACGAACGAAAACTGCAGTAATACGGTTGTAAAGCTTCGCCATTTCGTAACAGGAGTAGAATACAATAACATGTGTAGGTATAATTGGTAGGTATAATTTATTATTCTATCCTCAAATTTTATTCAAAACTCTTACAACTCTTTTAAAAGATTCAAACTTCATTGTACTGTACGAACAAGCACAGGAAATTCAAGACGAAATTCCAGCTGTTGGACATGATGTAACTGTACGTAGTGGGATCCTCGAAGAATTTACTCTACTGCTACTGATTCACAATCAATCCTTACAAATTGTCGTTGCACGAAGTCAAAACGTAAAAATTATCGTATCTTCTTAAAAAAATGAATTCACTCGTACATGCTTGTGTCCTGTCTGCTTGGTGCAAATAGTGCAGAATTTGAAATTTGTTTGAAATTAATTTCGTAATTCCCCTGTCCAACCCCGGTGCCAATACACTTCGTAACATCACACGACACCCCTATTCGAAATCCCAGTTGTTATTAATCAGCGTATACATTCCGCCAAGCGCGTTTCTCCTTACTAATCAGTACCTACACTTGTCGACTATTATTTACGTATGATTTTCACTATAGGCGCCGCTTATGTCAGCCTCTTGTAATCATTCGTAGCCTTCTTGATCTCGGAGTTGTGTATCTTCTTGCCTTCCTTCGTATCTTCTTATAGAAAAAAAATCCGGATCCTTCCTTCAGCTGATTCGACCGTTAAACTCTTCACGTCTTTCTGAATTAAAAGTTCTGCTTTGCGAGAACATTACACTAGTTTACCTTTTCCCAGTCCTTTATTATTCCCCATTGGAAAACATCAATTGAATTCTGCTGCTTCACATTCCTCTCTATCACATTTCCACTCTCCGTTCATCCGTTTTTTCACTCCTTAGTATTTTCTTCTTATATCCAAGTGCTTCTTTACGCTACGATTCCTCTTGATTCTTTTGTGTCCTCATTCTTTAGACAGGTTGAACTCTCAAAAGCTCCTTAGTATTCAATTCGAACTTTAAAATTCGTTGAATGGCAAGGAACGAGAAGTTTTAGCGAACAAAGAGCTACTATTAAATAATTTCTTATTGCAGTTTAGAGTCAGTTCTCCTCTACTCAGAAACAAAATGATTGAAAACTATTTTATTAGGATAATAAGAACTAATCAACTAATCCCAATAAGTAATAATTTTCGAAAATTTATTTGATTTCTGGTTACTTAGCGGGTTATGGATAGTACAAATGGATAGTACAATTCATTATTCATCGTCGGTTTTTAGCGAATTTTCGAAGAAAAGGAAGTTCTCGGTCCAAAATTTTTAAAACTCGAATTTCCGAATAAAATGTATAGCAAAATCCGTTCCAGACCATCCTGAATTCACTTACAGAAGACACCAAAAATCATAAGCATATATAATATATACGCTTATAAATTGTATATCGTGGGCTCAATGCCATAAATGGCTAACTCGAAATTTGTAGTTTTGAGATACTCAAGGAAAATAGTTTTGACATCGGGTTGACATTACACTGGGAGCTGCGTATGTTCGTAATCGGGCCACTCTAAGGGGTGTTTAGTGGAGTTTTAAGGGGGGAAAAATTGCCCATAAATCCCAAAAATAATTATCACCTCGTTTTAAAGGTTGTCTTTACGATTAACACGATGGTGAAATCAGAATTACGATATCTTGTTCCGTTCTCAAACTGGAGCACTTTTAAAGTGAAGAAACGTAGTTGTTACTTGAGATGTTCTTCACAGTAAATCTGCTCTAAGCTGATAACGAAACGAGATATCGCAATTCTGACTTCACCATCGTTTTCAGCGTTGAAAAATCTATATACTGAGGTGTTACTCGGCAGAAAATTATTGAATGAGATGTTCCAAACATTTTACATAAAACCAGTTAGGTACTCCTTCAAAAATTTGCACCTATAGCCATGCTGCATGACTGGGATTTTCATCGTTCATTTTATCATATACGAGTATCTCTCTCAATTTATTTGTTATTTCCATAATTATTTAAAAATTAACAACACCCTTCCCTAATTTCCCTACTTTCCTCGTTCATAGCTCGTTCAAAAAATGAATGATTCTTTCCTTGTAATTCGTCGACGAAATGGTTTTCCCTCAATCCCCACCATTTGCCCCAAACCCGTGAAAATCAACTAATAAATAATATAATCAACTAATAAATAGTATAACTAATAAATCAATGGACATCACTGACACAACCTATGTACCTACTCATCTACCATAAACAAACTTATCAATTCTATACTTCACTCTACATAACCTGTTATCTACTGCTCTTCAAACAGCTCTACTTCCCTTCTCAAACTCTATTGCACACTCTCACTCACTGAATGCAACTTGATCGTTGGAGATTTGAACAGACGAAACGCATCATTTCTGCATTTTGGGTCGACGTTGCATTTTGAACATGAACACGTTTTATCGGAAACATTTTTGTAATACCCCGTTCATACGATTTCGTCTCGATGTTGTTTGTTGAATGGTTTTGTACAACTTTTGAGGATAGAATAGTATTTGGTATGTGGTTATCTATTTTTGAAATCAACTGGTCAATCGAAATTCGTCGATAAGTTTAGTGGATTGATTTTTCTTTTATCTTGTAACGAGAATGCTATTGATTGCAATGTTGTGTAGAGTTTGGTTTCGTCGAAGAGCTGTTTTTTTAACGATAATAAATATTATGTTTTAATATAATATTATGACAAAGGTGAGTCTGAATTAGATACAGTTTTAAATCGCTCTCTTCGTGAAGTTGATGGTTCGTCCAATTATTCTAATGCATTTTGATGCGTGTAACAATCTTCTACTGTGAACACTCTGGTTCTGTTTAAGCGACGATGTCATGATTATCATAATACTCGCTGTTGAACAGAATGCATATTCCGTATAATGATTATATTCGTGTTGTCTATTTATCATAGTGGATGCAATGGTTTTTCCAATGCTGTATGGCAGTTGCTTGATATTGTTAAGTAGTATTTTTGTTACCAAGTTAGATTTTTTCTACGACCATGTGATCTCTACGAGCGAGTGGAAGTCACACGTATTTATTTACCCATATGATCACATTAGGTGACTACGTCGAAGAATTTGAACAGTCTCAAATTTGAACATTGAGTTTCACTTGGTAGAAGTTCATGTTTGTAGTATAAATAATAAATAAAAAATAGTGTAATCAAAAACTACTTGAAGATCAAGTAGATATCTACTTGTGAAATCTTTGAAAAATTTGCAGATAATGATGTGGGTTTGCTAACTGGAGTAGGATTTAGTTATCGTTCCACGTCTGTCATAGGAACTTTGGAAGTTACAGTTCCCCACCCACAATACAAAGCCTTTTCTACCGTACGTTTACCCGCTATTTCCTTCCTCCAGTGTCCCGTTACAGTTTTAAATTCGGAAAGTTAAGGAGAAAAGGAAACTTTTTTCCCACCTGAGTTTTTATGAGAAAAAACTACCTCCTCCAAGGATTTTTAACGGCAGAACCACTAGTTCGCTCAGGCGCTTTTCTTGTCCCTAAAGGCATGGATTTATATGATGACTACTTCTACACATCAGTTTTTCCCTCACTCGTTCATCAATAAGCTCCTAATAGTGGTATCCCCCCCCCCCTCCCCCAAATCCAGATGTCATGCCCATTACAGAATTTTAGCTTTTTTTTAATCTAAAAATGTATTTTTTAAAAAAACAATGCAACATATCACAAATCCAAAAAAAAACTATAGAAAAATCTTCAGCTTCAGCATTAGAAAAAGTAGTGTCCTCGGTCTCGTCCAACGATTGATTTGTATGGTCTTTCTTCCGCCTACTCATTTTCAGTTATTGTCCTCGTCGCCAAATGTAGTGTAATGAAACTACGGTGACAGGATTGAATCTGAGAAATTTATTTAAAATATTAATTGTTTGTTAAACTACTTAGAAACGTGTTTCTTTCTTGCAACATACTACAGTGTCAAGCCCTATACCCTGAGAAGGATGTAGGGCTTGAGGTGTGAGGGGAAAACTGATGTCAGATTTGGATACGGCGTACCCGAAAACCTCAAAATGTTGGTTCACTTCCGTGTTACTTCCAAAAAGTTTAATTTTTTGACGTGTGTAATTATAACACATACAAATGAAAAAAAAAAAAATCAAATTCCGGATACCAGGATAGTGTATTCCTACAGATATTTCGACGCTGAATCCGAATCTGAGGACCAAAAAACTCGAAAACCCCAAATTTATTCGCTTGGGGAGTTTGGGGGGTGGGAGGGGGATTCCAAAAATGACACAGTCTGACAAGTGAGTAAGTTTTTTCTCTAAGACAGTGTGAGATAGAATAGGGCTCTACATCGTACCTTCCAAGCCCACTGGGCCCTTTAGATCGCTTTAAATCAAGTTGGGCCCATGAGAACTTTTGATCAGTATCGTTCGAAGAATCTAAATCCTAAGTTTGAGGAAAATCTACGGTACTCCCATTTTACGGTGTTTTGTGCGTTGTCCTTTGGGTGTGCGACTTTTTTGAACCCCAGATTAGCATTCAGCGTTCAAAATACATAGGAGTACACTATTCTGGTCTCCGGAATTCGATATTTTTTCATTTGTGGGGCTAAAGTAATTAATGATCCCTTTCCTCCGTATACTGATCACGAAAATATGAGCCAACGTTATTATATCGGACAGGGCGCAGCGTTGAGCTTCTCATTCAATTATCGCCGCTATTCAACGAGTTGGGCGAATTTCAATTCAACTATCGTCCTCGTCCGTCCGCCATTCGAATATGAAAAGGCATCATGCAAAATTCACCTGGCGATTCCGGAGGACCTACCGCAGCCTCCGGTTGCAGCCCCGAGGGAGGCAAGAAGGAAAAAAAGAAAAGAAAAGAAGGCGAGAGAAGAAAAGAAAAATCTCGGACGAAAAATCCCAGCGGATTACCACAATGGGGCGTCGCTAACGATCTATTGTGAAGATGGCAGACGTTGCTGGGGTAGAACAGGCTCCTTATGCTTCGGGAGTGTGGTACAATGCGAACAGACAATGGTGCTAATCTTCTCCATTATAGCCAGCCCTCATGAAACCAGATGTTGGGGTGGGGGGTCGGTACAGAATCGCGACAAGGTAATATATATATCAACAGCGTCGTTTTTACGTATATTGACATTCGTCCAGTATTCATTTTACGCGGTGTTCTCGACGTTCTCCGTCAACCACTTGGAAGGTAGTTGTCGCGCTTTGAACATGCAGGGTCTTGTAGTTCAAATAACAACACGATGGTCTTCGGTCGAAACGCAAATATATGTATGTTGTATTTAGCGAAAACGAAATGGCGATATGTACTAAGCAAATGAGATGATTGGATGATATATCGGAATATATATCGGAATGATCGCACAGACGATATTCGAGTACAGAATATGCAGAAACTGAATGGCGGGTGAAACAATGTAAAAAAGAAAGAAACGCGGATCACTTGGTACAAATAGTCAAATGACAGAGAATACTGGTTTGATATGAGCGTGACTCTAATAACGGAGCAAAAGCAAAGGTGAAGTGGTTGGCAGTAAGAATCGAGGACTTTTAAAACTGTCAATACTTTCAATGCTGTTGGCGGGAGCTTTTTGCCAGATGAACAAGCCTGAATTGAAGCATTACTTCATTATAGGTGTACCACTACTGATTACTCGTGACCACCAGTAATACTTATGTAAGCTTGTTCATCAGGAAAAAGCTCCCGCCAACAGCATTGAAAGAAGCGTAAAGCTCCCTGCATGTGTAACAGAGGAAACATATTAGGTGAAACCGAGGGGGACTAAGGGTGAGAGGGGGTTGTGGGAAGGAGACAGGGAACAGGAAAACATTGACGGTGGAGGTTAGGGGTAGGAGGATCAGGTTTCTATATGCACACTCAACTGCGAGGTGCGAAGCACCGAGCATCCTATATACCTATGTGGCTGGCGGGCAAAATGGATATCATTCCTTTTTGCGGCTGAGGTTTTTTGGCGGGCCAGTTTTTACAACGGAGTTGTTTTTGGGGGGATAAGGGATTACGGGGACAATTGATTTTGAAAGTGTGTTTTTCCCATGAGACCCAGATGTGTTTTTCCCAAGGTGATACTCCAGGAGATTAGAAAGCCAGGAGATTAGAATGCTGGTTTTAACGGGATAGTGGGAGAATAACAGATTTTGAAAGTATGTTTTTCCCAAGGAACGGTAATACTCCAGGAGATTAGAGAACCAGTTAGTTTGGGAGATCGGAAAATATTGAATGAATATGGAATTAATATGAACTGAGAGGCTGCGGCCGAACAGTAGTGAAGTGAAGAGCCCTTTCAACAAAGCAGAATTCGATCAAATCAACATCTCAAGTGGTCGTGAACCGAACAAATACTCAATATCAAAGAAATTACAGGGTAATAATTATTATATGATCCAATTCTCGTTTTCCGGCTCAATGAGTGAATATCAATAAGAGCCAGTGGAAATTGAATGTGGGCAGGCCTGGCAGAGAATCGCTTTGATATTCCCCGAGGGGATTTTCCCGTGAATATTTTTGAAGGGCTGAATCGTATTGGGAAGGTCTCAGGAGTATTTTACAATGCCTTACTGGTGGGTTTTGAAGATGCTTGATATTCCTTAGACGTTCGAGCCGATTTATTTTCCGTTGGTTTGGCTCAGGGGAGCGTGAGAAAGGCCACTCTCAAAGTTGAGATTCTTAATAATATCCCGAACAGCTCCTTCCTAGTGGTGAGTTCAGAATGTTGTTTTTGGGACGTTAAAGAATGCACACCTGTGTAACAGAATGTTATTGTTGGAATTTCAGACTTAATGTGGTTGAAGATAAAAAATCGACCAATATCGACCCGCTAGGATTACGCTAGGAACAATTTCAAAACGACGAATATTTACAATTTTACAACTGCTTTATTGAGAATGAGAATAATACTAAATCTCTACAATTGTTAGTAATTCAAATAGAAAAATCCACAGACATGTAGCATGGCTATAAGAGCCAACTTTCGAAGAAATAACTGGTTTTATGTAAAATGTTATGTTTGGAACATCTCATTCAAATATGGGCAATGGGCAATCCCGTACTTACTGGGTAATAGTGTTTATAGGTGTATAAGTATGAATTTGTTTGGTTAATTCGGTATGCATTAGCTGTGGTACTCTCTGACTAAAGGTACTTACAATAGTCTTCTTAACAGTTACTTGACATCTTGGATCTAAAGGTTGTACCAGTTCCCTCAATATCGTTTGTGTTAATAATTAATAATTATTATAAAATTTTATAACCACAATAACGCTGAACACGATGGTAAAGTCAGAATTGCAATATCTCATTCCTTAATGGGATTAGAGCTGATGAATCGTGAAGAACATCTCAAGTAACAACCACGTTTCTTCATCTTCAATGTGTTCCAGTTTGAGAACAGAATAAGATATTCCAATTCTGACTTCACCATCGTGTTCAGCGTAAAAAAGCCTTAAAAATGAGGTGTCACTTGTCAGACTGTTTCATTTTTTGAATTTAAGGGTAATTTTTCCTCCCTTAAAATTCCCTTAAGATTCTATCTACGAACTTAGCCTTCAGAATGGCCTGGATGGTCTGGAACGGATTTTGGTATAAAACGTTTTCGAAAATTCGAATTTTGACCCTTCGATACATCGTGCCTCACCGGTGGAACAGAACTATTTTCAGACCCTCAGCTCCACCTCCACCTCATGGGTAGATCATGAGAGACATTTAAATAATTCTCTGAATGAATACTCCTGTGCATGATGAGCCATGAGTGGAACCTTCAGTTTTTCCAAATTTTTCCGGTGGAATAATAATTAGGGCATTTTTTGAGTATTTCTCCTAATGGGCTCCTAACCTGTGATTTTTTTCATTAAAATCATTAAAAAATCGTGCATTGAAGGGTTAAACGTTTTTGACCGAGAACAATACTGCCGTTATAAGGAAGAAAGTCCTATCTCCATTTTGATAGACTTGAGAAAGACGAGGTTATGTGAATTGCTGAGAATTTTCTATACAGTTGAAGTTAGAACAGCCGTTAGAACGTTTCCAAGCTCTTCTGATGGAGATAGGGATTTCTAACCTATTCCAATCGATAGATCTCGTCAAAATCTACAGGAATATGTCCAAACCTCGAAAAGCTCAAAAATGGAGTTAGGACTTTCTTTCTTAGGATGGCAGTATAGCTACCGTTTCTTTGAAAATTCGCTCATGACGAACTTTAGTGGTAGAACTCACTGCGTTTTTAGTAGAGGAGTGATACGTTCTGACTGATATTTGTACAAAGAATTTTAACTTGGTCACTTCCTCTTTGGAACAATTCGTAGTTCCAGCTCAGGGAAGCGCAATTGGCCACTTTCTAGGGGCCCAATGGTTCGTCAAGTAATTCCGTGCAGTTTGAGAGGATTAGGGGCCAAATTCTACTGCCCGATTCATCTGTACATGTCAAAACTGTACGTCGCTTTGTCCGACAGGCTGACACCGATAGGGCTGTAGCCCTTGTCTGCGACGTTACGTGTGAACACGATCTGTGAACTGCTGAATTTATGTCTACAAGTTGAGGGATCAATCTCCACCGCTGCTACACGGCAGAGGATCCCCCACTCCCACGATCACGACTCATAAATAATTCACCGTTCTCTCGAGTCCATCATGTTCCCCTTTCCCGCGGGTTTCGGGAATAATCTCTGATCCGACCTTCGAAGATCGAAACTAATATCCCACTTTTATATATATTTTTTTTTCCTCCCGTCTTTTTCATGGGACGTCCGGGGAGAGTGAGAGGAACCCCATCAACCTCCCAGGAAATGAACTTGTTGCTGAGAAAATTCTGTGCTTCGCTCGGCCCGAGACATTGAAATCTTATTTGCCTCAAAGTGAGTTATCGCCATGATAGAGGGAGTTCCTTCTGGAGGGACTTGTTTTGCCTCATACATATCTCAAGTGAACGGAAAATGGGCTGTAATGCCGACTAAGGACTGTTTTATGAAATTAAAAGTTTACAGATTGCGGTAAAAATGTTTTATTCGTAACATATTTCTGAAACAATCAATAAAGTAGAATATGCATTTGAAACCAAAATAAATTTTATTTAAAGCTTCAATTTTAGCGAATTTTTGGAAAAATGAAGCTATTGTTCTAAAAGGGGGAGTTTTAAAAGGGGTCGGTTTTGGGGAGTTTTAGGAGGAAAATTACCCATAAATTCCAAAAATAGAACACTCCGACGAGTGAACCCCTCATTTTGAAGTCTTTTTCTACGCTGAACACGGTGGTGAAGTCAGAATTGCGATATCTTATTCCGTTCTCAAACTGGAGCACTTTGAAGATTAAGAAACGTGGTTGTTACTTGAGATGTTTTTAGGGTTCATCTGCTCTAATCTAAAAACGGGATGAGATACCGCAATTCTGACTTCACCATCGTGTTCAGCGTTGAAAAATCTATAAACTGAGGTGATACTCGGCAAAGATTGCCCACATCTTAATGAGATGTTCCAAAATCACATTTTACATAAAACCAGTTATTACTTCGAAGTTATTACTTCGGGGATTTTCGTATTTTATTCCTATCAACTCTCTCGGAATGGAGAAAATATTTCGCTTTACCGCGAGTGAATTCAAATAAGGAATAGCTCATTAATCAAGACGGATCCCATACGAAGGAACTCGTACAAAACAGTGTCCCTCATTCTTTCTTGAAATAACATCAGAATCAGCGGAATTTTCCTCCCCGAGCCGAATAAACGTTCTAATAATACAGCCGAGTCGCAGGTCGGATTTGACCGGGGAGGTTCGAGTGCTGCTATCAATTTCCACAAAGGAAGGGATTGTGCGAGGGAACGGGGAAGGGGTTACAAGGCAATAACCCATAGCGCTTCCACCTGAGCCCAGCATCGGCATCTGTTACCGTCTACCGCTGAATCTACTCTGAAACACTCGAACTGATTCTGATCTGAATCCACTTCCCCTCTCTCGTCGTTCAACGTGTATTTGGGTATAGTTTATTCATTCACCCGTCGGGACAGCTGAATGCAATGATTATCCCCAACATGTTTATCCCCTGTTATTAAACTCTCCCGTCATTGGTAGATATTTGTCAAAGACCTCTCATGATCAAACTCAAATCCTCTCACAGAGTCTCGACAGCATATCCAATAACGATACCTTAATTCAATTTTGTATTGGTGTAAAGCTGTACCCTCATACTCCCTCTGTGCAATACAAACCGTTCAGTACAGCTACATGTAGATTAAAACGGAATGTTTTTAAATAGATTTATCATATTGAATATTTCATTATTCAACGGTTTGATGTGGTTGTGTCGTTGGACGTTCAGGATAGTCTCAAAGTGATTGATTACTTCTGGTATAGACTGTGTAGCCTGGTGCAGGCCGGTGAGGTGACGTAGTGTGAATCACGGTGAGTACCTGTGAAACTTGACCCTGCGTAACGCAACGCTCATAACGCAGGTTTAATGGGAAAACTCTGGAAATTCTTGACACAACGGTTTATTATCTTCTTTCAACAGATCACCCTAATCTAATTAACGAAAATTTCGTTAAATTTAACGACAAATGAATCTCTAGCTCAACATCCAAATTTAATTTTAAAAAATGTATTGTTTAAACAATTTACATACAAGAAACCTAGTGAATATTACATTATCACACATCCTGAACCATAGTTTAAAATTTCAAGACTAGCTCATCATCCAAATTCGATTGATTCTTTCAGGCAAGAAACTGATTGAATATTGCATTGTCATCCATCTGCGACCCATGTTTAAAACTTCACGTCTCTAGCTCAACATCCAAATTTAATTTGTTTAAACAAATAAGTATTGTTTGAAAGATTGTCTAGACAAGAAACCGAGTGAATATTGCATTGTCATCCATCTGCCACCCATGTAATTCATTCGATATTTGAAAACATGTGCTATTAGAATCTAGACCCGAAATGGCTGAGAAATGGGATGAGATGGCAAAGGAAAGCGATATGAGAAGTGATCTTTTTTCTCTCCAAATACGAATGTCTTACTGGTCCTTTCTTCATCAGTGAAGCTGAAATGAGCGCCTCTTCCTCATTTTCTGAATCAGATTCTGAACTGAAATCCATCAGCAGCAGTCCATTAATAAGCCATTTTGAAACTGCTTGATAAAACTTCATTCAACTTGCTGTTCCCCCGCAGAATTTCACCCTGCGTCACCTCACCACCCTGCGCCCCAATTTGCGGCTGACCTACGTAATTATGTGTGTGATATTTGAAATTGATTATGTTCATATAAGATCTGGGATTTTCGAGTTATTGAGATGAATAACTCCATACTATTTCCGAGCTATGACACAGAATCAAGAAATCGATACCTACCACCACTTCTTGCCGGGAGCTCGTCAAAACGTCTAAAAGGCTCCTTTCCCAAGGCCCTAATTCAATATGAAATGTTTTATTGGTCGGGGGTGTGAGGAAGGTGACAGGGTGAAGGTAACGAGCGAAATGAATGCCCATCCACTCCTTCGAAGCTGCTATCACGTCAACAGGTCCTGTCCAATATTGAACCCCTCGCCCTCGATGATAAAAGACCTATAAAGGTCCGCAAGGTCTTTCAACCCGTTTGCAGTGTACGTAGGTCGATTCCAACTGTATTCGCTCTCTACGCATAACCAGGAGTTTCAATTTATCTTATTGACATCTAATTTTAAGAAGTCAATAAGGTATTAAATGAAACCCAATGTTTAATAATATTATGATGTAGCGGATATTGGCACAGTCTACTTATTGACGTTCGCTTATGGGCCTCCATCTTACAGAGAAAAGCCCGTCCTCAAGTACTTTTCTTTGAATCAGTATTACCATGCAGCCGTTGGTAGGTATGTAGGGTAACCTAAATTTTAATGTCAATATGGCAAAGAAAGGTGTAAATAGCTTCATTCAGATGATTTGGAGGTTGAATTGTCAGAGAATGGTGTCTGGTAAGCCGTTGAGCATGGAGTTTCTCTCTTGCGTATATTTTGTGCAGAACCGCGGTCTGGCACGTGGCAAAAGCATTGCTTTTTCCAGAACAGTGCGCGTTCCATGGCTTCAGAGAACCTGTCGGGAACATTGTATTTTTCTCCAGCTGGATAACTTTCAAATGTTTTTTTGCCAATCAGCATTTTGAATTTTCTATGGAGGTCCGTTGAAGGGTACACTGGACCTTGAATATCTATCGTTGGACGTTTTGTGGCCAGTTTTGCCTGTGAGTCCACCAGCTCATTCCCGACTAAACCACAGTGGTTTTTGACCCAGATCAGCCTGAATTGCTAGCCTAAGGCCTGTAGAGTCCCACAAGACTTGATAATTCCACCTTCTAGAAGCTTTAGGTTTGAGGTTGGGTCTGTGAGTCTGTTAGGAAAATCAAGTGCCAGTTTCGGTCTGGGTTGAGCTGTGCAGCAAATTTCATTGCTTCGTGAATTGCAACAAGCTCAGCTGTGTAGATGGAGGCAAAATCTGCCAATCTGAATTGGGCTCTGGCTTGATGTTTAGCGTCGTTATACGCTGATTCCACTTTTGCCATCAGTGAAGATATGAGTAGCACAAGGCCAGCGGTCATTGAGAAATCTTGTTTTGGCTGAAGGTGTTTGAACTGCAGTAGGCGGTATAGTGATTGGAGGGGCTCTCAAGCTCTCGTACTTCAGTTCATATCTTACGAATTTAAGTAAACATGTGACAGATGGGAAGTACTCTGAAGTCACACAAAAGGCTTTGCTTAAGATTGGACTTGGTTTTTTGGCCCAATACCTGTCTGTCAGGTTGAGCATTGAGAAGTCCTTAAGATGAGAGAAGTGGGTGGCGTTGGAATGTTGTCGGGGCGTATCATCGTGCCAGTGTTTTCCCTCCCCAGCCTCTGCATAAAGCGCATTTAGAGAAGTTGAGGTTAAGGCTCCCAGGGCAACCCTCAAACACTTTGAAATCATCCTCTGTAGGTTTTGAATGGACGTCTTGCCAGCTGAACCACAGAAGCACAAACCGTATTCGACAATGCTACGAATGCTAAGTTGTGGGTTTGCTCCCCAGTTTGCACTAGTGAACAACCGAAGAACATGAAGATGTGCATCCGCTCTGCATATAACGTTTCCAATGTGGTGGTTCCACGATAATATTTTTTTTAATTTTCGAACAAATGAGATTTTTTCTTACTCAATTTGTTCATTCACCGATTTTTCTCAATGAGGAGTTCCCAACAATGTTCAGTAATATACAGGGTAAGGTGGTATAGTCACGCTCTAGAATCAATAGGAAATACGGGTTGTGCAACATTGAGCAGTGTGCTCCAATATTCTACGAAGTGGACGCATTCAAGTTACTTTCCCATCCACTCATCTGTACGAATGCAAAGGCAGTAAACACGATCTGCTTGGGTAGTGGTGTAGGAATCCAGTGAATGGTACAATTGAAACCCAGCTTGAGCTGAAGACGCGAAGGTGTGCTTGCTTTTTGTGATGTTTCTTTTTATTTCTCTCGATTAGCTCTAAGGTATTCTGCACCAAAATATTAAGTTTCGAATATAAAAATACATTAGAGACACAGTAATTGCTCCTACATGTCTAGGAAGCTGTTAAACGAAATGCAATGGATAGCAGTTGTTACCAACAAACCAGACAATCGGTAATTTTATTTTCAAAGGACAGCTAAACAATATAATTTGTTGTCATTATTCAGTGGCCTGTTAATTAATCAATAGAATGTCTGAATGTGGCTGTGGCTGGAAAGGCTGTCTGCTGGAACAGAATGAGTCGTTTCAAAGGTTATTTATAAGTTCCAACTAAATGATGCATGGACGTGAACGAGAATGTGTCGTGTGAAGTCCGCATTAGCGGTGCATGAAATTTATAATACTAGTTGCAGCCGTGTTGTTTAGCCCGAGAGAAAGGACCTGACAAAGTGATTTTCCTGCGGATGATTAATTACACTCCCTCCCGACTCGAGTCCCGAGTGACATCAGAGATAAATTTTATATCATTAAGAGGCAAAACATCATTTTTCATCTCTGCTCAATGTTCGAACAATGTCTCGAGTTGATTGACGCTCTCAAGTAGTTGAGTGTAGATTATGTCGCAGGAAGCTCCAACCTAATTGAGACAGGTAGGCACCTCCTCTGCCGCACTATCAATTTCCACCAGATCCCTAGGGACCATGAAGTGGAAATACTTTGGATAAATATGGACCTAATTAATTTCTTTTCGATTTATGGTATATAGGCACTGTCACGGTTTGTGGCCTGTTCAGTTTGGCCCAGAATACAACGTATACTGGTCTCCAGTAACATTTTGGATAAGACCTACTAGAATTGTATGGAATAGTCCTCTACAGGTTTTAGAATGAATCATGTAGTGCCTTGAGCCTGCCGAGCATTTGGTATGAGAAGCATTTGGTATATACAAACACAACTTGACAACGTCTCTTGACACCTGTACGATTTTGTCCATCCAGGCAGGTGTCAGCGTATTACTACCACATGGAGTCGGAGCGCGACTACATCTGCTCACGCCCGGAAGATTCAGGCATGCACCGGTGTTCGGATCTGCCACCGACGAAAGAAGGCAATTTGACGTGCACTCTGCCGGCCAGGGCCTGGCATCCGAATCTCCCGACTTCCAATTCCTGCGTCAACTGGAACCAGTACTACACCGAATGCAAGCCCCAAGGCCTGAACCCCTTCCAAGGAACAATATCATTCGACAATATCGGCCTTGCCTGGGTCGCCATTTTTCTAGTAAGTGTAATAGTGTAATAGTGTACAACTGAGCTGAGATACTACTGAGTAAAACTGCATTAACATGGCAATTCCCCATAATTTGTCTTCTGTTCCCCTTTGTATCAACATTACATAACACCAGTGCAAATATTCGGTAGAGTGTTATTAATGCTTGGTCAAATTTGGGTCCTAATTAGAAATCAATTTGAGGATGAAATTGAATGTGGGCAGTTAGATGTAGGGAATTGGTGCTTGGAAATATGGAGGACTTACAGTTCGCTGATAAATTAATACTTGTGCTGGGAGGCCTGTTTAGCCTGGTCTGGGTGCCTACTCAATGACTGTCTGCAAATTAAGGGTTAAGATTACACTCCCACTTTATTTCAATAAATAAATAATAGCCCATTCGCTTGGACACCACAAACGGCGAACCGGCGATCCATCCCCGCCGGCAAAATATCATGGCGACTCGTCCCCATTAGCTTTTCGTCAATTCGTCCAGGGTAGGCAATCCATCCCCTTAGAGAACTCGCTTGTTCTCAACTCATCCCCATGGTAATGTTCGATAAAACGCGAATGTCCAACTAATCTACAATGTCTGTTACCTCCACAAACCTTGGCTTTAGCTTCAAAATTACTTGAATTTAATTTGATGGGTTGGGATCGGAGACGAGGTCGACTGGTGATGGTCCTTGGTAGATACTTAGGTAGGTACCTACTCTGTGGCAGATTCCACACAGAATACTGCGGATTCCAGGCAACGATGACTTGATGTGAGTCCCTTTGAAGGCAGACGGTCGATACACGAGTCCAGCGCAATGCAAGTCGACTGTTATGAATTTTAGACAAAATTTTCGTGATAAAGTTCTGCTTTTGACGAGCTCGATAACTTCCACGGGTGCCTCAGATAGGTGAATATATCGTCTGTTAAGATCCCACAAGGTCTAACTCACTTTTCCCAACATTATTTTACCAGCGCTATTACAATATAGCTCTTGTGGATATTAAGAAACCTCTGCAAATTCTAGACACAACGGTATAATCATCTATATTAAACCGTTGTGTCAAGAATTTGCAGAGTTTTCTTAATATCCACAAGAGCTATATTGTGATAGCGCTGGTAAAATAAAGTTGGGAAAATTGAGTTAGGCTTTGTAGGATCTCAACAGACGATTTTATATAATATACAGGGTGGCCAAAATTTATAGGACCAGCCATTTAAACAAAAACTTCAAATGGTAACCCCCCTTTAACTTTTCACGGGAAATTCAAATATCGCCCTTTCGTGTGTTTGCGAATTGTGAACCGAAGTTGGGTAAGCAGATGGATGCTCTCATGGCCCAGGAATCTAGTAGTCCTCGTTATTGTTTTATTTTAAAATTCATTCTGCACTAAAATGTGATTTTTCCTTCATTTGCCTTTTCAAAATAGAAAATAAATAACACCACGTGAATCAGGATTCAAAATCCATGAACTTTCATGTGCCACACTTGGGGTCTACTGTAGACAGTGGACAACATTTTGGCGCAGTGTCAGGGTTGCGCGTTTTCGAGCGCTCTTATTCTGGGTCAAAAAATCGATTTAGGTGTCAAATTTTCATTAAATTTTGCGTAGAATGCGATTCTGCGAAAAAAAATGGGGGTTCTCATTTGAAAAAACACAGTTGATGCGCAAAGTGTGATATTTGAATTTTCCGTGAAAAGTTAAAGGGGGTTACCATTTGAAATTTTTGTTTAGGTTCGGAAATTACGGAGATGAATGGCTGGTCCTATACATTATGGCCACGCTGTATTTTAATGATATATTATATTATTATACGTCTCGTATTATATTATATTATCGGGGGGAAAAGGCGAGAGACCAGTATTGCCATCCGCGTTGGGCTGCCACTCCTGTTGACCGACGTAGATAAATTTAATTTCAGCCAATGATTTGATTAGATTGAATTTGATAGAGGCGTTTAGCAATAAAACAAACTGGCGAAAATATTTGGATCATTGTTGGGAAGCCTACATTTACAGGTTGTGGTCACATGATATTTTATAACAAAGATTGATGACAAAGTGAGATGGTATTCAGTGTGCCTTGAATCACTGGCGGTTCGGCAATAAATCTGACACCATGTAACGTTTATTAGAACGTTATTTAACATCAGTGATTCGGGAGAATAGATGCACGTGTTTTTTAAGGTTTTTAGTAGTGTATTTTGGAAGGTTATTTTTGTATCTCTTCACACCACGCAGGTGAGTTGATCTTAATGATCAGCTGGTGAAAGTGATATCATCTAATCTCAACTTACTGTAACAGGTTATTCAGATAGGTACAAGGATTTGACGGTAACCGTATCCAAGGCCTCTCTTGGTCTTCTTCATTACTCGGAACTCTGATCACTGACGTGTGGTACTTCAAACATGAAAACTGGGAATTCTAGGTGGCTGTTCCGTTAGAATACAAAATGGCTAATGACCCAAAAAATCAGGTTCAGGGGTTACTAAGGCGGTTAGAAGGAGAACACGTGACAAAGGAACAAACCACTTTGATTTGGTTCCTAACTCCGCCCAAACAAATTTGATGCCATTTCGGTGTCTGGAAGATGAGGTTTTGTAGTGCTAACAGTATTTTAATGATTTTGTGTTTACGTGAAAAATTATAGAAGTTGACGTGATTGTATTGCATTTTACTACAGAAATTTGGTTTCATTTCCAGGTTATTTCTCTCGAGGGATGGAGTGACATCATGTATTATGTTCAGGACGCGCACTCGTTTTGGGACTGGATTTATTTCGTGCTTTTGATCGTGGTGAGTATTTTATGTATTTTTGGTAAAATTTCTCGATATAATAACAGTGTGATTTTGACTGTTTGGGTAATACGACGGTCAGAGTTCGAATGACCGACTAAATCCAAATGTCGATTCTGTACATGATGGATCGCCCTGTGGATGTTGTAGACACGTACTGATGGTATTGTGTACATGTCACGTATGAGTTATGTTCATGTACGTCACATACGTCAGCTGTTCATTTCAATGACACAAGAATAATTACAAAAGTGTCAGTCGAGCAGCATGAAGTAATGGGTGAATTTTCGAAGTAAGGTTTCTACTCAAACTAATGGAAATTAAAAACCCAATATGAACACCGTTTCTCCCAAACATTTCCATCTTTCAAGTAACGTTTTACAGCTTTGAAGTGGTTTACACGGTCGGATACGACGTTTCAGATACGGCCTAGGGCCCTCAGGCAGGTTATTTGTAATTATAATAACAAGAGCGAAGAGAAATCTCCGGCTGCTCTTATCTGTTAGGACTAACGTTTCGTTCATAATGGGATTATGGATTAAGTCCTCTCAGTCAATCCTGAAAGTGCCAGAGTCATTGTGCGATATCAGACAAGGAAAAGGGCCTTTTCAGAGAGCTTTAAGGCGAGGAGTTGGATGAAGTCGTAGTATTTTTAAGGCGGCTAAATTCGTCCTCGTAATGTTTAATTATTATATCGTAGTTGTATGATGAAAGCACAATACAATGTTATATACACGATATATATTTTTTTGTCTCAATTTTCATCCTGCGTGAAAATCACCAACAGGTTCACTTTACTGTAAACCGCACTTAGGGTACGAGGTACCCTAAAAACAAAGAGCTCATCGAAGCATAAAGAACCGAAGAGGTTCGGAACTCCAGCGGAAAAACCCGATGACCCCACGTTTAGCTGATGTTGAAGGCGGTCAATGAACTTGGGAGACTTTGATCAAGACTACGTCAATATTTTGTAAATTCGGCAGGAGCGTAGCGTGGCTCTGGAGATAAGGGTACCGCACTCAATTCAACCCTTGTTATCTATCGCTCTGTTCACATCATCGGTTTTCCGTTGATCAGAGTTTTTAACAGTACCTATGATTAAAAAGATAAAAAATGGCCTCAACTTAGATGGCCTGACTGCAGTCAGATAATTGTAATTCTTCTTCTTCCTCCTCTTCTTAGATGACTTGGCTTCGTCATTATGGGCATATAAAGGTATGTCAGGCCCATGATCACATATGCGTCAGTCCTACGGTAGCCAAAGACGAGCCAGGCTACTGCACAACTCCGGTTTACCAAACTTCAGAGGCAAGCATGCCTTGGCAGTGTAGGGGCTATGAATACAATCCCCACAGCAGCACTAGAGGACCTCACTCTTCTTTTAGACCTCACTCTTCTGCATATTTATATCCAAAGAACAGCCTACCTGGGGGCCATCAGGATGAGTTTAGACCAAGAATATACATTTTGTCTGACAGCCAGGCTGCTTTGAAGGCAGTTTCTGCCTTTTCGACTACCTCAAAGCTGACCTGGAGTTGCCTGCATTCTCTCAAAGCCGATACCCAGGGCAACAAGCTGACTTTGCTCTGGTTACCTGGCATGAGGGAATTGAGGGCAATGAAGAGGCCAAAAAGGGATCGGAGTCCTGCCCAATTGGTCCTGAACCCCAGCTGGCCTTCATTTCAGAGGCCGCATTGCAGGATGCTAGATGGTCGCATGGAGGTTGGATGGAGCGAGGCTACCAGGATGGAATATCAAACACGACTGATATGGGTGGATACACGCCAGGCGGTTCCCTAGGATGGTTTCTGGGGCCACTGCGGCTACCGTCGTTCCGTTACTCACGTTTATAAATAGCTGGATGGTCGCCAGGCAGGTAACTACCATCCACCATCCTACCAACCTTCCTGCAGTGCGGCCTCGGGTTTAAGAGTTACCACTCAGCAAATCAAGAAATGGGAGGACAACAAGCGTGTATCTATTGGCAGAACACTCCGAAGCAGAGGGAAGCCAAAACCATTTCCAAGAAACTTTCTTAAGCACTTCTAATGCACTTCTTACGTCCCTGAGGCGACAAGACCTTCACACGCTCTCAGGTCTCCTCACTGGCCATTGCCCTTTAAGGTAGGTATCACCTTCAAAAAATGAGTTAGGTCAGGACAGTTGAATGCCGCCTCTGCGGCGAGGAGTTGGAAACAGCGGAGCATATACTTTGCGAGTGCCCCGCTTTTGCATCACTAAGATTCCGCCTTTTCTGAAAGGGTGTCTTAACACCTGCCCACATTGCTAAGGAGATGCCTGGAAACCTCCTTAGAGCCATTAATAAGGCTCTAAGTTAAGTTGGGGATTAAGTCACAATAGATCTCTCTTGATCTCAGTGACAAGGCATTGGCATTGGATTCATGATTCAAAGCAACAATCAACGGTAGGTAGCTGTAGGTAAGTGTGGCATAATGAGTGGACGTTTCAACTTTGCAATTGAATGTTTTACTGTATTCTCAATACATTTTATCATAATTCAAATTCAACCTTCATTCTTAATTTCTTGTGGGGAAGCGCCGCTTTCTGCGCTTCCCCTGACGCTACGCCCCTGAAATTCAGATATTTTCGGTTGTTGGTTTTGAGGTGGCCGCAACATGTGTGGGAACTGAACTATTTTCAAGTCTGGTTGATGGGATGTTTGGATGTAGGAAGGAGACAATGGTAAGCTTAAGACACTTAACGTCGAATAGTCATCTCCTAGTGCCAGTATTTAAATTATTTCCCCATTGATGTAATGTCCATTTCTTAGAACCCTAAGATTTCCAAAAATTGTCCAAAAGTTGTAAAATTACCTTAATTCAATCAGGTACTGAAAGTCGTTGTAAAGCCTGTAAAACAAACGATGACACAAGGCTAATCAGCTGAACCCTAGTGAAAACATAAATTGGCTCAAGTGGCTCACTAATGATCGTAAGAGGCGCCTAAGCATCCGCCGCGAAAGTGCGAGGAAGACGAGGATTTAAAAGGGCCACTGAGTGGGTTCTTGAGGCTGAGGAGTTAACAAAGTGAATCGTGATCGTGTTACACTCTAACAGAGACGAATAACGAGAAGGTGTATAGAAGCCTCGAACCGCTCGGTCGGTTGCCTCTGATAGAATTAGTTTTGTTGTGCCGTGGGGTTGAAAGGGAGATTGAAAGTGGGGCTGGGACGACTTGTTGCCCATCTTAAGGGTAAAAAATGGAGTTCTCGTCAGAGAAGGCACTAAGGCCCTTTTGCAAATCCCTTTCTTGTCTCAGGACTTATTTCGTCGGGCGGAGATTTGGTTTGTTCCTGGTTGCCCGTCCCAGAGGTCCTGGGTCTGATTGTCAGTCTGTCCCTATGGATTCGTTGTATAACAAGGCCGTTTTCCTTATGGATTGTTAAAACTCGATCGATTACGTGTGGTTTTAGTTTAGCCTAAACTCCACTAGGAATCCCACTACTTACCAAATATCCAGTTGGGGTCCTGCCATTATTACCACTTGGGTTTTAAAAAAAACTGTTGTGCATACAACCCAACTGTTGTACCTATAGTTGCATGTAAATATCAAAACAATAAATAAAATATTTTTAAAAAAATCCTCAGTCATGCAGCATGGCTATAAGAGCGAATTTTCGAAGAAATAACTGGTTTCATTTCAAATGCCTTCATAGAGCAGATGAACTTTGAAGAACATCTCAAGTAACAACCACGTTTCTTCACCTTCAAAGTGCTCCAGTTTGAGAACAAAATAAGATGTCGCAATTCTGACTTCACCATCCTGTTCAGCGTAAAACAACCTTTAAAATGAGGAGTCACTTGTCAAAATGTTTCTTTTTTTGGAATTTATGGGTAATTGTTCCCTCTTAAATCTCCCAGTTATATACCAAAATCCGTTCCAGACCATCCTGAGTTCACTGCCAAAAGCCACCAAAAATCATGTGTGACCCCAAGACAGGTCAACTACCCAATTACCTCTTCACACGGTCATTGTGAGGGAGGTAGGGGAGAGGGAGTTCCTATAATATAGGTTATATTATAACATCGACCAACCATAAGCAACTGACAGTCTGGTAGAAGCTCTTGGTACGACCTTACTCAAATTCAACCCACAAACCAGGGCAGAATAATAGGAATAATTTAGCTGATTTTAGGTAATTTAGAGTATTTATGTTGTACTCCTGACTCGTAAGTTATGTATTCATGATGATCCTTTAGTAACGTTATTAGATGGAAGTTAGCTTCAATCAGTACTATCAGTGACTCTGAGTGGCAATATCTGTGTTGAGAGAGTTGTTGGTGTACTCAAAGTCAATAACTCAGAGGGTCCCCACTTGATCTGAGACAAACGGGATTATACCTCAATTCTCTCACTTGAATTAGCTGGTTAAGCTTGACTTCCACCTCATCTCGTAAGACCTTAAACCTTCTCAACGTTATTTCCCTTCTATGAATCCTCACTACCCGAGAGAGACTTACGCCCGTCTCGAACGTTTCAAGTGCTCTCTGAGCTAAGAACAGCTTGCTTCTATCTCCTACATTATTCCTTCTCCTATTGAATTTATGTATGAATCACTTGAATCAAAATCAGATGGTAAATAAAACGAAGAAGCTCCACTTCTAATCTGACATTCGAATAATTTCGAACTGCTCCAGTTTGGGTTCAGAAGTCGTTGAAATATCGCAGGGTAAAAGAAATAGGAGAAAGAAACACCTTACTAAGGGAAATGGAATGGGGGTCTGGGTGTATCCCGAGACTGCGTTTACCAAGTTCTTAACCTAAAAATCGTAGGGATAATTTTCTTTAACAATTCGATGAGGAACGTAGAAGACTTTTGTCGTGGAAGTAATTACACAGCGTTAATTCTGTGGGTTCAAGTTACTCGTTGAATGTTATTCAAGAATCCTTACATCTATCGCCCTATTAGCCTCCTCCCGCTGCTTGCCCCAATTCTGGAAAGGTTACTACTTTCAATAGTTTTGGAACACCTTCCACACCTCGTCCCAAACGTTCAGTTTGGTTTCTGTCCACACCATTCTTGCCCTATTCAGCTTGAACGCGTGATTGATGTCATTCAGGACTGCTTTGAACAGAAAAAGGTACGTCTTGGAGATGTTGAAAAAGCGTGGACCACGTTGGATTTCTGAGCAAAGTAATGTCACTTCAGTCGTAGGGCGAACCTTTTCAGTGAAATACAAACCCTACATCTCGTAATCGAAACCTGTACAAGAAGGTGATCCACAAGGCAGTGTAATTGGGTCTCTTCTTGTGCCTAATATCACGATCTGCCTCTTCCCACCCAGTCAACATCGGCTATTTATGCTGACGATGTAGGAATCCTGCACGTGGAAGAAACATTTGAAAACGCTCATAGTGCCTCACAGGACAGCCTCCAACTAATCCACGCATAGAGCGATAAGTGGAGGGTTAAATTTAATGCTCAAAAATTCATAATCCTACCGTTTACCTAAACTACTCCCACACACCGAATGTGTCCAAGACGTCTAAACTACTCCCACACACCGAATGTGTCCAAGTTATTCCAACCATCAACACAGTTTGACATCTGGGTCTCTATCATGACCATCATCTGACAAGGGCAGCACACATTAACCGCCTTGTTGGAAGGATATGCCAAACGAATCCAGCAATTGAAATCTCCCCCCTGTCACTTTCCACCAAGTGACAACTTTATTTATCACTAATAAACCCGGTTTGGTACAACTCTTGTGGCCTGTGGTTACCCAGCAGCTACTCACATAAATAGAATTCAGTTCGAACATTTTTTCGATATATTTTCGACAAATTTTCATACCAAAATCCGTATCAGACCATCCTGAATCCACTGCCAAAAGAGACCATTCCAGACGTCATTCCAGACGATAACTCTCGATAGGATTGTGATAAAAAGTTCAAATTTGCACGAAAATCTGTTCAGGCAATCGACAGGCTAAGTTCGTAGATGGGCAGAATCGGGCTCCTCTAAAGGGGGGGGGGGGGGTGTAGGGAGTTTTGGGGGGGGGGGGATTCCTCATAAATTCCCAAAATGAAACATTCTGACAAATGACTCCTCATTTTAAAGGTTTTTTCACGCTGAATACGATCGTAAAGTCAGAATTGCGATACCTAATTTCGTTCGCAAACTTGAGTACTTTGAAGATGAAGAGTACGTTCTTCATGGTTAATCTGCTCTAATCTGATGACGGAATGCGATATCGCAATTCTCACTTCTCCGTTGTGTTCAGCGTTGTTATGTCCAAAAGCTGAGGGGGGTTTAGGGATGTTTGGTGGTGGCGGGGGGGGGGGGTTCAACCATAAATTCCAAAAATGAAACGGTCTGTCAAGTGACACCTCATTTTTAAGATTTTTACACGCTGAATAAGATGGGGAAGTCAGAATTGCGATATCCCATTCCGCTCTCAAACGTGGTTGTTACTGGAGATGTTCTTCATGGACATCATGTTCTTTAATGAAGACGTTTTACATAAAACCAATTATTTCTTCGAAAATTCGCTCTTATAGCCATGCTGCATGACTGGTTTTTTTTTATTATTGTCTTTGAATCATAGTCAGGACTCCACCAGGAAACACAAGTTCAACTGCACTTAAGCCTTGGTGGGCAAAGAATTTAATCTTGGAATCTTGGAAGATTTTCTTTCCATTTGTACTTATCTACATTGCCAACAAATAAATACTGAACTTGAACTTGATTTTGTGTCACAAAAAGTTATTCAACAGAATTTCCGGATTTAGTCGAATAGGAAGAGAAATTTATTTTGAACCCTTTTTAAATGTGTCGAATGAGTGTTTTGGTCCTTTGGTACTAAAGAATACTTGAGATATCGAACGTTCCGTCTTTCTTCCGTTCTTTGTCTAATTGTATTTGCTGAGTCGTTACCATCAATTTGTAACTCCAATAATGGAAAAAAGGCCTCTGGCGATCCGCACGGTGAAAGTCCTTGTTTGTGATGACGTAGCGGTACGAAGTATGCAGTAGAAATGGAAAGCGTGAATGTTAATGCTAGCTGCGGGTCGAATACGAGGGAAAACCGCTATTACCTCGAAAGGAGCCATTACGCCTTTATGCCGCCAACCTCGGGAATGGCTTTGATGGGGAGAAGCCTTGCGATATTTGCTTTGTGGCCGAAGCACAATTTGGTCTACGAGTTGTTACGCTCTTTCGAACAACATACCGACCGAGTGGTTCGAGGCGAACCATCGGAATTAGCAAGTCTATGACTCTACGCCAGGGTTTTACTTCGGGGAATACAACGTGCATTTGCAATGGCGTTGCTGAAGGGCTCTAGATTACTGGTGTTGAACTATCGATAGTTTTGGTTTCCGATAGTATCGATGGTTTTTCCAAAAATATAGTCTTTACACTCGTCTCTTTTCATCAATGTCTCATCAAATCTGCCCTCAAGTGATCTGTTTGTAAAAGTCAATATCGTCAGTCGTCGTCTTTCATGAGTTTTTTTTAGTGAAGTGAAGTTTATTAGTGAAAGGATTCCTGATGAGTTCAGTACAAAAATCAAATGCGTTATACATGCTGATTGCTGAATAAAAATATAAAGTTCCTTGGTAACAAAAAACGACTTATTTACGTCACCTACATGTCAATTTTGCGTTGTGATTTATTTTTTTTATTATTGACCTAGCAAAAATCTGATTAAATCTTTTGTTTGTTTTACCATTTTCGAAAGAAGGCTAGAAATGAACGATACCTAATTGTTTTGAATGAACTGTGTTGAGAATGTTCCGGACTAGTGATTAACTCGTGGGTCCTTGAATTGTGTATAAGATCAGCGCCACTTTGGAATTGATCAATGGAATTAATATCAAGATGATCCTTACCTCAAGTTATTTTTTTAAATAATATTTGAAAAATAACTTGAGGTAAGAAATTAGTATTATATTATATTTGAAAAAATAGCTTGAGGTAAGGATCATCTTGGTACTAATTCTAATACGAATAACTGCTTGAAGACAAAATAAAATTTTACGAACAAAAAAATTAATGAAAAAACCAAAAAAGAAAAAACATCTAGAGCACAATTTTTTAATACATATTTCGAATGACTTTTATGGCGAAACCGGGTTGTAGCGCTCTTTGGAAAATCTTCAAAATTACGTTGGATTCGAAATGTTCGTGGAAGTGGCAGTGGTGGCGGTGGGAGTGACAAAAGGGGGTGAGTCGTGGAGACCTCTTTGTACCGCAACACTACATCCACCCACAGCATAAATTTTATGTACGGGTGGGTGAGGGTGAAGGATTACAGACACCCCACCAGAAGGATTACCCCACCCGCACGCCTTCCCCCTCATCAACCGCCCACATCTGCCCGCTTTCCTCCCTCTCACCCACCTCCACAGTCACATTCACCCACAATTTGGATTTAGTAGTTTTGGCCGAGGGGGGAGGAAGAGCGTATGGATTAAGGGGCAACTCCCGCCTCCCCCCCCCATTAACCACCCACATCTGCCCCCTTTCCTGTTCCTCACCCACCTCCACAGTCACATTGTCGTAAGCAGGGTTGCCAACCGTACCGTATTTTACGGGACAGTCCCTTATTTTGTCCATTTGTTTCATGTCCCGGCGAAACCTTACCCGGGACGCTATGTGTCCCGTATTTCAGGGTAGGATAGGTGTTACCTGCCTAATTACTGTAGAATAGGTGTTACCTATCTACGTGAGACTCCAGATGTGAGGATTTTCATCAACCACGCCAGCTGCCAACCTACCTATCATCAAAGCAACCAACAACAACAAATGTTATCTTCTTAGCTTCTTCTTGTTTCCTTTTCCTAGTTATCACTTGTTTACTTTTTGGCTATGAGCTTACATTTTTGTTTGGGAGGTAGTTTATTTCTGTGATATTCTGTATATTATGACGAGAGACAATGAGTTCCTGTCTAGGTATTTTGTTCATGCCATTTTCTCGGTAATTTACTTGTAGGTAGGTCTTTTCCTTACCTAAAATGTTTCGTTTCCTTTAAAAATATACTTAGGTAGGTACCTGAAAAATAAAACGTTTAAACAAAGGTATTCCGTCTATTTTTTGTTTGTCTCGCCTATTTGACCTGAAGCGAGTAGTGTGCTGTTCAACATTATTATAATACTATTATACTATAATACTATTATTATAATAATATAAAGGTTGAGGTGTTCAGCAACCAGTACCAGGTGTGTATATGTATAGTGTCCCGTATGCTTCTGCCAGCGAGTTGGCAACCCTGGTCATAAGAGACGTGCAGTTTTCCCAGCTGCAAGTGTCCAATACTACGATAAAAACTAGACTGAGAGAAAGGTGGATCTTACGGTGACTCGAAGGACCACTCAGTATAACTGAGAAAAGTTTTACTTATGGAAAAAACCAGTGAAAATATGTTGCTCAATTGATGATATGTCCTCTGTGCTCCCAGTATATGAGTAGGGGAGAATCTCCTGGTGCAATATATGATTTGAGAAATTTAAAAAAGTATAATATACTTTTTTATGGCAAGCACATATTATGTGCTTGCCATAAAATTATCTGGACCGAGTAACCTACAGCTTGTGACATGTCTAGGGAGAGAGAATTGGGGTAATTAATTAATTCCAATCATACAACTAATCAACATTTCTACCACAAATTAATAGGTCATGTAGGAGGCACTCAGACGCGTCACACGTGAAAAACGGGAAATCTCTACTACCAAGGGTTCTTTCTCACAAGATCTGTACACAGAATAACCTCTAATTTTGAAATGACCCATTTCACGTTTCGTAGTTCGTCTGGTTATTTTAACTGGACGTTATGATATTCCAACTCATATTTAATGACAACCGCGCTCGGTTGATGAATAGCTTGGCAATTATGGCCTCCCTGCGGTGGACCTCTTGAATGACTGAAACAACTGGTTTTGTCTCGAGTTTGCATTGCATTTATAAATGACGACACTCCCACGGTGTAGACGATGCATGAATAGTTCACTCCCACTCACCATCCCGTAAATCATAGGAAGCTAAATGCTTACACTGTTTTAGATCCCAATTATAGGTCCTCTCGGATGATTGGTGGCATTAATTATTTTGGAGCGAGGGTTCTTCCCCCCCGGAAAGATTGACGATGAACGCAGTACCGTCTGCTTTTGTAACGCGAGGTGAGAATAATTGAGCGTTGAGTTCCAAAAATCAGGGTATACTAACACGCACGACACAAACTTTTGTCGATTTAGCGTACAGGGGATAACCCATATTTGGTCATATGCCCATATTTGGTCATATGCCCATATTTGGTCATATACCCATAATTGGTCATATTCCCATATTAAATATGGGCATATAACCAATTATGACCAAATTTTGGTCATATGCCCATATTTGGTCATATGCCCATATTTGGTCATATGCCCATATTTGGTCATATGCCCATATTTGGTCATATGCCCATATTTGTCACTGCACCGTAAATCAACAAAAGTTTCCGTTGTGCGGTTTAGTATACCCTGTCCCGTGTTGGCTCCTGCGCCAGACATACCTTCCCCACCACCCCTTACTACACAGCCTCGATAAATCGTTTTCTCCCTGATTTTGTCGTCCAAATAGACATGTACAGAAATTTAACAAAAAGCACTACAATCAGATTTTATACAAAACCTACTCTGAATCGTGATTTCTCTCCACTTGTCGCAGATCGGCTCATTTTTCATGATCAACCTCTGTTTGGTCGTCATCGCAACGCAGTTTTCCGAGACGAAAAAGAGGGAAATGGAGAGAATGAAAATGGAGCGAGCGAGATTCCAATCTTCCAGCACCTTGGCCTCGTCGACCAACAATTCTGAACCCACGTCCTGCTACGCTGAGATAGTCAAGTGAGTCAATTCCAATTATCTGCCTTTAAACTATTTTTAACGTGTTTGGTTCACTGACGAGGAGAGAAGAGCCAAACGAGAGGGTAGAGATTTTTAACTAACATTTTATCTGGCGTTTCTTTAACGCAGTGTATAAAGATTTTACTTGGCCCTAAGTTGAGAATTTTTTTTTATCATCTTTATTGTTACAACAGTTGTAACAATAAAGATGATAAAAAAAATGTACAGTTACTGTACATTATACAACTAGTAACTTCACTCTGTTAAGTAGTTAATTTTAACGTATTGTGGTTCACATAGATCACTACCTACTACTCATCACATCACTTTAGTCAGATGTAACTTGGTCCAGAGGTTTGGTCCTTTTCACCCTTCGTACATCGCTGCTGTTGTCCAGAAGGTCCAGTACTTCAACATTTCTGTGCTTGTGGAGACGGTTTTCATCGTCGATTTTTAACAACTTCGTTAACCATCTTGACTTTAAGGTCGCGATGGAGATCATCCGTTCGAACATACCAGGAGGTATTAACTATGCTCCTGAGAATTTCGTTTTGCGTTGTTTGGATTATTTTCAGGTTGCTCCTCTTAGTGCAGCCCCATAACTGGCAGCCGTAATCCCAAATTGGTTTGATCACTTGTCCGTACAGTAGCATTTTGTTATGTATAAGCAGTTGGGATTTCCTCCCAATGAGTCAGTACATCTTCTGGAATTTTAGGTTGATTTCTCTCTTCTTCTTCTTTACGTGCTCCTTCCAGCGGAGCTTGGTGTCCAGGGTGATTCCAAGGTAGGTACTTACTAAGTACTACTTAGCAGTACCAGCATATGGGACGATTCCTGAGTTTATTTCTATAAGTATTGGGCTCACGTTCCTGTATGTAGATTTCTTTCCTCGATCTCTTTAAGAGGAGTTTCTCAAAGATCTTGGATATTATCGGTAGGACTTTTTGTCATGAGTTGGTTTGCCTGGCTTGGCTATCATTATTACCTCTGCTACTTAAAGTTGAGAATACTATCCAGTGGCTACATTCCTCAAATGGTATAGAATGAGCATAGAATTGGCTTCTTAACGCTGTTCTTCATACTCAAATTGATATAGAACAAACGGTGGTCAAACCCAAATCTTCTGTTTTTCTAAGAGTTTTCCTCAATATTTGACAGGTCTGAAGGTAGGTACTCCAAAGCATTCGAATCGTTGCCATGATAGTCTATTTTAATTCTGCAGAGAAAATTTATGTAAAAACAATAGCCTTTATCACTTAGCACGCATCATCATTGTTTTTCTCTCGTTCTTAAAGAACTCAATCTGCTGGAAGAACACTTTATGAGCCTACAACTCGTATTGTTCTTAATAACCCGACCCTGCTTCGTAGGTCTCGAAACTCACTGTAATGGCGTTCCTTTAAATATAAAATTAGACCAAGCAGTTTAAAAGGTCTTCAGATAAGTTCAGGAAAGGCAGTTTACCACTGAAGAGTCCCTCATGATGTTGCACGAGGGCTGTTAGAATACAGGGGTTGCCCAGTAGGGTAAATGTAAGTGGTCTGGTGGCCTGACTAACGACGTAAGGAAAAGTCTTGCGATTTAGCGGTGAAGTATGTGTGTTATTAGGGACTTTACTGCGGCAAACCTACTTGGGACTATAATATAGTATTATGCTTGAGAGCTACTGTAGCGGGGATTCTCTATGTACAATCATTATTTTACATCGATCTAGACTAAAGCTCTCTGAATAATGTAATGACGTTGATGTTTCCCTTATAAGAAGCCTAGGCAACGGTAGAGGTACATTTGGTTCCACGTTTGGCTCCTACACCTGTACATTTGTAGTATCAATAAGATGAGTGAGAAGTTGTACCAACCACATTTCACAGTCCTTGTACTCTCCAAATTCACACCATGGTGGTTACACACGCATACAAGGGACTAGTGATTTCTGAGATTGAAATGGAGAAGTGTGCAATACTAAATATTAAGCTTCGCTATCTTGAGGAAACCATTCCGAGCGATACAAACTACTGACAAGTTCCAACTCTTCCAGAAGGTTGCGCTCCAAAAGGTCATTAAGCTAGACGGAGGTACTAACTGTAGTTGGTAATCATAATCTATCCTCACACCTATTCGCCTAACCCAGCAGCTTCTCCACATACCAACCGTCGGCGTATGAGCGTTTGCGAGCGGGATATGAAATACCGAAACGGAAATGTGACGTTCGTTATTCCTGAGTTAAAGCTTGAAATGCCTGACGAGGATGGGGAATATTAGAGGTAGGTGTGTCAGATCTTCATCGCAGGTGGAAGGTAATGGTCGCTCATGCGAGAAACATGAGGAACCTCGCTCCATCCGACTATACTAACTTTTCCTCTCCGGTATTTTTACCCTGAAGAGCCGGGGAAAAGTGGTAGTAACCTGCAGGCAGTGGTAACCTCCACCTGTAGTACTAACTCCGAACGTAGGTACTACTCTATAAGAGTTTTTCTCTCTCGCTGTATGAGAGGCGGAACGTTAAAAACAAGAAGGAAAAAACATTCAACCTCACATTTCCCCTGCCACTCGTAACTTTGGGAGTTGCAACCGAGAATGATCTTGATTATCGTCCCATAAAAAGAACCGGTGTTACTTGTCCTTCACGTTTCCTAGATTTAGGAGGGGTAGTAGGGGTAACTTCAAGAATCTTTCAGAAAACCACACTAATATTTCACCTCTTGTTATATAGGGTTTGGTCGTACAGACTTTCGTTTCCATTTCTACGACGTCCAAAAAACGACCACTCCTAGAAGAGTAGCAAATTTTCCCTATAGACTGACAGCCTCTCTAGCCCGATAAAGACTAATGGACGGTCGGGAAAGTTGTTGACAGGAGCAATGCGAACGGTGACGACTGATAAAACCCGCGGCCAAACGTATGATAGATCATTTGGAACGTGGGATTCGTTTTTGGAACTACAAAAGGCGGGCGGACGTTTTCAACTTCGGCCAGTCACCCATCACCGGAGTTCAAGCTACCGGCTTTCTTTCTGACGGCTGATCTACCCTGTCAGAGTCTGATACGCTCACTCCGCTTAGTTGACGAGTTGGTTCAACTACGTTGTTTCGACTAGTAGAAATGGGTATCTTGCAATCTGCGTAACTATAGCAAGGACCAGAGGCACACTACATGCATAAGGAGGGTTGTTTGTGGTCCTTTATCTATGTATAGCACTCTTCTTCGTCTCATTTCTTCCTTCCTGGAGTTATCTACATATAGATAGTGTAAGAGGCACAGATTTCAATATATTTTTTTTTTTTCTCTTAAATATATTTTATTGCGCCAAGTATATACAAGTAAACTTATAAGCAATATTCGTATGTTGAATTTTAAATTAAATGTTCAAAACTAAAGTACATCACTTAGGGCCGGTTCATCAATCAGCCGTATAAACCGGTGGGTAACAATTCGCCGAATAACACTGTTCGACGAATAAAATAGTAGCAGTGTTTATAACTGTTCATCCAACGAAGTTTATTGAACGAATAAGTGTTTGTCGAATAAGGTCAGAATCGATTTTTTTTATCGAGAAGGTGCTGTAACCATAGTGTTACCTTCCAGTTTCTGTGAATTCTGAGTAGATTGTTGTTTACTTTCTACGTTCGGTGGTTAGTTCGTTGCTACGAAAAAGTTTTAATTTGAAGGAAGAGAACGAGAACACCATGGACAAAGGTATGTAAATTGATGTTATCCTGGTCGAATCGCCCTGCTCCGTGTACAATTACCTACGTAATATTTCAATAAATATTCTGTTTGGCTTTATTCTAGCGAAGCGGCAGAGATCGGCAAATTTTTCAGAGGCTGATTCGAAGCTATTAGTTAAATTGGCGAACCAGTTCAAGCATAGCTTCGAATCAGCCTCTGAAAAATTTGCCGATCTCTGCCACTTCGCTAGAATAAAGCCAAGCAGAATACCTATTTATTGAAATATTACGTAGGTAATTGTACACGGAGCAGGGCGACTCGACCAGGATAACATCAATTTACTTACCTTTGTCCATGGTGTTCTCGTTCTCTTCCTTCAAAATTAAAACTTATTCGCGACGAACTAACCACCAAACGAAAATAAACCACCACTTTTATCCTTGAAAATAAAAAAACGGACGCGCAAACGAACAAATCGAAAGCCAGCTCCTCGCTGCTGAAGCCGATCTTCGCATCAAATTGTTACAGGAGGAGAAGTTTAAAATGAATAAAGTTTCCAATATTCTTTCAAGCCATGATGTTTTAGTACTTTTTATTACATAATATACAAATAACCCTATACATAATAGGCATAAGCATAATTATTACATTATTTGCACTCAAAGTGCCGCCATTTTGACTCGTCTATTCGCCGAATAAAGCCTTGTTCGGAGGTTTCAACGGTCCAATAACTTTATACTCCGAATACATCCTATTCTCCCAATAACTCAACTTGATGAACAGTCATATGAGATCTATTCGTCGAATACGGCTACTCGCCGAATAAGATGGCGCTATTCGTCGAATAAATGCCATTGATGAACCGGCTCTTAGTCTTATATTGTTCTGTCGTTTTCAATATTATTGAGGGGTAAGAAATACCTAATAAAAGAAAGTGGGTAGGATCCTGTTCCTAAGTGGGCATTTACAGATAAAGGACGACAAACAACCCTCCTTATGCATGATCAGGCCTAAGCCGTATACAAGTAGCCCCCACTCTCCAATAAACCCTCTCCGGTGCAAGTCTGGTGGGTGTCTGGATTTTTAGCATTATTTGCCATTCACTGTCGTTCCCCAACCTTGTTCTGGGGAAAGACTTCGAAAGCAGTCATGGACTGTCCAAAACCTCAGAGGCAAAGGAATCAGTCAGGGCTTTGCGATGCGTTCAACTCGGTTGAAGACTTGGAACACTTCATGATGTTAAATAATGTTGAAAGGTGATTGGAATAAATTTTATAAACTGTTAAGATCATAAAACATTGAAATATTGACATCTGAATGGAAATTCGAATAAATAATGGCTATGGTGCAAGCTTAGGCCAAACAAAAATTTTTAAAAATACATCCCTTTGAGCCTGTTAGCTAAACATGGAGAAACGTGGGACACAATTTTACCACTCCGTATCATAATGCCCTTGCCGCAGCTTGAGATGAATACATTCTCAGATAAATCAAGAGCTTTACAACGAGTGTTGTATGTTGGTGCATTTTTGTACGATCAAAAACGGCGAAGATAAATTTCCGTAGCAACGGTTCGGTTGTAATCGGAAATCATTATAAACATTTCCTAACTTTTCCTAACAGTGGTCGGTTTTTGCCTGGTAAGTAGGTCTCAATAAAAATTCCACTCTTAAAAACCTTCTTCTGCATTTAACTATCCAATTTGCACTCTATAAATTCTCTTGATCGTCAAGTCAAGGGTACATCATGTTAAACCTGGTTTTTTTAGAATGAGCTTTAGATATTAAAATATGCCCTACTTTATCCCCACAATGGAAAAAGTCGAAAAACCTTGAGGGTTTTTCATACAATCGAGGTACTTCAAACATCACCACCAACTTCGCCCTACATTAGTACTAAGAGCATTTCTTAATGGAGTGGGGAAATCTTCTTGCATTGTAAATTTGTTAACATCTACACTCGAAAATGGGTGATATCGTGATTTGCCAAGTCAACATGGACTTGAAAGCGAACAAAAAGTTAACCCTAACAGTGGTGGATCTAGAACAAGAAATTAAATTTTATTGATTTTGCTAGTAGAATGTACTTGTTATCATAATAATTAAAACTCATTTGGTTTTTTAAATAAAAAGTTAGCCCCTACGAATTATCCGATTCAAATGCAGTCGTACGAAACCGTCCCACTAAAGCACTTTCCGACGTTGAAAGTCTTCAACTATTGAAGGAAAAATAATTGTTTTTAGAGTCACTTGACGGTTACTTTCTAATTTAAAGTTGGGAGTTTCTCTGAGAAAACCACCTCTACTCACCTTTCGTGAAACAGACTGTGGGGCCCATCGGCGTGGTCCTTCTTTGAAGAAAATGTTTTCTTAACCCAAATGAAAGAATACGAGATGTTTTACCAAACTTCCTTTCAAAGGGGAAAGTTTGTAATTAAGCTCCCGAGTTTTCCCTTGACCAGTAAGTGGTTGTTGAAGACTGGATAGGTGAGCTTCAACGAATTCCCCTGCAGTTTATTTTTTTTCCCCCAAAACCACTAATAACGGCCTTATTATGCATTGTTACATTACGGCTGTCTAAAGTTCGAAATGGGAAACTCATTGAAGTTAGTTGATAGGGGACCAAAAACTGCCTATCTGAACCTTTTAGTTGTTATGCTACCCATCATATTCAGGAATACGAATCAGCTAAGAAAAATAAAATTTATTTAATTTTATGCTTGAAATGAACATGAATACTGGACTGATAAATTAGTAGTAACCAAGGGAAAGCGAATTAATTGGTCGGTTGACAGCAGTTTGGTTGTCATTAATTGTCACTCGTAACTGTCATTTTGTTTCTAACGAAGTGGTTTGGGAACTCGACGGCAACGGAGCATTTTATTAGAGAGTTGTTACACCCAGAGGGAACCTGACGTAGCGACGCGTTAACAATGTGATTAAGATAACAAAATTTCCACGCCGGCAAACGTATTATCAGTACTGGAACCGAGCTTAGTCCTTCCTCGGATTACGGGGAGTTGAACAGGATCCGACATGTTACCGTTCGGGCCATCTGAGGGCACACAATGGGAATCGCTATCGCCTTGTTCAGATGTGTTACTATCGAGGCAATACACGATACCGGTCAGTTCAATCGACAGGGATGGTTTAGTAAGGGCAGGTTATAGTTAGCCGGTCGAAAAATCTGCTTCTCGGACGAATACTGAAGGAGCGTTGCTGCTGAACAAACAAAATAGCGAAGAATTTAATGGAAAACGGTGAATTCTCCGCCGCATCTCGCAAGATACTAGGCGAGAAAGGCGTATCTCAAAAGATACTGTTTCTTCGCTTAAGAAAATTATATACACCTAATTGGCTTATTTGGATTTGACACAATTTTTTAGATACGCCCATCTTTCTTATCGTTTGTTGATGCTCTAGCAGCGAGTTGGGGTGGTTTTTGCATAATCATAAGATGGAGAAGGTCCTGAAGATTCTATAGCTGATAAAACCGGAAAATCACCGAAAATGGGGATACGCCCTTTTTGCTCACCTTCAGTCCTACCTATCTTCCTTACTATCCTGCTGATTGTAATTAGGATAGTAAGGAACATAGGTAGCGCTATAGGTAAGATAGTAAGGGATGTACAGTGGACTAGAGAACATTGATGTCCTGAAGTTCTATTGTGACCAATGGGGACTAAAAGTCAATATGGAAAAATCCAAGGCAATGATTTTCCAGAAAGGAGGAAGACGCAGAGCAACTGAAAAATGGACGTATGGCAATGAGGTTGTGACAATAGTAAATGAATACTGCTACCTGGGTGTCACGCTGACTCCACGGATTTCTTTTTCAAAGCACTTGAAGCTGAAAGTTGGATCAGCGAAAAATGCAATGAATTATGTGTGGAGAGATGCATTTGGGAATCCTAGGATCCCTTTAACTGCTAAGATGCAGGTTTTTGAAGCCATTGTCCGAGCCATTTTGTGTTATTCAGCCCAGGTTTGGGGTTTTCGAGAGTATGGCTGTGTTGATGGCGTTCAGTTGCTGCTCATTAAGAAACTTTTCCGCCTCCCGATGCATGCCCCAAATTATATTGCATACCTTGAGACAGAATTGAACCCACTCTCGGTGTTCACCCTGCAACTGCACTTGAACTACATAGCGAAGGTAGCAAAGATGCCAAGTTCTCGCTTACCAAGGATCGTTGCTAAAGAGGTCGCGAGTGCAGGGGTGTTCTGGGCTCAGCAGTGGGGAGACCTTGTTACAAAATATGGCATTGCCAACAACTTAAGCTCATTCGATGGCTCGCTTCTTAAAGCTGACGCGGACAGAATTTTGGCCAACTTAATTAATGACAAGAGAGCAAGTTACAGGGAAAGAGCAGAGACTTCCAATTCTTATACTCTATACCGAGAACTGGACCCTAATGTGAAACCTGCCAGCCTACTCAGAGCTTCAAATCACCCAATGAGCACACTCAGATGGCTATTCAAACTGCGCTCCGAGGTATTAAATCTGAATTTCAAACCATACCTCGACACCCATTCTTCAGCAGAACAGTGTTCATTGTGCAATCGGAGAGAGTTTGAAAGCACCTTCCACTTTTTGTGCACGTGCCCGGTGCTGGCAGAGTTCAGGAGGACCGCATTTCGTAGGGGTGTATTGGGGCGAGAAGAGGCTGTCCGATACCTTAACAGTCCACAAGATTGGCGAAGAGTCATCCTTTTCTGTAACTCAGCATGGCCATACAGAAAGATGCTCGTCGGAGAATTTAACTTTGAACAACAATGATGACCTGATGAAGACCAAAATGTGTGAATACTACACTAAGTACGCCCATTATATTTAACTCTATTTCTACCAATTTTGCTCTGCCACTGCTTTTTTAATTTGTTTATTTTGTCATAACGAATGCTGTTGAGTTCCTTTATATTCGCCATAGTATGTCGGCAAAATCCCGGAGCTTCCGACAGGCGGTTCACAGAACCATGTCGTACTGTTTGTTAGGTATTATTAACCATGTACAGGTATAATTTATTTTCAATAAACGTTTTTCTTATTCTTCTTCTTCTTCTTCTACAGTGGACTATAGGTAGGATAGTAAGGAAGATAGGTAAGACTACAGGAGGGATAGCAAGGGAGACAGGGTGGACTATAGGTAGAATCGTACGGGAGATACGGTGGATTATACGTAGAATAGCAAGGGATACAGGGTGGACTATAGGTAGGACAACAGATAGGATAGTAAGGGAGACAGGGTGGACTATAGGTAGGGTAGTAAGGAAGATACGTAGGACTACAGGTAGGATAGTAAGGAAGACAGGTAGGAGTACAAGTAGGATAGTAAGGAAGACAGGTAGGACTACAAGTAGGATAGTAAGGAAGACAGGGTGGACTATAGGTAGAATCGTACGGGAGATTGGGTGGACTATACGTAGGATAGTAAGGGATATAGGGTGGACTATAGGTAGGATAGTAAGGAAGACAGGTAGGACTACAAGTAGGATAGTAAGGAAGACAGGGTTGACTATAGGTAGGATAGTAAGGGATATAAGGTGGACTATAGTTATTGCCTGGGATTGTTATACCTACAAAGATGAATATGATAAATGATATTGTGATTGCAATTAGAGATATTCTGATATAAGATTTGAGACTGGTCTCTTGGGATGCATGTTCATGTTTTAAAACTTTTACTGGAAGGTTGATCCCCGTTTTACCCAACTTTCAGGTTTATAATACGGTAAATAATACGTTTTCCATATCATGGAAGGTAATATTGTCGTACCTTTTTTTCTACGGGCGCAACACTTCAGAAAATCGGTACGGTGTTTCTCTGACGCGTATTCCAACTCTAGATGTGCCTGATGGACACCTGTTCCCTGTAACGTAGTAGGAGGGGAATGTTCTGTGCTAACAGAACATCAGACGGTGTATTGAAATGCCTAACCACCTATGTGGGGTTTAACGAGCAGTAAACATTATTTAGACTATTGAAATAGAAGAAAATGTTTACCTGTACATGATCAACGCACATAGTTTATAATACTACTGCAATAATAACAACCTACCCGTGCTAAAACCGTACCATATGAACTAAACACAGGTAAGGAAAGTTGTGTGATCCCTTGCAATTGGTGTTTAATTTGTACGAAATTAATCGTCAACCGTATTCGAAAACTAAATTTAATGAGTTGTGTACTTATCATCATCAAGATGGAAAACTGTTTTCCGTGATTATGATCGAGTTACGATACGCAGCGCTGAGAGCAAACCAACTGAAGGTAAACGTGTTTCGAGGAAACGAGAGGAAAATTCTCTCGAGGTAGAACGTTATCTCCTCTTTCCAACGGAATATTGAGGAGGGTTGTTTGATAAAGGCAAGTGTTTGTCTTCGGCCCGACGGGAACAGAGAAGAACACAAAAGCCTTTTCCTTATAAAACATTTAGTTTGCGATGAAAAGTTATCCAGAAATCTGATATCAGGTGAAGTGTTATATACCAACTAGAAGCCACCAGTTGTATCGATAAACATTTTGAGATGTTTACGGGTGAGATACAATAATAGTTTATAGAGGGAATGTGAGGCGTTCCGTTTCCAATACACCAACAGGGCATGAACACAGTAGAATATTCTAGAATAGTAAGGAAGGTAGAAAGGACTATAGGTCGGATAGTAAGGAAGATAGGTATACTATAGGTATTCATTTATTCATTTAACTCATCAAATTTATTGGTGACTCCAATTAATTCGCTGTATGTGATTTCTGTTACCGTAGTTGGCCTAAAATAGTCTACTAACATTTTGAAAGCTTGATCAACTTTCGTAAGTAGTAAATCTCGCCGATCCTCATCCATAATTCTGGCTAATGTCAATTCCAACTCGAAATACGGCAAGTAATATTCCCACGTTTGCATGTCTGAATCGAATTGCCTTATATCGATCTTTATCCTCGTTTTATCCTCGTCGCCAATGAAATAACTCGCAAAAGTCTGGTGAACACATCAAGCGTTGATTTAAGAATGATGTATTTTTTGTATTTTATCTACCAATGAACTTGTAACTAATCGTGACTAACAGTATGTGTCTGTGAAAAACTGAGACATAGCTGTTTAAAAGGTGATGATGGCCGTGGGCTTGAAAACGGCCCATGGCCTACTGATGGGACTTACACATGGGTGTGATGTGGTGAACCTGGCAACACTTAACACTAGTTTTGAGAACTAGACACATGTTTCGCTCTAAGTGTTAGTATTGAACTAAGCATGTTCTTGTGATGTGTAAGTCAAACAATGTGTGTCAATCTAGCGGATGAAATATAAACAAAACGTAGTTTTTCCACTACCTTTAGGAAGCCCGTCAGACTCAGACTGAGGAGCTGTCCATCTCTCCTGACTCTCGGAGGAACCGTGAAAGAAAAGGCCCTTGCATTCCATCTCCAATATTGCTTTTATTTTGAGAGGGGGAAAAGAGGGGCATTAGGATTTCGTCCTTCGTAAAAAGAACCTTTCACGAACCCCACAGAGGGAGAAAGAGAGAAAACGAAATGAAACAAACATGGAAAAATCGCTCTGCTTTTCACCGGTTTTCACTCCGACGTAACGCCCCGTTCGGTTCCGCCGGGAAGTGCTGGAGCGGTCCGAAAGAAGTATATAAACATGTGGCAAAAGGCGTCGATTGAACTTGAAAGCTCTGCTCAACGTGTTATTGAACAGGTAACAAATCCAATGGGCTGCAGCATAACTGGCGCCATAATTTGTATTGATGAAAATTGGCTACCTACATGATATTCTGAGGTGCTCAACGAGAATAAATTTGGGAGTGGAAGCCAAATTCGAATTTGAGTTTTTAAATGTGTGGAAAATCACCGAAAATCTAACATTTGCTTGGTTGTTACACAGGAACGACCCTACGACAGTTGCAAGAGAATTGTTGGGGTCTAATCGAGTTGGATATTTTTGACTACTGATTACATGCACCAATTGGGAATGGCAGTTCTTTTTCTGAGAAGAATCACCTTCACAATAATTAAGACAGTGGTAAAAAAAAATTTTTGGAAGTACTTATTTTGACATTTTATGTCTTTACTCTGGCACATAACTCGAAAAACGTTACACAAAATTTCTGATGATTTTCGCTTACAACCGATTCGTTGCTACGGAACTTTATCTTCGCCAGTTATCATCGTACGAAAATCGTTCACCACTCGTTGGATAGTTCCCGATTTACCTAACCATATTACGTTAACCACTGCGGAGTGCGTGGCCGACAAGCTGCGGTATGAGCGTGATTGTTTAAATAATTGTTTACACACAGGTGATCATTCTCAATAATTTATATTGTCTATACGAATGCAAGCTTCATATTTATGATGAACCCTACAATTAAGTATAACAACTACGCTACTGGGGTAGGTGATGTAGCATTGTTCGAAGGTTCTTGAATCACTTCTTTAAAGACATAAAATGTCCCAATGTGTTGCAGACTCGTATGTCTGTATTTAATTCTCGACTGTATCAACAACAGGATGGAGTTGACATTCTTTTGACATTTTCATGTCTTTGCTTTGGCACTGAAACGGGAAAAATTTGTTTCCTTGATTCACCCTTTCCCTCAGACCACGTCAGAACACAAGCGACAGGCGGGCCACTACGTCAGACGCACCTATTACGCACGAGCGTATGACGTCAGACGGCTGGCAGAAGGCCAACTAGTACGTCAAAGCCTATGCCGTAAGAGCCTATGACGTCAGACGGCTATGACGCACGAGCGTATGACGTCAGACGGCTGGCAGGATGTCACAGCATATGCCGTAAGACGGCTGCCAGAAGGCCAACTAGTACGTCAGAGCCTATGACGCACGAGCGTATGACGTCAGACGGCTGGCAAGAGGCCAACTAGTACGTCACCGCCTATGCCGTCAGAGGGCTGGCTGGCTAGGTGATCGGGTTTTAATAAGCCTCTGGAATTCCGCGCCTTCATTTTGCATTCATTTACATCTTCACGTTGTTTCTGTAAAGGTTTGAAGTCGTATTGAGTGGGAAGAGGGAAGCAATGTACGTCACCTACCTCCCAAACCGTAAACCGCTCTCTGATGCACGAAAGCCACCCCTGCCCGCCCCTATCAGCCGCTGTGTCAACTACAACCCTGTTCGATTACGTTGAGCGGGAAACGTTCAAATCCGCCATTCTTCAGTGCGATATGAGAGTTAAACAAAAATTTTCTTTTACATGTGTTGTGGGTCACCAATTGTCGATTTTTGACCATCAAAGAATTATTCTCTGACAGTGGCGTTCCCTGTTAGTACATTCTGTTGAGGTTTCACACTGTAGGGATTGCATGAGAAGATTGATGCTGTAAATTCGGGAGATGCTGCGGTGCCAACGAGCTGATCTGAAACTTCGTCCACAAATAATACGTCCCACAAAACAAAGAAAGACCTACAAATGTCGCCTTCCCCTGTTCAAAACTCGTTTATGCGATACCCTCAACAAACGTCCGTTCCGTCCCTTTCCGTATTATACGCTCGAAGACCGGAAAACTGGAACAGAAGGGGCATAAAGGGACGTCTAGAAAGGGAAGTATTGAAACCTCCGGCATCCTCTTATCCCTTCTCACCTTCTCTCCGGGCCCTCGATCAAACACCAAAAGGCATCACCGGGGATTTTATCGGGACTCGGGGCCCGTGAGGACCAGACCAAAATCCTCTCCCTTTGAAATTATTATTCCTCTCCGTCTTCGCCCTTCGCAGTTTTCACCTCCTTTCTCTTCACCTCTTCACAAGATGGGTGTTCGACCGATATTATTTGTCGAACCCTTCTTCACACATGGGTCTGAAGCAAATGCAAAACTTGAGTGAATTCTTTCTTTTTCTCAAAGATTTTATTGCTCCAAGTAATAACTCATTAACAATATTATTTTGAAACTACCGCACATATTATTCAAAACTTAGACACATCACTGAGTTTTGTTCATTTTTATAGTGATATTACATTCACTACTTCTTCACACGTGAGCAAGATCGAGTGGTTTCCTACGCTTCAGTCTTCTGGTGATCTTCCTTGTGTCGAGGAGTCGGACAGCTTCCTCGTCGACGTGAAGCCGTTGAAGATGTCGTACGGCTTGTCGCTTGATGGCTTCGTTTATGGTTTCGATTTTAAGTTCATGGTTTAGAGGTTCATTTCGAGAGTACCTAGAAAACCAAATAAATAATATTTTTATTATCAATTTCAACATAAATGAGGAAATTCCGGTCCATCTATAGCTACGTAGTTTCTTCGTTAAAGCTAAGGGCCTTTTCGCTGAACGAATACCATGCATGGACGTACTTGGACGATCACTGCCGCATCACCATAGTATAGTATACTACCAAGCTGTTCATTCAGATTGACTGCTACCCTTCTGCTCCCAATGGGAAGTGACCTTACTGTATATATTTCTCCTCCTTCTTTTTCTTTAAAACTTCAGCTTTCTGTTACTTTCACCATTATTATTCGCTATTCACCAAGTTTGTATTATTTTTCTGGTAGGTACTTCTTTCTTTCATCGGCCCATAAACTATAAACTACATAATATTATGTTACCCTGTACGCAACTCCTTGCAATGTTATTGTTTTTTGCAATAAAGCTATTGAATTGAATAAATAAGGAATCATTGGGGTGCAAAAAAAGTTCTCTGGAATAAGGAGGTACAAACGCTATTGGGAAATCCCCGATTTTTTAACTAAGCCATTAAACCCATTTTATCTTCGGTGTAGATAAGTCTGAGCGCAGATGTGAAAAGTTTGAAGCTCAATAACTCAAAACACCATTTTGGATAAAAACTCGTTATTGCATTTGGTATTTTGTGCTTGAAGATCATAAAAAGGCTAGAATCCTCTCAAACAATTTGTCTTTTTTTTCACCGTGGTCATTTTTTGGTCGATTCAAAATGAATGTGAACATTAAGAATTTGGTAGAAGGCGATGAAAATGATTTGCTGCGGTTTTTTGTCACGCCTGAAAAATTTCATTGAATTGATATGAAATTGGACGAACATTAAATATTAACAGATTTCACAAATAGGATAATTTTCTGGAATTTCTACAAACTAGAGGGCGCTCTGGAGTTTTGGAATGATAGCTAATCCGGTGAAACTGGTAGCTAATCCGGTGAGACCGTTAAGTACCGTTCAATCAGTGATTAAGAAGGTCGTTCCAATAAGATTATACCAGCCGATCAAAAGTGATTGACAAGGCAACGCGTGCCGACTTTATGAGGTTTCCGCTCACTCAAGGAAACTCTCTCCCACTTTCACCACTCCCTCTTGAGGAAACTTCCTCAAATCTCGGGGAAAGCCGCCTCAAGGCAGATCATCCTTCACCGCCCGCAAGCCTCCCGGAGTCGGCTTGATGGGTTCTGATGAGCGGAATTAGCTACAGCTTGTTGCCGGGATTAGTCGCGTCAACCCTCCGCCTACTGACTGGGGTTTGTAATGAAATTAGTGAAAGATCCCGCTGTATCAGTCTCTAATTTGGATTCAGCGAGAGGACGTATCGGTGACAGTTCACGTACCTACAGATTAAGCTCATGAAGAATTCCGCAGGATTATTTATTATTTTATTTGGGCTTGAACTAGTGGTGAAATTTATTATTAAAACTATTATTACGGTGACCATAATTTTGAAACGTAAAAGTAGAACCACCCTTCCAGGAAACAATATTGAGGTTCTTTTTGTGAGGTATTGAATTTCACACCTCATAGACATTTTATTAAAAGCACAAAATTGTGTTCATAAAATTATCTATAAAAAATTATATAAAAACTATATAAAATTATCTATAATTATCTATAATACTCAATTAAAAAATATGTACAAATTTTTGATTGATTTTTATAAAACTCACATTATAAATCAACATTAAAAAATTTTTTTCGGGGACCAACTTTAATTCTCTGGAATGGACTGTAGTAAAGGACTCCTCCTACTCCTTCCTTCTTCCTCCTCTATGCTCAGGGTGCTCCGCTAGACGATCGTATACGATAATCCTGTGAACTCCAACTTATATTTTAGTGTCTTTTGACAGTGAATTCAGGATGATCTGAATTGGATTTTGGTATAAACATGTTTCGGAAAATTGAGTTTTAAAAATTTTGGTTCGAGAACAACAGCTACATTTTCTTTGAAAATTCGCTAAAAGATGGGAAACTAGGGGATGAGGGAAATTATTGCCTGAAGAGATCAAGTAGCACTGCTTATCATCTGATTGTTGTGAACACACCTACATGTACTAATAACTAGTAATTAGAGGCAATAAGCTTGCGCTGTCTAGGTAGTTCCTTATAACGGTTTCGGTTCGTAAACCTAAGACTCCGTTCTCTGCTTTGTATTAGTTTGTTCGAACTATAGCCAAATACTTGTGGTAACCAATATTTGCAGCATTTGATGTATTTCGACCCTTTTCAATAGCACCCCTACAGGGTCGACCGATCTGACTTATAAAACACCAGGTAACGCTCTACGTCTTCGAAAAGTTTATAGGTTTCTGAGAATATACGATGTGTGTATCTCGCACGTTTTCGGATGCTCCTTCGCATAAAAACCGTAGAATAAAATCACGAGGAAAATACCCGCATAAAATATCCCGTTACATTCATATTCGACGAACGCTCCGAGGTTCGCGAGCTTTCTTCGAATTTATAACGTCAACGGGGCGCTAAGTCTCCGATGTCTCATAAGAAAAGCAGTGTCGGATTACAAGCTGTCATCTTGCGACGTAGCGGATTTATTGGGTGTCCGCAACGTTTACCTTCCAGGGCACATCGATTTTTCTCTTCGATAATAGTTACCACTTTAGGAAGGAAAGGTCCTCCTTTTCGGATTTAGGTCCTCCCAAATTTTCGAACCTCCGAAAAACATGAAATGGTTCTACTTCTTAGTGGTGGTACTTCGAATGTCTTTATTTCGTCCAAATTAGCAGAATTTGAAAAAATGTTGAAGAATCTTCCTGGTGAGACATCTGTTGAAATTTTGTAGTTGTTTCAGTCGACACTCAGACTAGTGAATTTATTTGAGAAGTCGGCAATACGAATACAAACTTCGGAGGTTTCAATAGGAAAGGAAAGGAGAATTTCTTTAAGAAACTCACCGAGCCTGGTGAGAGCGATGACAAGCCTATGGTTGGAGTGGGTTGTCTCGCCCATGTCGTAAACTATTGGGAGTAACTACTATGTAGCTATTGGAAGGAATTAAGCAGTTTGTATTTTGGGGAGTTCTTAGAATTTATAAATAAATAAATAGAGGATTGGTGGTTCATTTCTGTGGAATGAGAAATCAGGGGAGGATCAGTAATGATCCATGTGATCAGCAATGCGTTGCCAAGTGCTGCCAAGAACTCTGGATTCAAAACTATTGGGAGTAACTACTATGTAGCTACTAGGTATTGGAAGGAATTAAGCAGTTTGTATTTTGAGGAGTAATTAGAATTTATAACTAGAGGATTGGTAGTTCATTTTTGTGGAATAAGAAATCAGGGGAGGATCAGCAATGATCCAAGTGATCAGCAGTGTGTTTCCAAGAACTCTCAAAAATACAAAACATCCCCCAAACCACAGATCACGTACTCGTACATATAGATTAGTTGGACAGAGAGAACTCTTCATAGTCTACATGTATGTGATCTATGATTTGAGGGTTGTTTTTTTTTTTTATTTTTGAGATGCGATCACTAGCAGGTACTTTGCAACGCATTGCTCATCACATGATTCCTCATCCTCTCCTTAAAAGAACTGGCAATGTGGCTTTCATTCCCACGATTGATCATTGACTCTGACATTCCGGTGGTATAATACTGATGTGCCAAAGGTATAAAACCCCGTGGCAATATGCCAGAAGGGCGCCCAGGCAATCCAGAATGACTCCATCAGTAAACAGAGTCAATATTCCCCATCGAAGCTTCACTCTAGGGATAGTTCAATCACGATTTTCCTGAACAGTGGATGAGCCTCGACATAAATCCGGTGAAAAGGGGTGGGATAGGATAGGACCATCAAGTGGAAGGGTCGAGGATGGGCCCTACGATCATGGCGAGGGGAATCACAGGTGGACCCCCCTACGATGAGTAATGTGATGTCGAAGTGGCGTTCCAGAGGCCCTCGAGAAGGTTTCTCCATTGATTGACGTGTTTTGATCGCTACTAGTTGTGAAGCTGAAGTGGTTGAGGATCAAAGCGGGTGGAGGGTTAGTAGAGAGAAAGTCATTTCGTATTCGATTCCATGGAAACACCTCGGGCCAATCGCGAGGTCTTGCTAGTCTTGTTAGTCTACTATTTAAACATTTGACTTAACGAAACTCCATCAAAATACGAAATGGGATACAATTCTTCTCAGCCGCTCCTGCCTCGATACTCTGAAAACAGACTATAGTGCATCATACCGTTAGAACCACGCCAATCAGCGTTTTTTAGTCATTTTTGTTTTAGTGCTTCAACAGACAGGTACGCCAAATTGCGGGAATTGCGTATGACTGCTCCGTTATGGTGTGCCCAACTCAGTAGTAACTAACTCAGCGTACCCAAAAGTGCTCTAAAGCAAAAAAATCCACAGTCATGCAGCATGGCTATAAGAGCGAATTTTCGAAGAAACAACTGGTTTTATGTGAAATGTCTTCATTTCACTGGTTTTATAAAAAATTGCGTAGGTGTTCTGCCAACTAACACTTCAGCTTATTGATTTTTCAATGCTGAACACGATGGCGAAGTCAGAATTGCGATATCTCATTCCGTTATCAGTTTGGAGCAGTAACAACCACGTTTCCTCGTCATCAACGTGCCCCAGTTTGAGAAGGGAATGAGATATCGCTGACTTCACCTGTTCAACGTAAACCCTGTAAAATGAGGTGTCAATTGTCAGACTGTCTCATTTTTGGAATTTGTGGGTAATTCCCCCCCTCCCCCCCGTAAATTCCCTTAAACCCCCTCTTAGAGTGGCCCGATTCTGCCAAAAATTTCGTGAATTTGATTTTTGAAAATTTTGCACCAATAGGAGAACAATAGGTTACTTTTCTTCGAAATTCGCTAAAACACGATTATAACGATATTCTCACTAAGTTGACGTTAACTGAATATAAACATCCAAGCAGTGGACGAAACGCAATTTTCCACATGCCTTGAGGTTGCAAAAACTAAACTGTGGAGTCAATTCATTGATACTTGAAGCAACATCCTTCATCAGCAATACTTCGAAGAATTTTCATGCTATTTCTGTAGCATCCCTTAAAATCCATCAGTTTAGAAAAAGACACTTCCCTTGCCCTGAGAAACCTACCTGCCTTCTTCTGTTATCTGTGAATAGAATTCGAGTCCGGTAGTGGCAGTACTGGTAGTGGCTGTAACAGTGGAAGTTAAGCAGTGTTATGCACAGGAAGATACTGTGCAGGTACCAAAGCGTACTAGACGATACTGTTATGTTGGCCAAACTGTCTTTCAGAAGATTACCTCCAGATTGTAACCTGTTTTTTTCATTCTATTAATAATCTTGTACCAAGCATCCGTCGTTCTATATTAAACCCTTATATCTTTAAAATACAGATACTATTTAGGTCGCAATAAATTCTTTTTAAAATGTTCCAAGTTGGGTTTGTGAAGGCAAAGGCAACTTTTTACAGGAGCCTGAGAATGATGGAGAAAGGCGACGATTGGTCTGGACACTTCGATATTTATGTATGTATGAACTTTGAGTTGTAGAGGAATATTGTTCTTACAACAAAAAAAGGGAAGAATAGAACAACACACATTTCAGATACGGAGTAATATATTGGCTCTACTCAATGATTCATGTTCGGGGTCCGGATTGTGGTGGAAGAGAGATGCTCAACTATCTATCTGTTCCAGTGAACGACGAGGGGTTGCCGCGGTCTGGAAAGTCGGGAGATAACATCTATTAAGAGAAAGTCTCCGAAGCCACCTCCAGGTGTAGCTTTCGATGCGGCGGAGCTTTATTTTCCATTCCCGGCTTTTACCATCGCGTTTGCCCGTGAAATACGAACAGTCTGTTCCATTTGCGCTCTTTCAAATTCTGGCTTTGATCGGAATGAGGCTATACATTTTACGGAGAGATTCATTTAGAATTTTTTGTCAGCCAACGATCCATACTCAGCAGCCCTTCACTGCTCCCAAATTCATACCATGATACGAGGAACATGCTAAAATGAAGTTTCCCTCACTAAAAACCACCTATTCGATGAAAACATTATATTTCCTGAATTGGCAACATCCTGGCTATTGTTCCACATAATCACCATTTCTTTCAATGCAATTTTGATATCGCAATTATGAAACTCTCACAGTATGACCACGACACCCAAACGAAAATTCCCTCCCAGTATCAAGCTTCCCGCTTCATTCATAACGGATATATGTTCTAGGGAAACTTAATTTTGGCATCCCAGTCTCAATTGGTACCATTCATGGTGAAAATATCCAGTTTCCAAACAGAAGTGTTATTCAAACAAAGAAAACGCATTACATGAACCAAACGTTTGTTTCAGGTACTTGGCCCACTTATTCCGAAGAGGTAAACGACGGCTAATCAAGAAATACCGATTATGGAAATACAGGCGGCAACAGAGGCGGGAAAAGAAGAAGGAAGAAGAAGAAAGGAGTCCTGTTCAGCCCTTAGCGAACACAATCCTTCTCAAGCCCTACCCCACCGCCGCTCCGCCACAACCTACAGGTTTGAAATGGAATATGGAATATTGATTTCTCAATAGCAAAACCAGTTTAATTTGTTTGAAATAATTCGAGACTCCTGCAGAAATTTGGAAAGTTTGAATGTGTTTGATGTTGGATTTATTAGAGCAGCCCCAAATTTGTATGCCATACGTCCAGACTGGTTTTAGAATTTGCTTGTACAGCAGTAATGTGTTGTGAACCTCTAGCTCTGAGTGCCTCCCCAGTAACCAGTACAACTTCCTACATTTGATGTTGAGCTCGGTTTTTTTTTAAATTTTGATGTGCTCTTTCCATTTCAGTTTGACACCTAGCGTCAACCCTAGATATTTAGCTGTGTTTGCTGCGGGTATGAGTTGGGAGTTGATCATAATTGGCCACGGTTTATCTTTCTTATACAAAAAATTCACGTGGGCAGATTTGGCTTCGTTGAGTTTGATTCTCTATTGGTGGATGACTTTATCAAGGTGATTTTGCAGTTTGTTAGCAACTTCTTCTGCAGTGTCCCCCTCGGCCGTGAATGCTGTGTCATCAGCAAAAGTTGCTGTAACTCCACTTTCAGCCGTTGGCAAATCCCTTGTGTACATTAGGTGTAGCACAGGCCCATGGACAGTACCTTGTGGGAACCCTGCGCCCAGAATACTCTTCTTCATACCTCACTCTGAAGTGTCTCCTACTGATGTAGGATTCAAGTATTTCAAAGTATCTAGTAGGCAAATCACATTGCAGTTCAAGCCATCAAACCGGACCTTATCGAACGCCTGTGAAACATCCAAGAACACACAGGCGCATACTTTCTTGTTTTCTAATGCTTTTTCTATGTGCACACGTGCGCTCTTCTTCCCGTGTTCGTCTATTCCTCAACCTTCCTACATACACATGGCCGAGAAAGAAAAATAGTTGGCCCAGTCCCAGCATTATTCAACGGATATCGGTCAGGGGGAAAATACGGGTTTGTATCGTTTCAACGTTTTGTATTTGACGAGATTCCGGAAGGCAGAAGAAATGGAAGTGAAACAAAGAAAGGAATCCTTAGAGAAGGAGTCCTTATAGCCCTTTGTCAATAAACGGGAAAGGTTTCCATGGGGCACGACAATAGGGCTTAAGAAGCCCACGATCGTATCCTCCAGGCGATGGAGTACGGCCTTTCTTCAAGTCTCTCTGGAAATTAGGATGCACAATATGTTCAATTCGAGTACGTTGAATATGCAAAAAAAAAAAAAAAAAAAAAAAAAAAAAAACACTTCATTTGTTTCATGCGTTTCTTTGACGTGTCAAAAGTAAAGTAACGTTTCTTTAAATTTCAACGGTGTGCAGTCCTGTTAACCCTTCCTGCTAAAATCCTTACGTGACAAGGTTTTTTTTTTGTGAGGATCTCAAATATCGTATATTTGTGCACGTGCGCATGCGCAAAACATGCGCAATGCGCACCAACTTTCTTATTTCAAATGAGAACCCCCATTTTTTATTGCAGATTCGGATTCTACGTTAAATTCCATTAACATTTTACTTCGACAACCTTTTCGTTTGTATGCACCTAGGAGCGTCCAGAAGCGCCCAAAGTTGGACTAACCGCGTTTGTTCATAATTTCGATAAAACGGAAAAACCTCAGTGTGGCACATGAAATTTCATTATTTTTCGACACTGAATCACGTGGTGATATCAGTTTTTTATTGGACTTGATTAAACCGGGATTACAACCTGAAACATGGTCGTTTTTAAGAGAAATCGCCTTATCCTGGCTCTTGATCAGTTTACTTTTAGTTAGATGAGTTTTTAGGCAGGTGGGTATCTAAAGTATCTTGTTAAGGCCATGTGATTTATTTTCCCTCGCCCTTTCGCAATCCAGGCTCCTCACAAAAAAATACATAGATTCTGAAAAGAAAGATTTTTTCCTTGACACGTAGTATGGATTTTAGCTGGGGGTTAACAACTTTTGAGGCACCCTGTATAGGCCTTAAACTGAGACTTAACCAAACACCCAACGTCAGGTCTCCCCAAAATACATTTGCGGTTGATTTAACCATTCACGCGTTTCCCGCATGAAGTAATAAAGCTGTTCTACTTTTGTACACCAAATTGTTTAACATTAATTTTTGATACGCCGATTTGAATACATGAAGGGTTTCTCCTGCTGTCACTCCTCTGCAACCCCCATTGTCCATGATAATAGGGCCTTTTTAAGCCTTTCACTCAACCTGGACTGCTTTTTTGGGACTATTCAGTTTTAAAAATAATGCGAGAAGAAAATACTGCGTAGCTGTTAAGAGTCACTTGAATAAATCATGTCCGCTCCCCCGGTATACAATAGACAATTTTTTCAGCCCGCTGAAACTGTTGGCGACGAGTAGCAAAACGTTGACGTTCCCATTTCTCCCCCTTTTTTTGGTTGGAATAAGAAGTGATTTATCTGTGTATTCAGTGTTTCTACCGTATTCAGTAAGTACGAACTTGTAAATCATACGGAAGGAAAGTGGTGAAGTGTAGGCTATGAGAGGTAAGGATGGATAGGAACAAAGAAAGCGTAGGAAGGCGGAAAAATGTTTTTTAATTCATACTCTTGCGGATCTTTCCGCGTCTACCGGAATAAAACAAATGAAGGCTCATGTTGTAATCGTAGTGGCTTTGGTTATAAATTCCTCATGATAGTTATTGACTGGTATTTACTGGTACGGTAATGTCCTTGAAATGTGGAGAGGCCTTGGTTAGAATGACCGTAGGATTGTGGTTGACCAGTGGGGAGTAAGGGCAGTGGTCTTGGGTAACACCTTCATCTAGTGATGAGCTTGGTGTTGTGTCTCTCATTTAACATGACATTGCAGTGATTATGGTGTAAAACTAAAAATTAATATGAAAATTGATTTTTTTTTAATCATAATTAATTATCGGATTTTTAAAAATAAGGAAGCTGTTGTTCTCGGTCCAAAAGTTTTAAAACTGCTAGAAGACACCAAAAATCATATTCATATTCATGAATATATTTATGTATGTGTCGTTCCAGACGATAACTCTCAATAGAATTGAGATAAAAAGTTCAAATTCGCACACAAAAATTTGTCTTGTCAATCGAAAGGCTAATTTCGTAATGGGCAGAATCGGACCACTCTTAGGGAGGTTTTGGGGAATTTTAAGGGGGAAACACTACCCATAAATTCCCAAAATGAAACAGTCCGACAAGTTTCACCTCAGTTCAAAGATTTGTTAACGCTTAACACGTTGGTGATGTGAGAATTGCGACATCTTAATTCGTTCTCAAACTGGAGCACTTTGAACATGAAGGAACTTGGTTGTTACTTGAGATGTTCTTTGCGGTTCATCTGCTCTAATCTGACTCCGTGTTCACCATCGTGATCAGCGTTGAAAAATCTATAACTTGAGGTGGTACTCGGTAGTAAATGGAGACAAAATTTGTTATGTATCCAATACTCTTCTGGTGTTCAAAACATTTTTGATCTCTCCCCATTCCACCCCAAGTTTGACCTTGCATAAAACTACTCCTGTTTTATTCGTACGAAACTTCGAAAATTCGCTCATACGATCATGCTGCATGACTCGTTTTGGTTTAGTATGGTATCAAGATCAAAAATCTCAATAATTGGCCAGATTGGCCATTTACTTGGTGGGTGACAATGGGCCAATTTTAGTTAGAGGTAGAATGCTAAAACTTATTCTGTAAGCTATACATAATAATCGCCGGTAATCAAGGGCCAGACAACAAGAAATCTACCAATCCAATCAATCAATATAGAATTGCTGGGTGTTCTACTCTTTGTTTTTAAGTATTATCAATTAATTCTCATTTATAACCTTAAGAATGCTCATTCTTCCAAATGCATCACATGCACGATAGAAGGAACCAAATAGCTTCATAGTTAAATACCTATAATTATGCAATAAGTTTAAGATTGCCTATTTTTTTTAAAAAATTCGTTATTGTAGCATGACTGGAATTTTTTTTTTTTTTTTTTTCAAAGGAAGTTGTATCCTATGATTTCAGAAACACCAAAAAAAGAGGAGGGAGAGACGTCTGACCCTGGAGAAGAAGTTCAGAGTCCAAAACGCTCTTCTAGTTTGCTCAGAGTGCGATCCTTCAATAGCGGAGGCACCGGTCCCTTGGAACTAACTCCTGAGGTAAGCAGAGTTTTGCTGAATGAACGATCGAATAGAACATATTAATTTCTGGCTGTGAAAGTTTACAAATTAACTTAGTTGAGACTGGAATAATGGTACAATAACGATCGTTGAATTCATCAATGGCGAAGTTTCCCTCCCTCCATCACAATCGTTGTAGGAAGGTTGTGGTCATTCTGCAAGTGAAATGACTGAGATTTTGAAAGAAATCTTATTCAATACCCCCCCCCCCATCTCCCTCACTCAAGGTAATCTTAGGCTGCAATATTCACACCACCATATTCACATCGTATTCACATCGTAAAAGAAAACATTGGGATCCGTCGAAATGTCACCTCGTGCAATCTCTTTGATTGAAACTATTTCGATTGACGGCGAACGCTGGTGTGTTTTCTCATACCTTTTTCTTTTTCTTTTTTTCTTCATGTCTCTGTCACAGAACAACTTATTGTCGCCCGGTGAAAGTCCTCAGAGGAGACGAAGCAGCGTCATGTTCAGCGAAGTTGTTTTGCTCCACGGTTCCACCGAAACTGCCGCGCCTGTCATGACTGAGAAAATGTCTCAAGCAGGGGATGGCACTTTGAGACTTCCTCCGGCCCACGTACGACCCTTTTTATCATATCTTTGAATATTTTCTTATTCCCGTTTTACTTATCGCGGAAGAAGTTTTGAAGGAAGTTGAGGGAGTTCAGAGAAGGTGGGCGGATCTTGTAGGACTCTTCTATTCGTTTTTACCTTCTCGAAGGGATTTTCATAACAAATAGGTTGAAATACCAACTAAAACCATACTAGCATAAATACTTGTATATTATATTCAACTATGTACTGAACATGGGAGGGTGTAATCTGAGCCCAAGCCGAAGGTCAGACTGTCTTATCTAAATGTAAACTGAGCCCTGCCCTCTAATCGCTCATCGATGCGAGTTGTAATCTGAGCCCAACCCCAGGAGAGTATCAGTTATATAAGTGAACGGGTACCCAAACTATGGCATATGCGAAAGTTATTGTGAGCCAGCGTGGTTTCATTCAAATCGAAGTGGATTAAATTTGTACAAATAAAAACGCCTCCCAATCAACTGATTAGTACCATATAGATTAGTTGGACATGTAGGTCAAGTGGACGGAGTTGCGGAATAAAAACAGACCCTTAATGAAATTTTGTGGAATAACGGCTACTTCTAACTGGTTTCTTCGCCTCAGTTTACAGTGAACGAGTTGAGAAAATTACGAGTATGAGTGCATCCTGGGCTCAGTTTACACATCAAGGGGTGAGGCAAGTAAGGAGGATTGGGCTCAGTTTACATCGGCTACCCCGGATTTGGGCTCAGTTTACAATCGCCCCTGAACTTATCACTTGAAACATCAACATTTTTTAATTTTTAAAAATTTACAAGAGTAAAGCAGGGCATTCACGTTCCGATTTATAGTCCGACTAGTTGAGTCGACTCCACTCAAGATGCTATTGCTATTCAGCTACCCATCCAATTTCAGTCCTTGTCTGTTTTCACATTCTGTAAGTCGCTCACGAGCCGAAATGAATCGAGTGCCGTTCACGGAAAATATAAAATCCACAGTCATGTAGCATGGCTATAAGAGCGAATTTTCGAAGAAATAACTGGTTTTTTGTCAAATGAATCCATTTTACTGGTTTTATTGCTAATGGTTCCTGCTTTTTTTGCCGAATAACACCTCCCTTTATAGATTTTTCTATGTTGAACACGATGGTGAAGTCAGAATTGCGATAACTCACTCCGTTATCAGATTTGAGTAGTTGGACTGTGAAGTACATCTCAAGTAACAACCACGTTTCTTCGTCTTCAAGAACCTCCAGTTTGAGAACGGAATAAGATATCGCAATTTTGACTTAACCATCGTATTTAGCGTAAGAAAACCTTTAAAACGATTCGTCATAAATGACAAATTTGTCAGACTGTTTCATTTTTGGAATTACATAAATTTTATGAGTAATGTTTCCGCCCTTAAAACTCCCCTAAACCTAGAGTGGCCCAATTCGGTCCATCTAACATTTCGATTGCCAGGACGGATTTTTTTTGTTGCAAATTTGAACTTTTTATCTCAATTCTATCGAGAGTTATCGATTTATATTGATATGATTTTTCGGTGTCTTTTTGCAGTGGATTCAGAATGGTCTGGAACGGATTTTGGTATGAAAAATTCTCGGAGTTTTTAAAAATTTCCTTTTCTTCGAAAATTCGCTAAAACAGATACCGTCATGCGTGATTATGTAACTGCTGAACAACGTTTACGGTTTTTGACCACTGGAAGGTCATACGAGGATCTGAAGTTCAGCTATAAAATATCTCTACAACTACTCGGAAAATTACCCGACTACCGATCCTGAAACAAATATTTTGCAAGTGAATTTTTGAAATCTGTGATTTCGAATTTTGTGCTCAGTGATTTTTCGTCGACAAGGACGTCGAAAGAAAGTCCTTGTTGGATACTTCGTCCGAATCGTACCAGTAATTGGGGGAACAAGGTATGAAGCTCTCCGGAGGAGTCCCTCTCCATGAAAATCCCATTTAATTTCATATTTTTGTTTCATATACACTGGAGACCAAAAAAACCGGCGCAGTTGAATTGTTGTCGAAGAGTCAAGTTTAATTCGATTAAGGGGTTTGAGTCAATAGTAAGGTCAATAACAAGGTTAAGAGAGATTACTTGCCGAGGTCCATTCCTGTTTTTCCTTAACTATCCAGTTTTTTCCTGTAATGCTCTCTTGAATTCACGATAGAAGCCTACAGAAGCCTGCTGATGTTAATCTTCACTCCAGAGTCCGTGCTTTAGGTCCTCTACTCACCCCAGCACACCGAACGGCTCGTCTTCAATTTGCTAGAGATCACGCTGCTTGGACTGAGCTGCTTGGGTTTGCAGCAGGATCCGTCGCCCTTGGACGCCCTGATGCCGGCCTTCTGGTGTAGCTACAAGTTTCACGGTTTCCTGTAGGCTTCTATCATGAATTCATGAGAGCATTACAGGAAAAAACTGGATAGTTAAGGAAAAACAGGGATGGACCTCGGCAAGTAATCTCTGTTAACCTTGTTATTGACCTTACTATTGACTCTAACCCAACTGTTATCGATTTAAACTTGACTCTTCGACAAAAATTCAACTGCGCCGGTTTTTTTGGTCTCCAGTGTATTATTTCAACCAACAACATATAAAGGTCTCAATAGAGAATTTTCAGTTAGAAAATATAACGAAAGGTACTGGTTAACTGACGAAAATCGTACGACTTTGTTCCGACGTTCGTATCATCCCTCTAGATGTCCCACTCATCCAACTGGACTTCAAACAATCCAACAAGCCCATTCACGTTCTGATATCGGAAACCACAAGTCGGACTATAAATCGGAACTAGAAATAACTGCATTTACTTTAAATGCGATTATTCTACAAAAAAAAAATTACTTCACAATTCGCCGTACAAATCACTTAGAACCTACAATGTACAATTTATTCCAGTCGAAACCTTTCTTACAAAATGTTATTTTGTAGTGACAATTGATTTTTTGTGGCTTTAGTAGTAAGATTAGATCTAATAAGATTTTATAAACATTTACCTCGAAACAATCAAATTACAATTTCCCTTCGCAGAATAGCGGGGAACCGGTTGAAAAGCCAGTTATACAAAGTGGAGTCAGTTAATTTGGCGAATGGTTCGGTTATTTGAACTAACCGGCTCGATAGCTTCAATTCCACGGTTGATATTACACTGTCAAACTAATTGGATATTTACCTCGTTCTCGGTGAAAACCAGACATTTCCGATTATGGAAACGGAATTAATGAAATTTATTGTATAAAACTCGGGGTGTGTCCATCTACCTCTGTTACCTGTTCCGGACGGGCAGAACTCGGGATGGATCCATCTGCCACTGTTACCTGTCGCTTTACGGATTGTACCTCTTACATGTCCCTTTTCAAACCCTTATAATCTTAAATACCACAAATAAATTTCATCTGTCTCACGGGAAGGAAGTATTTAAGATTAGGTATTATATTTCGGCTTCACTATAAACCCCCACCCCTATGCATCGGATCTGAAAGTGAACCCCCCTATGTCCTTCCCCGGTGACTACCGGTAGGGGTAGTAGGGGTAAAATCGGCAATAGTGTAGCAGTTGTCTTGGGCCTCATTGCCCAACGGCCGCATAAGTTTCGGCAAGATATCTCAATTGTATATATAGTGACACCTCTCAAATTTCGAGGGGTTGCTCAATAGGTCCATACTAAGGCTGCGTTCGAACATGAACGTCTTTGGCGTGCAAAAAGTGTTTTATCAAAAAAATGCAGAGAGCTGAATCGCTCAATAACATTGGCCATGTACAACACTGGTATAGTCATGGGGGGAGGGGGGGGTCCAGACCCCCCAAAATATCAAGACTTATTAAGAAAATGTTGAAAAACCACGAATTTAAAGAGGATTTCTTTGAAAAATGAAGTTTTTCGATTATGAAAGGTGTTAACATTCGTTAAAAACCCCTCTATTTAGTACCCTGTTTGTCAAAAATTGGACCCCCTGAACGAAACTGGCTACGTTACTGGTGTACAAGCAGGAGTTAAGTAGAAATTTAGTTATTGTCAGTGGTTCCCTGAACACTCTATACAGGGTGTCTACAGAAATTATGGGACAAACTCAAAGAATCAATTCTACAGCTAATTTGCAACAAAAAGTGCCTGGTGGAAGTTTTTCATTACTCAATTAAAAAACCGATTTTTTTTTTTTTTTTTTTTTTTTTCACTTGTAAGATTTTTGTGTGTGTTTTCGACCTTGTCTCAGTAAAATGGCTCTAACTCCCTTAAATTAATATGTAAAAGAAAAAGTTGGTTTTTTTACTTGAGTAAGGAAAAACTCTAGGAGGCACTTCTTGTTGCAAATTAGCTGCACAATTGATTCGTTGAGTTTGTTCCATAATTTCTGTAGACATGTAGACTGTCTGTATACATTAGAAAGAATGAAATTGCTAACTAAATCGTAATGACCCTCATGCCCTCCCCCCCCCCCCCCCACCATCTTGAAAAGTCAAATTTGAAAAGTTATTTAGTATGTTTTTCGTTCAGAGATCGTGTTGTAGCCTCGCAACTCGATATAAGGGGTATCAGATTGGCGCAATCTACTTGAAATCAAACGACTGCATTATTCGTACACGGTCACAACCGAATATTCAGGGGTGGCGAATCCTCGAGTCTAATCGAGTCAAATCTACTTAAAATTTGTATTATTATTATTTATTTTTTTTCTAATTCTTTTACGTCTTCTCACTTCGATTTTCTTCTCCCAGGGCGGAATTCCAGCTCAAGTCATGACTTGTCAAGAGCTTCTGGCACTGAGTGGGGCCCTCAGCGCCGCCCTCCCAACGGGACAGCTGGCTCTCGATTCCCTTTTCAGGTCACTGAGCAAAGGAGTCCTGCACCGCCATTTCACTTGGACGGACACAGAACTCACCCTAAGGCCTATCGTAAGTGATCGACGGGTGCTGTCACATTTAAGTGACGACGTTTAGCCGTTTAAGCTCTGAGAGGATCCTACTTTTCCCCACATTGTAACCACAGTTGTTTCTGAATTATTCACATTTCTCTCATTTATTCTGATAAAATCATCATGAGTGATAAAACCGGTGAAATAAGAAGATCTCCAAACTCTAGTTGCCTTGAGGATCGAGCGAATTAATATTTAATAAAGAAGACAATTGGAGATTTCATTGGACAAGGACTGTAATAATAAACAAAAAAAAAAACTGGAAATTTGATTATCTTCTGAACGGATCTCTACCCTTGTGTAAGAGAACAATTGCTCTTCTTGAAGGTTCATTCGATCTCAATCAAACACCTCGATTCGATATGAAGTCGACCTTTCGTTTTTCTCGATGTATTTGAGTTGACAATTGCTCTTCTTGAAGGTTCATTCGATCTCAATCAAACACCTCGAGTCGATATGAAGTCACCTTTTTTTCGTTTTCACGAAGTATTTGAGTCGACAAATGCTCTTCTTGAAGGTCCATTCGAACTCAAATAAACACCTCGAGTCGATATGAAGTCAACTTTTTTTCGTTTTCACGAAGTATTTGAGTCGACAAATGCTCTTCTTGAAGGTCCATTCGAACTCAAATAAACACCTCGATTCGATATGAAGTCAACTTTTTTTCGTTTTCACGAAGTATTTGAGTCGACAAATGCTCTTTTTGAAGGTCCATTCGAACTTGAATAAACACCTCGAGTCGATATGAAGTCAACTTTTTTTCGTTTTCACGAAGTATTTGAGTCGACAATTGTTCTTCTTGAAGGTCCATTCGATCTCAATCAAACACCTCGAGTCGATATGAAGTCAACTTTTTTTCGTTTTCACGAAGTATTTGAGTCGACAATCGCTCTTCTTGAAGGTCCATTCGCACTCAAATAAACACCTCGAGTCGATATGAAGTCAACTTTTTTTCGTTTTCACCAAGTATTTGAGTCGACAAATGCTCTTCTTGAAGGTCCATTCGATCTCAATCAAACACCTCGAGTCGATATGAAGTCAACTTTTTTTCGTTTTCACGAAGTATTTGAGTCGACAATTGTTCTTCTTGAAGGTCCATTCGATCTCAATCAAACACCTCGATTCGATATGAAGTCGACTTCTTTTCGTTTTCACGAAGTATTTGAGTCGACAAATGCTTTTCTTGAAGGTCCATTCGAACTTAAATAAACACCTCGAGTCGATATGAAGTCAACTTTTTTTCGTTCTCACGAAGTATTTGAGTCGACAATTGTTCTTCTTGAAGGTCCATTCGATCTCAATCAAACACCTCGAGTCGATATGAAGTCAACTTTTTTTCGTTTTCACGAAGTATTTGAGTCGACAATCGCTCTTCTTGAAGGTCCATTCGCACTCAAATAAACACCTCGAGTCGATATGAAGTCAACTTTTTTTCGTTTTCACGAAGTATTTGAGTCGACAAATGCTCTTCTTGAAGGTCCATTCGATCTCAATCAAACACCTCGAGTCGATATGAAGTCAACTTTTTTTCGTTTTCACGAAGTATTTGAGTCGACAATTGTTCTTCTTGAAGGTCCATTCGATCTCAATCAAACACCTCGATTCGATATGAAGTCGACTTCTTTTCGTTTTCACGAAGTATTTGAGTCGACAAATGCTCTTCTTGAAGGTCCATTCGAACTTGAATAAACACCTCGAGTCGATATGAAGTCAACTTTTTTTCGTTTTCACGAAGTATTTGAGTCGACAATTGTTCTTCTTGAAGGTCCATTCGATCTCAATCAAACACCTCGAGTCGATATGAAGTCAACTTTTTTTCGTTTTCACGAAGTATTTGAGTCGACAAATGCTCTTCTTGAAGGTCCATTCGAACTTGAATAAACACCTCGAGTCGATATGAAGTCAACTTTTTTTCGTTTTCACGAAGTATTTGAGTCGACAATTGTTCTTCTTGAAGGTCCATTCGATCTCAATCAAACACCTCGAGTCGATATGAAGTCAACTTTTTTTCGTTTTCACGAAGTATTTGAGTCGACAAATGCTCTTCTTGAAGGTCCATTCGAACTCAAATAAACACCTCGAGTCGATATGAAGTCAACTTTTTTTCGTTTTCACGAAGTATTTGAGTCGACAATCGCTCTTCTTGAAGGTCCATTCGCACTCAAATAAACACCTCGAGTCGATATGAAGTCAACTTTTTTTCGTTTTCACGAAGTATTTGAGTCGACAATCGCTCTTCTTGAAGGTCCATTCGCACTCAAATAAACACCTCGACTCGATATGAAGTCAACTTTTTTTCGTTTTCACGAAGTATTTGAGTCGACAAATGCTCTTCTTGAAGGTCCATTCGAACTTGAATAAACACCTCGAGTCGATATGAAGTCAACTTTTTTTCGTTTTCACGAAGTATTTGAGTCGACAATTGTTCTTCTTGAAGGTCCATTCGATCTCAATCAAACACCTCGAGTCGATATGAAGTCAACTTTTTTTCGTTTTCACGAAGTATTTGAGTCGACAAATGCTCTTCTTGAAGGTCCATTCGAACTTGAATAAACACCTCGAGTCGATATGAAGTCAACTTTTTTTCGTTTTCACGAAGTATTTGAGTCGACAATTGTTCTTCTTGAAGGTCCATTCGATCTCAATCAAACACCTCGAGTCGATATGAAGTCAACTTTTTTTCGTTTTCACGAAGTATTTGAGTCGACAAATGCTCTTGTTGAAGGTCCATTCGAACTCAAATAAACACCTCGAGTCGATATGAAGTCAACTTTTTTTCGTTTTCACGAAGTATTTGAGTCGACAATCGCTCTTCTTGAAGGTCCATTCGCACTCAAATAAACACCTCGAGTCGATATGAAGTCAACTTTTTTTCGTTTTCACGAAGTATTTGAGTCGACAAATGCTCTTCTTGAAGGTCCATTCGAACTCAAATAAACACCTCGAGTCGATATGAATTCAACTTTTTTTCGTTTTCACGAAGTATTTGAGTCGACAATCGCTCTTCTTGAAGGTCCATTCGCACTCAAATAAACACCTCGAGTCGATATGAAGTCAACTTTTTTTCGTTTTCACGAAGTATTTGAGTCGACAAATGCTCTTCTTGAAGGTCCATTCGATCTCAATCAAACACCTCGAGTCGATATGAAGTCAACTTTTTTTCGTTTTCACGAAGTATTTGAGTCGACAATTGTTCTTCTTGAAGGTCCATTCGATCTCAATCAAACACCTCGATTCCATATGAAGTCGACCTTTCGTTTTTCTCGATGTATTTGAGTTGACAATTGCTCTTCTTGAAGGTTCATTCGATCTCAATCAAACACCTCGAGTCGATATGAAGTCAACTTTTTTTCGTTTTCACGAAGTATTTGAGTCGACAATCGCTCTTCTTGAAGGTCCATTCGCACTCAAATAAACACCTCGAGTCGATATGAAGTCAACTTTTTTTCGTTTTCACGAAGTATTTGAGTCGACAAATGCTCTTCTTGTAGGTCCATTCGAACTTAAATAAACACCTCGAGTCGATATGAAGTCAACTTTTTTTCGTTTTCACGAAGTATTTGAGTCGACAATTGTTCTTCTTGAAGGTCCATTCGATCTCAATCAAACACCTCGATTCGATATGAAGTCGACTTCTTTTCGTTTTCACGAAGTATTTGAGTCGACAATTGTTCTTCTTGAAGGTCCATTCGATCTCAATCAAACACCTCGATTCGATATGAAGTCAACTTTTTTTCGTTGTCACGAAGTATTTGAGTCGACAATTGTTCTTCTTGAAGGTCCATTCGATCTCAATCAAACACCTCGATTCGATATGAAGTCGACTTCTTTTGTTTTTCTCGGTGTATTTGAGTTGACGATTGCCCTTCTTGAAGGTCCATTCGATCTCAATCAAACACCTCGATTCGATATGAAGTCGACCTTTCGTTTTTCTCGATGTATTTGAGTTGACAATTGCTCTTCTTGAAGGTCCATTCGATCTCAATCAAACACCTCGATTCGATATGAAGTCGACTTCTTTTCGTTTTCACGAAGTATTTGAGTCGACAATTGTTCTTCTTGAAGGTCCATTCGATCTCAATCAAACACCTCGATTCGATATGAAGTCAACTTTTTTTCGTTTTCACGAAGTATTTGAGTCGACAATTGTTCTTCTTGAAGGTCCATTCGATCTCAATCAAACACCTCGATTCGATATGAAGTCGACTTCTTTTGTTTTTCTCGGTGTATTTGAGTTGACGATTGCCCTTCTTGAAGGTCCATTCGATCTCAATCAAACACCTCGATTCGATATGAAGTCGACCTTTCGTTTTTCTCGATGTATTTGAGTTGACAATTGCTCTTCTTGAAGGTTCATTCGAACTCAAATAAACACCTCGAGTCGATATGAAGTCAACTTTTTTTCGTTTTCACGAAGTATTTGAGTCGACAAATGCTCTTCTTGAAGGTCCATTCGAACTCAAATAAACACCTCGAGTCGATATGAAGTCAACTTTTTTTCGTTTTCACGAAGTATTTGAGTCGACAAATGCTCTTCTTGAAGGTCCATTCGAACTTGAATAAACACCTCGAGTCGATATGAAGTCAACTTTTTTTCGTTTTCACGAAGTATTTGAGTCGACAATTGTTCTTCTTGAAGGTCCATTCGATCTCAATCAAACACCTCGAGTCGATATGAAGTCAACTTTTTTTCGTTTTCACGAAGTATTTGAGTCGACAAATGCTCTTCTTGAAGGTCCATTCGAACTTGAATAAACACCTCGAGTCGATATGAAGTCAACTTTTTTTCGTTTTCACGAAGTATTTGAGTCGACAATTGTTCTTCTTGAAGGTCCATTCGATCTCAATCAAACACCTCGAGTCGATATGAAGTCAACTTTTTTTCGTTTTCACGAAGTATTTGAGTCGACAATTGTTCTTCTTGAAGGTCCATTCGATCTCAATCAAACACCTCGAGTCGATATGAAGTCAACTTTTTTTCGTTTTCACGAAGTATTTGAGTCGACAAATGCTCTTCTTGAAGGTCCATTCGAACTTGAATAAACACCTCGAGTCGATATGAAGTCAACTTTTTTTCGTTTTCACGAAGTATTTGAGTCGACAATTGTTCTTCTTGAAGGTCCATTCGATCTCAATCAAACACCTCGATTCGATATGAAGTCGACTTCTTTTCGTTTTCACGAAGTATTTGAGTCGACAATTGTTCTTCTTGAAGGTCCATTCGATCTCAATCAAACACCTCGAGTCGATATGAAGTCAACTTTTTTTCGTTTTCACGAAGTATTTGAGTCGACAATTGTTCTTCTTGAAGGTCCATTCGATCTCAATCAAACACCTCGATTCGATATGAAGTCAACTTTTTTTCGTTTTCACGAAGTATTTGAGTCGACAAATGCTCTTCTTGAAGGTCCATTCGATCTCAATCAAACACCTCGATTCGATATGAAGTCGACTTCTTTCGTTTTTCTCGATGTATTTGAGTTGACGATTGCTCTTCTTGAAGGTCCATTCGATCTCAATCAAACACCTCGATTCGATATGAAGTCGACTTCTTTCGTTTTTCTCGATGTATTTGAGTTGACGATGCTCTTCTTGAAGGTCCATTCGATCTCAATCAAACACCTCGATTCGATATGAAGTCGACTTCTTTCGTTTTTCTCGATGTATTTGAGTTGACGATTGCTCTTCTTGAAGGTTCATTCGATCTCAATCAAAATTTACAGAGTCTTTTGTTCGAGTTTCTAGATCTTGAAACGTAAACCCTCAAATTTTCTCTTCTTTGGTCGATTTCAATGGTTCATTATCCAAGATAGTAAACCAAAGCATGTACCACGTACACATTGCCTGATAGTGTTGTCTTTGATCATTTATTCATTTCATTTTACGCAGATATTCAACTGGTTTTAGGAGAACTCGGGGGAGGCGAAAACGCCTGGTTGCTTCAGGAAAAGCTGTCTCTGCTTCGCGTACTGCTTCCTCGCTGGGATTCGCCGGACCATCAAATCCTTAACAGACCACAAATTGTTTCAGCAAGGCATTCTTCTCGCTATACTCATCAACACTCTAAGCATGGGAATTGAGCACCACAATCAGGTAGCTAAGGTTGCCCAGTGAGAATTGAATGCTACTTTTTTCTGTTTTAACCATTATCTCAGGAAAGCCACCGAGAACCTCCAATTTTGCGACATTTTCAAAAAATATTCTTCTGATATTCAATGTTTAATTCCCCGATGATGTGATGATGTTTCAGCCGGAAGAATTGACAGCCATAGTGGAAACCAGTAACATCGTATTCTCCACAATATTCGCGTTGGAGATGCTATTGAAAGTTATAGCCGAAGGCCCATTTGGTTACATTAGCAACGGATTTAACGTTTTCGACGGTGTCATCGTGGTTTTGAGGTAAATCTTGATCAATTCACGTTTTCACATTTTTGGCAAAAACCGAGCGTTTGTCAGTCCGTTGCTACGGAATTTTATATGGTACAAACACTCGTTGGCAACCTCACATCTGTGACTGTACGAATAGCAGAGCTATGGGCATAACAGTTTTCATATCGCTCGTTGGCTGCAATAGTGTCATATCTCCAAATTGATGCTTCGGGGTAATCGAAAAAAACCATGAAGCGAGTTTTTATTTAATTCTCTAATTTCTGAGCTTTAAAAATTGGCTTCGTGAAATTCGTAGCGGAATATTTCAAAGTTGAATTGGCTTTTTATTCGATTACTCCTGAAGCATCAAATTTGGTGATATGACACTATTGTACCCAATGAGCGATGTTTTGTTTACAAACTATGAAGCTGTAATTTGGTATGTAAATACCAAATACCTTTCAGAAATTTGGTATGTTAACACCAAATAGCCTCCTTAGGACTTTAACCTGACACTGTCCAGGCCACAGATCAGCTGAGTAGCCAAATATCCTCCTTAGGACTTTAACCTGACTCTGTCCAGGCCACAGATCAGCTGAGTAGCCAAATTATCTTCCTTAGGACTTCAACCTGACACTGTCCAGGCCACAGATCAGCTGTGTAGCCAAATATCCTCCTTAGGACTTTAACCTGACACTGTCCAGGCCACAGATCACCTGAGTAGCCAAATATCCTCCTTAGGACTTTAACCTGACACTGTCCAGGCCACAGATCAGCTGAGTAGCCAAATATCCTCCTTAGGACTTTAACCTGACACTGTCCAGGCCACAGATCAGCTGAGTAGCCAAATATCCTCCTTAGGACTTTAACGTGAAACTCTCCAGGCCACACATCAGCTGTGTAGCCAAACAGCCTCCTCAGGACTTTGACCTGACACTGCCCAGGCCCCAGATCTGCTGAGTGGCTCCATGTTCCATGCTTATAGAAATTTAGCCGTAAGGCTCAAACCGAAAAATAAAGGTTCAGGGGGGCGAAGCCCCCACGGCTGAGTTTTTATCGTTCATATAAACTCGGCTTGATGAAGTAATCAAAACAAGTATATTATTTTTATAAATATTATAAGATCCTCAGTAACTTCAACCTACCCGAGCACGATCAAACTTGGCATCGCTTACCTGGTTCTGATCTAATAGTTCAAAATTGGGTTAATTGCAATAATTATGAATTCAGAATTGAACTCGTTCGACGTAGAATTCGATTTCTAAGTATTTTTCTCTTTCTGTTTGGGTCTTGGTATTTAAACATCGTTTTGGTTTTTTTTTTTTTAATTTTTTCTCAAAATCTGTAAAAATTACTAGTAAGAGTGAAGCTCAAACCCTGCCCTTGTCTAATTATTAGAGCTAATGATTTCTCTTTATTATATTAACCGTATCTCTATCCTTAGTGTGGTCGAACTAGGACAGACCTACCTCGGTGATGGCGGAGGTAGCTCGGGTCTCTCCGTCCTAAGGACCTTCCGCCTCCTCAGGATCCTCAAACTGGTAAGATTTATGCCCAACTTGAGGAGACAGCTGGTCGTCATGCTCCGAACTATGGATAACGTTGCAGTCTTCTTCTCCCTTCTCATTCTCTTCATTTTCATATTCAGGTAAGGTTGCATCCTCTCACATCCGATCCGTTTTTTGACCGGTTTGCCATTGAACTGTCTCCGATACGATTTTCATTAATTTACTTTTTCGAGGAGTGACCAGAATGAAATTGAAATGCAAGCTCCCACAATCGAATTAATCCAATTTTCCATTAATTCATACCTTTACACTAATTGTCAACAACCCCACGTTGTATATTGATTTCCCGTGTAATCTCATTTTGGTCACGGCTTAATTTTCTTCCAATTTAAAAACACAATGTTTTGATCAAAACCAATCTCGCATTGAAATGAAACTTGCAATCCAGGATTTGATCTACAATCTGGTTTTTCATTTTTGAAATGTTCCTTCGGAAAATTCTGAAATGATTTTTTCCCCTATTTATACACTTAGGTTGAATTAGGCTGCAAAAGCTTGGAGGGCCGATCGCTTGGGCTGCGCCAACTTTTTTTTTAAATATTATTCTTTGCTCATTTTATCAAACCACCCTGAAACAATCGTACAGCATTTTTGAAGGTTTTGTTCTTTTCTAAATCATATTTTTCTTTGAGTTCAACCAAAAGAAATATACAGCCATAATGTCGTTTTAACTTGATCATTACAAACTAATACGATTCTTGTTACGATGATAGGTTGGAAAAGACTGATGTTACAGGTTTCTCACAAAAAAAAGAAAAAATCCACCGTATTTATAGGTGTTTAACAAAGGACCCTAATTCGGTTTTGACATGGATATGTCTTATGGCTGGGAGGGAGGGGGGGGGGTCATTCCGAAATTTTCATGATACACCTGAAAATGAATCTATGAAGCTGTAATTTGGTATGTAGCCCCCTTAGGACTCAATTTTCAGCAGAATAGGCCCAGGATCAGCTGAGTGGCTCCTAAAGCTAATTTCTATGCTAGGTATACGCTCTATGAAGCTGTAATTTGGTATTAAATACCTAAATTTTACCCTTAAAGGACTTAGGTACACTTTAATTTAAGCAGAATTGGCCTAGGATCAGCTGAGTGGCTCCTAATGCTATCAGGCATATCCATGATCAGATGTTTCCCCTAGTAAGGTAGAAATTAAGTCGTCTTTTTGTTTCTACCCGAACGCATTTTTCCATATTTTTCCGCATCACCGTCAAATTTGACTTACTGTCGGATTCAACTAAATCCGGTCGAAAGTTGTTGAGCTCATTCAACGGAAACAAAATTGGTATTAATTTGACCCCGTGAAAAGTTTTCGCTTAAATAAAAGGCGGATTCATTCTATAAATCGCCCTTGATGAAGTCTTAAAACCCCCTTCGAGTTTTCATTCCAAAGATGATTTTATTTCGAGGGGTCTTCAGTCGAAAACACTTCAACTCCGGTTGAAAAGTTTGAAACCTATTTTGACAACAAGTTTCGTAAAGCAATTTGAAAATGCTGTACTTCTCAAAACACTCCGAAACAAAGCTCCTCCATTTTTTACCTCCCTTTCCCCCTTTTTCAGCTCACTTCTCGAGCTATTCCCACTTTTTCTTTAGTCTTGATTCGCTGCCACCTCTTTACGAAAATCGTTCTATCGATTCATCTCTTTTTGTTTCTCATCCAGTCCGGACAACCAAAGTGGTTTTCGTAGGTGACACAAAAAAAAATCTAAATTGGCATTCGAACGAAAAAATTATTATTTGTTATGATTAAGTTACTCCAATTATTCCAAATTAATAAAGGCAGAGGTGACATTTATTATGCCTTCTGAAGGTGTCAGTGGGTACTGAGTTCTTCAAAATCAATGCAAAAAAGTGATGCTGAGAAACTGTCAGAATTTCAACTAATTTACCTAATAGTTTAACAAAGACATTTTTTTTCGCCTTTCGACGTGGTAATTACATATTATTCCTCAAGTTAGAAGGCCCGTTTAAAAATTGAAATCATAGCATAACATTTGATCTGGTACATTTAATAGCATTGATGTACACCATCACTCCACAGACCCGAAAATGTGCAGATGTATGAAGAAAACCACCCAATCAGGTGTTCCTTGTTCTTCAAACCAACCCTACAAGAAGATATTGATGTGGAAAACAGGATGATCCGCTCGTAGGTGCAAGAAACATATGCGTAAATTTGCATCAAAAATGGAGTAAAATGCGGCCAACCGCATATTTTTATCTCAATCCGTTCTCGAGTTATGATTTTTTAAAGGTTTTTACACTCAAATTTCTCCACTTTACTCCACTCAATTATAACGATTGACAAAATTTTCGGAATCAATGTTGAATGTCCTATAAGATTGGTGTACTTTAATTCTTGAGAATTACTATCTAATGACCATAGTAGCAGCTTCAACATAGACGAATTCGCACAAATAGAAATTCTGAAGATCTTAAGAAATTAATTCTTTTTCACAAAACTTTCTGGAAACTATCAAATCTCATGGATACTTCTTCATGCAGTAAGCTTTTCAACGGTATCGTCTACTTTGAGATTATATTCTTCCTTCGATCAAAAATTGAAGTCAACTGCAAAAGAAGTTTAAAAGGGGGAGTTTGATCAGAGGATAGAAAAAGTGGTTTTAGTGCAGACAGCAACCTTGTTATTTAATGATACAATGAAACAAGAATTTGTAATGCGCTAATTTTGAACCAAGAAGGTTGAAGGTCACTCTGATGGCAAAACAACTTTAAATCGCTCAACTATTTTTAAACATGAATTTTGGATCGAAGGAACAAGATAATCTCCACGTTGACCACACTGTTGAAAAGCTTATTGGATGAAGAAAGTTTCATGAGATTTGCCAGCTTCCAGGATTTGTTTAGGAAGAGTAGTAATGTTCTTAAGACTTTCAGAATTTATATTTTTTTCAAATTCTTCTATAAAAGATGGTATTTTTCAAGAATCAAAGTACACTAAACTTATAGCCAATTTAATGTTGATTCCGAAAATGTTGTCAAAACTTAAATTGAATGGAGTGTTTGGCCCACCAAAATGATAGGTAGGTAGCACTCACTCTGACTTACCAAGTTCTACCGTCTTTGGTCCTGCGTTGGCCAACCTTTTTGTACTACTGGCTAACTACTCCATACATGAAGTAAAGTGGATAAATTTGAGAAACTTGAAAACCTATTAATATCGAGAACGGATTGAGATGAAAATGAGCGGTTGGCGGTATTTTATTCCATTTTTATATTTTATGCAACCTTTTTTTGCATCTACTAGCGGATCACCCTTTATAACAACACTTTTATTCTCGAATTTTACGACTGTTTATACATCTTCAAATGTTGAATGCGATTATAAATAAATACACTCAGCGGTAGCATTCAAAGACAAAATTAATCCCCTCCCAAGAAGCTATTTTCTTAAATTCCATGAGAAATTCAATGTTGAACGTACCAGGAGCCCCCTCCCTTTCCACGGGTTCTTTCCAAGCACCATCAAAATGTTAGTTGAACACCCAGTTTTCCAGTGTAAATATTTATGTACTTTGGTGATTGTTAAAAGCTTCGTGTCTTTTTCCCCGTGGATTAATTTGAAATGTACCTTTTCCATGCTCGAAATTTCCATTCGTGATAGTGATAACGTACAGTGTTCAATAGTAGTAGGTCGTCAGGACACGAGCTTTACTTATAACCTACCTACATATTACTTACGTGTTGTTCCACGTCATTCCTGCCTCTGACCTACTTTCAATGTGTGTTTTCCACTACTGACTAGCACACTTCTGAACATGACACCTATTTTGCACTGCATTTGTTTGTACAATATCGTCGCTTATGATGCAACACAGCCTAACCCACAATGTGGACAAAAAGAAGTTAAGACACTATCTTATTCAAAATATCACACGGATACATTCAAAAAGTGAAAAATTCTCAAAATGGTCACTTATTTCGGGGAATATCTTCTAAAATACTCATCCCTCGTCAAATATGAGGAATGAGGTTGTAGTAAATTTAATTAGCTTTCATTTGAGACCAAAAGAGTACTTGTACTGAAAAACGGCAGATAACCAAAAACAGTCATTAGTGGGTTTTGAGGGTAAAGCCATATACATGGTTCTCACTACTTTTTATTTTTTTGAAAGGGTGTATCTTAAGAACGAAGATTCGTAGAAAGCTCGCTCTGGTACCAAATCGTAGCAAATTTAGTCTTCTTTTAAAGTTAATGGGGTGACAGTTTTAAAGTTAATTTTCGTGGTTTTTCGTCCATAACGGCCATTTCCCGAGGTCTTAGAAAGTTGGAAATCTATATTATTACTACTGGTTGCAGTCCTAACAACATATCAAAAAATCAGAACAACTTAAATTCCTAAACCATTAAATTCCTAATCTATGCTCCCAATTCAATGTTCCCAACTTCCTGTTAAGTAAAAATTTGAGACAGTTGGTTCTTAACAACATCTTGTTTTTTCTCGTTCATCTATGTTTTGATCGTTGTAACCATTTTGCTATGTTGTAATGGTAGGTAATGTTTCAAGTGGGTAGGTGCATTTCACAATAATTTCAACAAGAACGTTTTAGATGAAGAAAGAGCTCCTGAAGCAACACCGATCCCACTATTTCTTAAGCTCTAGAGACAGCCAAAAGTAGGCATTTTAGTGTGAAATTACACGTAGTTTTCGAATGAAACGGTTTTTTGTCTTTCTTGGAATTTTTGGAAAAGTGGGTTAGGGTGTGTGTGCTGCATACACATACGAGTATCTTTGAAGCTGGGGATAATACTTCTTTTGTGGAACACTACGGGTTCAACGAGGCTGTACATGGCTTTAATTAAAGCCGTGGCTTTAATATGTACATTCATTGTAGACACCTGTTTACCTCATCTAAGATTTCAGTTATTTGTAATATAACTCTGCACCAAGGCAACAGTCGTTATTTATCAAGACTGATGAAGAGTATAATATTTATCGAGTGTACCGAACTCTAGTGTGTTCAGCTAAGAAACAGGGTGAAGTGAAAAAAAGGAGGGAAATCTCGAGTAGATGGGTCGAGAATATCTTGAAAGCTTTTATCTCCGGCCCGACGGTAACGAGAGATACCCTGGATGGCGGAAAAGGAAAGATGGCCTGAGGGGAAATGGCCCACGACCTCTTTTAGTAGAACATAACTGAACGACTCGTCGCCGATCTGAACTGTACCAGCGGCGCCAGGACGTACCGTGAATATCCGAGGAGTCGCGATTCAGTCAAACGTTCTCTATAACGTCACTTCCTTTATTTCTGCGTTTCCCCTCAACGTCGCTCCTTATATTTTGGAGCGAGTCGGCTGAAATTGAGAGCTTGGAAGTCTCTACTTTGATGAGCGAAACGGAGGCCATTTCCATGTAGCAGGAACACTCCAATACATACCAACTTATGACAACGAGGCTCAGATTGAAAAAAAAAATACAATTGAAAGAATAGGCAGTTCGAGATATGAAATACACTGAGAAATGTTTATTAATTAGGTACTAATGTTCCCCTGATTTTAACCTGCAAATGTGGTTATGAAACTATGAAACCCCATCGAGCTGGGATCGGTCGACGTTATCTGAAGTTGACTCCTAATTTCCTCATCACTATGCAGGGTGAAACGCGAGTGGTGTCCGATACGTCTCCTCCGTTGTCTACTTTTAATTTCCGACCAAAAGTGTCGATTGGACTTACTTTAAATCCACTCAAAATCCGACTTTTTCCACTTTTAAGATTTGTTTCGTGATGGCGACCTTACTTCAATAAAATTGCCATAACTCCCTTAATTTGGCCTGGAATTTAAAGTTAACGATACCGTTGGAAAGGACGTTAAATTTCCTGCCTCTTCAATCCTAACAAAAATTTTTTTTTTAGGTGGAACTGAGGAGTGAAACGGGAGTCTGAAAAGTGATTTGGTCAAATCTCAAAATCACCTGTTTTTTTTAACGCCTGGTGATCTTATGATTTCTTATAGCAGAATTGTGGAAGTATAACAGAATCACCAAAAAAGATTTTGCCGTTGAATTGAGAGAGAAAATGAAGTTTGAATGCGAAAAAACGTGTTTTTTGGGCTAAATCTTGGGTTTTTCATGGCAAATATACCCTTTGTGAACTAGTGAGTTTTGAGTTATCTTTGTGGTAATTTTAGCATTGGGTCTTTGCATTCGGCAAAACGGAAGACATTTTGAGCAACTTGTGAATTCAGTTCACAAGTTAAAATTATTATTATTTTTCATGTGTAAACACTACTGCCCTAAAATGAAAATCACGATCGAATAGGTACGATTCTGGGAGATGGGAGAGTGTCACCATTCGACTCAGCGTGAAAAATTACCACAACGTTATTTACGTTAAAGCTGCTATTAGTTATAGCACTGTATACTTGACTTCACAGATTGATCAAGCAACTGTTATTAGTATTGCTCAAGTCAAGTCTCGATTCCTATTCTACCCATGTGATCTCAAAACCACGAATCCTGATTTTATCACAAAATTTTCGTTTTTGGTCAATGTTCCAAATAATAACCATATAATAACACCATTAGGCTACTCGTTCTTATCTTTAAACTCGAATGGAAATTTCGGAACCCCTACACATTTATTGGTGGATTTAGTGAAGGAGACTTTGTTTTATTTTTTGTTTTCAATCGTCCGACCAACTTGAGTCCAGTACTTATAAACTTGTTTATTTGTCCGTATCTGCGCTTGAGAGAATCTCGTAAGAAATATTCATCGGCCCTAGACGTCGATGTTACACACGATTTCGATTTTGAAAATTCACTTGTGCACCCCACAAACTGTAAATGTCGATTGTAATCGAATAACTCACGAAACAAGTGCCCACTCCACCTTCACCGATTATGTTTGTGATGCTGGTATTCAAAAGTTTTTTTTTATTATTAATTTTTTTCTACGTTTCGTTGAACGCTTCTCTTCACCTGTGATCTCGTGTCTCGTGACGTCAGCCGAAAATAAAAGGGTGCTTTCAGCTGGCTCTCATTTCGAGGTCCTCAAATCGAAATTGGTTACATTATTTTTGAAGCCCAAAGCATGACAAAGTAGATTTGACTTACTTTTCGCAGCCCTCCAGTTCATACATTTGCAAGAAATTCAACAATATTCAACAAATCGCTGAAGACTACTTAAAATCTCAAATAAAAACTAAGTCTTTTTTTTAAATTGCAACATTGCTTGAATTTCACCGGTAATTCATTTCCCCTCCTCTTTTCTAAATAAGAGCTGAGGATCGGTTATGGAGGTTAAGGGAGTAATACCGAATTCAACATCCTCATTTCGTCGTTACCAAACGCTTGAAAAATCGTCTTGTGGGCTTTTAGATTTGTAGACCATAATGTAGACTCTAATCGTCAAAATGCGAATTTCGAGGCCAAACAACGGGGGTCGCCCCTTATACTCTGTTTTAAACTGCTTTAGTATCGAGGGGTACTAGAGTGGGGGTCGTTTAACGCGGCGTTGCCACATCTCGGGATAGTGACAAGGGCTGCAGTGTCACTGCAGCAGTATGGCAACAATGTCCGCCACACCACTCCTACAGCCTGCTCGCCCCAATACTAAAGCAGTTTTAAACAGACTATAATCCAGTGTACCAGTTGAGCGCAATTCCGTTTCTGACAGCGTAGGTACCAGTTGAGCGCACGTTTCCTTCTAGAGGAATCAATCAATTGAGCAAAACTGTAATAATTAGGTTAACAATATTATGATCTTGTTTTTTTTTTCTTCTTTACTTTCACTATGCTTATCAACTGTACTCGTTTACATTAATGTTCCTTGTTTACGTTTTTGGGGCTGTACCAATGTTTGATTTCCGTTCAAGCGTAGTCCTATCAAGAGATCAGTAGTAACAGAGTTGTTCTCTGGCACTCCTAGTCATGGAGATTATGCTTATGATTGACAGATACGGTGGGGGGGGGGTCCACAAAAAATATTTTTCGAACTGTTATTGGTTTTCTGCTCCTATTTCCTAAACCATGTGATTTAGCGAAAATCACAAAGTAAATCAAGTGAAAGAGCATTAATAATTACATTTACTACATTAAATTGGGAAATTTGATTTTGGGTTAGTTGCGTTTTAAAATTCCTACAAAATCCATCGGTCAAAAAAATTTTTTGGCTGAATAATAACCAACGCAGCGTTAAAAAGTTACGTTTCTGGTTTATAACCTGTAATCTCAGCACTTGAGTGAGCGAATTTCAAATTTTAAAACGCAACTAACAGAAAATTGAATTTCCTACAGTTTTCATACTCGTACTAAGTATGGTATTTTTCAATCGGAGCAGTCATTCTTGACCAACTGGTGTTTGAAGTAGAGGGTTGTAAACTTTTTAGCGAAGTTTGTCAAAATGGCCTATCTTTGAGTGACGATTGCGGCTGAACGGCTCAAAAGATTCCAATGTTTGATATGCCACCCAATGGAGAATTTTATGCTAGTAAAATTTCTGTAGGATGCGTTCTTTTGAATACTCAAAAAACTTTGAAAAGTGCAAAAATGTCGTCAAAAAATGTTTTTATCAAAATGTTTGTTTATAGAACAGGCTGCGCTCAATTGGTATACCGTGTTAGATGTTGCGCTCAAATGTTCTACCGCCTAAACAACAAGCATTTAGAAATGAAAGCCAGCTAGAAACAACATTCTGAACCCACCTGTGACGAGCTTGTTCTTTTTCTTTTTTATTTAACCCTTTTACTCAACAGACAAAACGTTTTGGTTTTTCGAACTTTTTTGAACGCTGATTTATCTTTTTTCCTGAGACAATAACGGCTGCGTGTCCGATCTTGTTTTTTTCCTCTTTAGTATTCTTGGGATGAATCTGTTCGGATGCAAGTTTTGCGAACGTTCGCCTGACGGGGATGAGTCTTGCGACAGAAAGAACTTTGACTCGCTGCTATGGGCACTTGTCACTGTTTTCCAGGTATTGAAACTTGAGTTTAACCTCCGACATTTTTACAAAAACTACCAATCGAGAAAAAAAATATCACTTTTTCATTTTTTGTTGAATAAGTAAGTACCTACCTGATTTTTTGTTTGGTTTCTTGGACAAGTGAATTTTTGGTTTTGTTTTTGAAGTATTTATTTTTTGGAGGAACATAATATTATCCTTTTTGTCTAAACCTACCCAGTCCTATTTTCATTATTCACATGTCGCTTTTTCGCTAGTTTTTTAAAAGTATTTTTCTTAGGGTTACTTTAGCTGAAGGCCACCGCGGTTCTTGAGGTAGAAAAACCAGAGAGTTATTGTTTCCTGTGTCTATAGTTGAAAGCATCGAGGGATGGTTCTCTTATTCAAAGGACTTCATACCATCTCACTCCCTGGACAGCCATTGTTCGAGGCGCTACACAACAGCTTGCTGGTGGAAGTGGAAATAATGAACGGCTTTCCATCTTCCTTGACGTTCTGGAGTCGATGGGAATTTATTGTTTTCTGCGTACCCTTTCTGCACACTTCTTTCTTTCCGATATGTGAACAACACACTTACAGCTTAGTTGTACGAGGAACGTCCTGAAAGTAAGGCTACAACATGTGTTAAAAATTGAAGAAAAAAAATGTATGTGTTTAAATGAAATTTACAAGATAAGTGTCAAAACATGTTATTATACCTCTACATAATCGCCATTGAGTTCAATACATTTCTTAAGTTTCCTTTGTTTTCTTATGTTTCCTCTGTTACACCAGCAGGGAGCTTTACGCTTCTTTCAATGCTGTTGGCGGGAGCTTTTTGCCACATAAACAAGCCTGAATTGAAGCATTACTTCATTATAGGTGTACCACTACTGATTACTCGTGACCACCAGTAATACTTATAATATAGTAATGCTTCAATTCAGGCTTGTTCATCTGGCAAAAAGCTCCCGCCAACAGCATTGAAAGAAGCGTAAAGCTCCCTGCTGGTGTAACAGAGGAAACATATTAGGTGAAACCGAGGGTGACTAAGGGTGAGAGGGGGTTGTGGGAAGGAGACAGGGAACAGGAAAACATTGACGGTGGAGGTTAGGGGTAGGAGGATCAGGTTTCTATATGCATACTCAACAGCGAGGTGCGAAGCACCGAGCATCCTATATATGTGGCTGGCGGGCAAAATGGATATCATTCCTTTTTGCGGCTGAGGTTTTTTGGCGGGCCAGTTTTTACAACGGAGTTGTTTTTGGGGGGATGTTATTATACCTCTACATAATCGCCATTGAGTTCAATACATTTCTTAAGCCTAGGAACTAATTTTTGTACACCTTCTACTCCACCTCAAAGCCATTTTTCAACAGCATCCTGGACCTCCTCGTCATTTGACACAAGTTGTCCACCCAAAAACCCCTTCAGTTTAGGGAGGGTGTCACAATATCCCACCCAAATGACACAAGCAGGACCTGAGTGCGATGGGCGGTATGACGTCTCGCGTTGCCTCGAAGGAGTGACACACCACGAGTCAGCATTCTTCTCCTTTGATCTTAATTTTTTGTCGACTTCTTGAGTCTATCACAGTATGCAGCTGTGAATGTTGGTTCCTTCAGGCATTAAACCGACCACATCCCTTTCTGGTCCCAAAAGACAGATACCATGATCTTCCTCTTTGAAAGACTTTGAATTTTTTGGTTGATGGTGGATGGGTATGTCGTCACTGTAGAGACTGCATTTTGACTCAGGAGTATACACATCCACGTTTCGTCTCCAGTCAAATTGGAGTCAAGAAAAGTTTCACCCTCGATTTCATACCGTTCAAACCTGCGGTATTTGAAGCGATTGGAGGACGAACTGTTTGACGCGTCTGGCTGCTGTGACGACATTTCGTAACAGACTGAAGCGTTTGATGATTTTTTCAACCGTTCGGAACCTCTTCAACCTACCAGTGGCGACAACTCTGAAAAACAAAATTCCCTTCGTCCTACACAGCCGTTGTAACCTTTCTGGACGTCCCTCGTAGGTAACAGCCACACCAGACATTAAAAGACTCTTAATTTCGGATCTGGGTGAATTTTTAAAAACCTTGAAATTCTTAGATGGTCAACAAATGCCATGCAGTACACGTAAATATGTTTATGTTCTTCTACAGTGTCTTCTGCATCATGAAGGAGTCTTCAAGGATTGTTTCTGCAATTACTGTTGTCGTCTGACTATCAAAACTTGATTTCCAAGACTTTAACTACAATTTGGCTTCGTTTGTTGGACGGTACGAGTACTCACATATTTGTTATTTATGTAATCCGCCGAATAGATTACCAAGAACCCCCAACGAAAGGATCCATTATAAACCTTTTGGCTTATGGAATCGTGATCTACTATTTTCCTCAGGAAGTGATAGTAGCATTAGCAGTCATTTAGTAAGAAGCTCCATAAGAAGATGGTGGTACCAGTCGTTCACGATTCAGCAGTTCGAACGAAACCCTAAGCTGTGAGTGGGCTGTTTACGTTTTCGTTCTTTCCGTACAAGAAAATCGCGGCAAGAAATTCGTTCGTTCTTTCGTTCAAATTAATCTTCAATAGCCAAACACGACGAAGGATTTACTAGGTCCACCATTTACACCAGGTCGATACAATGTTCGTAGCATCCATGAATCTCTGTACACAACATGTAGAAGGCGATCTTACGGTTTTATCGATTATGGTTTCGTCATCATTCATCAGGTATCAAAATTATATCCTAGAAATACACCAAGTAAAACAGCCATCAGACGAGGCAGGTCTTGACTATTTTCACACCAGCTTCACAATCCAGTTGTTACTTGAATCTACACTTGGAGTCTTCTGTGATCACGTTTAGTCTATGGTTTATGGCGTAGCGTGTAGAAGTTGTGTTTTTAGTGCCTACTCTCTTCTTGGAGTACTCGGTTATTGGTAATATCGACTCACTTGGCCAGCTAAAGTAACCGTAACCTTCCGCTTCGCTTCATGTTTTGTCCAATTAATTATTTTCTCTCGATAACCCAAAATCATTAAATACAAAATTAATTCCGAAAAACCGCCATTGGTCACCTGCATCTTCTAAACAAAAGGTATGGTATTTTTTTGTTTCGTTTTGTTTTTTTAAATTTTTCTTTTCAACCCCAAGTTGAAAGCAAGTTTCAATCAGAACACGGCAATACAATCAGTGAATCCCTTCCGTTTCATCAGCATTTTTCCGTTTTTTCTCAATACACGAAGGGCACCGTTTTTTGATTTCACTTCTCACACTATCCAGTTCACACCCCCTCAGGCAGAATATCAGCGTTGCTATGACATTCACCCCATCCCCATCTTATCGGAGTTGCAAACGGATTGGCGAACGCGAAGAGGCGTTGTACTTGTAAAACCATTACATTTCCCATAGTTGAATATCGTTTGTAAAAGCGTAGTTCGCTGTGCACTTCTGGAGGTTTTCGAGTCGACAGTTGGGTCACTTACAAATTTTAAAGCGTCCATCATACGCTATAATATATTATGCTTTGTCCACCCCTGGTTTGAAATTCATTTGAAACCAGTCTAGCGCGTCAGGAGATTTTTCTCAAACCGCTTCTGGATACTAAATCCTAAATATTTTGAGCAAAAATACCGTGGTAAATATTGAATGATCGGGAGCCCTCAGACTAAACAAATATATTGCACAATACCTTCACTCGCGATGGAAACCCCTCATACCGCGCTCCTCACCTACAAAATATACACGGATCCACAAACATGTCCCAGTCCCAAAAACGTATTGAAGGCCCTTTTATGCACAATACTTCTCCTCACACTCAATATTTTGGCGCAATCACAACATCTTCAAAATATTGTGCAAAATGACTCGTTGGCCGCACAAGCGTTGTAACAAGATTTTAAATCGTATCTTTCATAATGTGAAACCGTTCGAAAATGCACAAGGAACTAAGCTAATGACCGCATTCTAGAGAATGTTTTGGCGTTCATGAAATTTTTCGGTACATTTTGACAGAAAGTTTGCTCGAGACCTCCTGCTGCATTATTATGTGAAACAGTATTATTATTAACATCAAGGAAACATTATTATGCAGTATTATGAGAAACAGGCTGTCGGTCCTGAATTGAATGTTTACGAGTATGTGAACGAGCGTAGATTGTTAATGAAAATAACAAAATTGTACATAATTAAATACTTTTTTGAGGTCGGTCGACCGTTAGAGTAGTGTGTTGTTAATAAGAACGGCATTTTGAAGATACCTAAAAACGCCCGAAATCCTAAAATTCCCTCTTTCAACTGATATTATACTCGCTTTCAAACTGCTTTAGTATTGAGGGACGTTTACCCCCCAATGACCAGAGGGTCGTTTACAGCGGTGTTGCCACATCTCGGGATAGTGACAAGGGCTGCTTCTGTGTCACCGCAACAGTATGGCAACAGTGTCCGCCACACCACTCCTACAGCCTGCTCGCCCCAATACTAAAGCAGTTAAAAACAGACTATCAGCCTCATGAATATCCAATTGAATTTCGCGTTTCTGTTATCACTTGAACATTCTCAGCCTTTAAGAACGCACAAATGATATTGAAATTTGGGAGAAAATGGTTTTAGTATAATCACGTTCTCAACGCCAATCCAACGGCTTTTTCACCCACGTTTACATAACAAAGGCATGTACTGTGCTTATACGAATGGAATTGGGTTTGTGTGCATTCGAAATAACATGAATTGGATTCCACGTTTTTATTTTAAAAATAGAATTTTTATCAAATTATATGCGGATTGCAATGAAAATCAAGGTCTGAGAAACCTGACCACACTGAATAATGCATCAAACTAGTGCACAGGACAAACGTACGAGTAACTGAACGAATTTCCGGATAAAATGTTGCATGTGCATGTTTTTAATTCGTTAATAATGTAAATAATTGTTTTAATAAATTCTCAATTTAACAAATACGAAGCACCACACAATTTTTAAATTTTTTCTTTGATCGTCTGTTTTGGTGTTTTTTTGATGTTTTTTTTAATCAAAAATATTGTTCTCTATTTATTAAATATTTACTCTTCGAGTTCAATGTAGCTCTTTTTCTGTATAGCCAATTAATCTGCTCCTATCGCTTATTTTGTATTTCAACACCAATACCCGACTGTGGGGTTTCAGTCTGAGTTCATTCTTTCCGTTGATTTTTCGTTTGTCGTCACCTCTGTCGAGCGTAGAAATTGTTGAAGGTCTGAAAGTTGACCTAGAAAAAAAAAATTTGATTTTAGCGGTAAAATGAAAAGAAACAAAACCAAATTTAGACTCGAGTAGTAGAATGAACATGAGAAATATGAGGAATTCAATTAATGGAAAATTTCTTCAACATGTGTCACATACTGAACACTTCACTTAGTTCACATGACCTACACACGACTGGGTTTCATGTGTTTTAGATCATTACCTATTGTCCTTTGCCAGTAGCTATCTCACTCCTACGCTTTTAAAGTAAGCTACTTTTTCCAACCTTGGAATGGCCATTGCCGAATTTTTCGCAATTTTCTATTTCTCTCTTCATATTTTCTGGTATTCTATATATTCTTTACTCCTATCCAAATCTTAATTCTCTCTAATTCAACGTATTTATTCCCATATTAATTTGACCTGCTGTGTTTTTATAGGAATTCCGAGCAAAGCAGTGGCCATCAAGGGCTTAACTCCTGTTTTTTTTAAATCTTTTCACGAGCTAATACGAAGATATTGCTTTTGTTCCGCTTAGAAAAAAAACCGTTTCCCCCTCGCTTTTAACATACTCTGAATTACTCTGTGTAAAATCGTTATCAACATATAAATACTACAGCTCTTTCTGAAATTGCACGTGTAGTTCGTTTCAAGACTACATTAGCCGTTTTTGATAAGTATTTGAACTTGTAAACAGTGGAAATAACTAATTCTAGCTTTGACAATCGTTTCATGCACCTTTCTACTATTATGAGTAGAAATTGACATAGTCACCCACTAACTTATCGTTTGCTTATACTACAGCAAATGATTGTGTTTTCAGTAGGAAATCACATGCACGTATCCCCAAGTTATGAAAACACCACGATATAATGTACGAGTAGGTACTCATACAAATTCCGGACCAAAACAAACCGCGTTGAACTCAATTAAAATCCTAATTACAATTTACATAGTCTCACCTACTTTGAACTAACTACAACTCCTGTTCTCTCCATTCAAATAAATTGACTAATCAATCAACTAATCAACACCTTCTTGCATTAATAAAGACATTCATGAGGATCTTGTTGTGTCAGAGAAACTTAACTAAGAAGCCAGTTTCACTAATCTGACTGGTTCACAAATCGTGTAGTAAGAAAAACAATTTCTTGTCGATTCCAATTATTAAATGGTTCATTATCGAAGATAATAAACCAAAATCACTTATCAGACTATGTTTATTTCTACTCAAAACTTTGGGTTTTTGCAATTCATTCTCACTTGCTTTCTCAAAGGATTTTAGCCCCACCCCCTTGGAATCCCTGTAGTTTTGTTGTTTTCTCATTATTATCTTTGGTGTAAATATAAATGTTAAAAAAAAAAAAAAAAAAAAAAAAAAAATCGCAAATAATAAATAACAGATAAAAACAAGATTCCTCACAAAAAATAAATTTGTGATGCTAGAGTTATCAAAGAAAAGCCCTCTTGAACTATGGAAAAATTCCAATTTCGACTCTTTTTATTCGACTACAAACTCCAGAAGCCTTCAACAATTCGACAGACTGAACTTGAAATTAAACTAAATCAACCAAAGATGGCTTGTCGAAAGACGAATTTTTCCAATTAAAAAATTAACAAGTTTTAACGAATTAACGAATTTTTAAAAAAATCCCAACAGAAATACCATACACTGAATGTACACATATCTTAACACTAATTCGGGGTGTTTCCTCTTACTGGGGGGGATGGGGTGAAAAAACAAGAGAAAACAAAAAAAAAACTTGTTTTTGAATCATACAAAGGGAAAATTTTCCAGCATCCTGGGGATGTACCTTTTCGGTGGTAAGTTCTGTACCCTCGCTGACGGGAGCAGGGAATGCACGTGCGCTGAGATCGTCAACAAAGCTGCCAACTGCGTCTGTGATAGGAAACACTTCAACACCATGTTGTGGGCCACTGTGACCGTTTTCCAGGTACACCATACCTAAAATACACGAGAAAAGAAAAACACTGTACATAATTATACTGGTTTTTGAAAATCCACCCACCTCCACCGTTTTCCTCTTACATTGGACGCGTGAAGGCTTCGTTTTGTTGGAGTTAGACTCGTCCTTTAAATATTACAGCGAAAGTCATGAATTGGTGATTAAACCCGGTGTTGGGGAGCTTATAACCTAGGGTTTGAGAAGTTTTCCAAGTTCCTGCCTCTAAGAGGATAAAAGGAAGTTTCTCCAATTAATAAATTTTTCACCTTTATGGACTAAATGAGTCAACTTGTTTCCATTATTTACACAAACTGATTATTTGCGAAACCTTGTGAGGAAGCAGCGTCTTTCTCGAATCAATACACGAATTCGTTAATTCAACAAATGCAAAATCAATAACTCGGTTCAATGAAAATTGTCGATTTCCAAGGTCTGATAATGAAAATATCAAAATACAGTTGATCATTGAGTATTAAAAATTTATGATCTTGAAAAATAAAAGTTTGCTTGCTTACACAGTGAAGTTATACAGGGTGAGCCATACATACGATACAATGACTTCTGGGGAGTGGAGAGGTCTCTCGTGAATTTCTCTTACGTTCCTGTCAAACCAATAACGGAAATGTTGTTCTAACAAATTTCTACCAAAGTTGCATTTTTGGCCTGAAAGGTATTCCTTGACTAATTTCAGCTAATTTATTATTTCAATAGAGTTGAAAATAGTTATCGCCAGATGTCTCCAAACCCATTTTGGGCTCTGAGTGTTCGAAAATTAATCTAGTTTATGATCTGAAAAGCTTTTTTTTTGCGTTTTGTAAATTATAAAGTTATTTGCAGAACCAATCTAGTTTTTCAAATAACGTTATTATTTACAAAACGCAAAAAAAAAGCTTTTCAGATCATAAACTAGATTAATTTTCGAACAACTTGAGCCAAAATTAAGTTTTAAAAAAAAACATTTTTATAAAAATTCTAAAAGGATCGTGGAGGGGCTGTGAACTATCTAAAGCTACCTAGGAACTCAAAGTCCACAACGTTTGGATAATTTTGTGAATGAGTCGAAATTTTTTTCACCTAGATTGGCCAATGTCTACCCTATATATAATTTTTAGGGTTTAAGTAATCAAAATGGGGTGATGTATGGAATTTAATAAAATGAACCGCATCCTCCTAAGTTGCGCCGTTTTTGGCGCAATCTCCATTTGAATCTTCTTAAATCGTCCTTTGCAACGTTTTGGCTCACCTTGTACATTATGACAATGAATTGATTACCTTCATTACGTACAAAGCCTCCACGCCGACCACACGTCATTTTTCGATTTATGTGCAATTTTTTTTTTTTTTTACTGTTATCTCATCAAATCACACTTATCCAAATACGTTTATAAGAAAACGCTTCCCCAGAGTGAAGATTTTAGAATTTTATGACTCTTCGAGAATCAGGTAACGATGGTTGTACAGTTATCTCCCTATGTGTCAGTGTCCGTCTTCCCTTTAGCACATCTCCTTATAATTTCTCTTTGTTTCGAAAATTATTAGTAGATATTATGTTTTTTTGGTTTCTACAAATCTATATGTAACAATGACGTAGTTTTCGAACTTTGCTTTAATTTTTAATTTTAATTTTCAAGTAACTTAGTTTTGATAATGTGCACGAATTGGCGTCGTCTGCGACGTAATACGTCCGCTCTTATCCCACATCAAAATACACAAATGAGTAGGTACCTACGTGAATTCAAAATTCTACTTATTTTCCTTCCAAACGTACACCAATCTTTGTTAAATTACCACCTGTTAATTAATAGTGTAAATATAATGAAGTTTATTTGTTCGACCCGTAAATTCTAACATTACACGATGTACTTTTTTCGAGGGTTTTTTCTCGAGAATTTCACTGTGTATTGTATAAAATTTATATTTTTTTTAGTTTTCTCGTTTTAAATTTATACAATTAATATCATGTGAAGTTTCTTCATGAAGAATAGTGTATTCGATAGTAAACGTCATATCACGCCTTAATAGTCACAATCAATCGACATATACGTTCATCGAACCTTGCTTTTCCATTTTGAATTCAAAAACCCCCCTCATTTCCCGGTTTAGATCCTGACTCAAGAAGACTGGAACGTGGTTCTCTTCAACGGTATGGAAAAAACAAGCCACTGGGCGGCACTATACTTCGTGGCTTTGATGACATTTGGTAACTACGTACTCTTCAATCTCTTGGTCGCTATCCTAGTTGAAGGTTTCTCGTCAGAGGCAAGTATTAAACGTCGTCGGCCAAAAAGCACGCTTTCAGTGTGATTTATTGTAATTTTCTCGTTTCGTTTTTTCATAAATAAAACCGTTTTTCTGCATGGAATTCTCTAATTCGAATCTAAGTCGAGCATATCGATACCTCAATTCACAATGGGAACACGACCGAAAACGCCATTTCGAGATAGAACTACATGAAGTACAAAAGAAATCGTCAATCCTACCTGAAGCTTCATCTATCTTACAGTTGCAATTCGAAAGGAGGCTTTTCAATTATGAATTAGACTAATTCAATTAGTTGATATTTCGTTCCAATGAAATAATATTTCATTATAATATCAATATTTCATTATAATATTATTATAAGTAATTATTGAAACAGTGGAACATACCCCCATTGCGCGCGTAGTAGGCTGTTCATATTCCTTCTGGGGAAAACGGATCACGGACGTGGTTCTTTAGGGCAAATCGACTTTCTCATCTTCCTTTGTTGAAAACACACCAACACCTTTTATTTCAGAAAGAAATGACAAATTATGTTAACTTTGATAAATTGGTACAGAAATTCTTTTATTACCCTTATGCCAGTGCAGTAGGCCAGTTAGGCCTAAGGCTTATGCCCTTAGGTCCAAAAAATTGCCGGTATGCTATTTGAGTAGGTAGTATTAAAAGTTAGCAGCTTCAAAACCCCTAGGGAAACGTTTTGGGAGCCAAAAAACCTCGAAAGTGTCGTACTTGCTTCAGTTTTTGCCTTATAACTTGCAAGAGGTCATTTCCGACGAAAAGTCCTTCCTACATTTATTAAAGTAAATTGTATAAGCCACAATTGAAGCCCAAACCCAGCTCTGTAGGTCCAATAGATCCCGAGTTATTCGACTTCGAAAATTGGCTATTTCCTTCAAAAAAGTTCGAAATTTAAGTTTTAGTCATCTCTTGGGTAGAATATTGGCTCTAATACTCATCCCACGAGAAACGTCATAGGAAAAAAGTCCTTAATGTAGCTTTAATTTAAGCACAAAGCCAAGTTCGATTCTTTAGACATTTTCCTTTTGTGAATTAAGGTATCGATATTTTCTAACCAATTGCCTGGTTTCATCCAAAGTAATTAAACTTTCAACTGATGACGTACTTTTCATTAACAAATTTGAAAGTAACGTGATAGATGAGTGCCCTTTGGGTCTGTTGAAGTAAACTCCTACATTCTAAATCATCTTATACTACAATGTATAACGATTATACGATTATAATTAATGTTTAATTAAGAATTCAACAATCTTTAGGTAAATATTAGAAGAACTAGAACGTCGTTAGTTTTTGTTATTTGGTTGATGTAAATCAAGATAGGATCATATTATAGCGATGGTAAAACAATAATTGTGTTGTAATATCAGTGTTTGTTATTAACTCGTTTGTTCGTTCATCTTTTGATACTGCTGCATGCGAGGATCGGTATTTATGGCAATCTAGTAGTAGAGATTATAAATTTAAATAAATAAAACCTTCAGAGTTACTTTGTAGGATATAGCTACCTTTAAAGATGATGCTCAATATTCTGAATATCAAGTGATTCCATAGAGTGTGAGATTTTGTAACTTCATTTGTTGGATTGATACGGATTTCTATGATACGTACGTACCACAATATAGAGCTTGGGGCCACCCCATACCATAAAATATTCGTTCGATTTATCCATTCCAATTCAAACGAAAATCGTGGGTTGAAAGAAGTCTGCAAGTTACGAGTAGCTCATGTCTTTCAACCCACAATTAGCACGCTTGAAACAGAATTTTCAATTTCGATATGGTCACAATAAGAAAATTCCGACATTTTTCCATAATTCAATCATCAGTAAATTTTAAATAGTACGTCAAGATTATTGGAGCATCAAAATACCATACCCGTTCTTTCACGCCCATTTTCGAAACTCAAATTTCATCACCATATTTTGAATTTCACCTCGTACACTCACCCTTCTCCAACATTTCGTCCCACATCACTGCCGTTACGATAAGACATCGTTTAAACCTTGCATGAGAATTACAATCCCGGATTTATGTAACCCTGTATAGGTGTATGTTAATATGTAGGTTACACGAATGAGCGGTTGAATGAATGTAGGACATTGGTGTCGTTCCCTTAAAAATACCAAATTTTGTTTGCTACTTCTTATATTCGGCGCAGTTACTGTTTTAATTTTAATTCTGGAAATTCAATTCATGTTAATTAATTACATTGACCTTTAAACCCAAAGTTAAACAACTGATTGAACAAGTAGTTACAGTTCTGTGTAATTATCTGCTTCTCTTTTACTTAGTATTCACATAACGATTTTGAAAACCTGACGTCGAGTGGAAGTTGCTTTTTTTCAACGGACTAAACGATTTTTGTTCTTCTACAGAGACACGAAAGGCGCGAGAGAGAACAGAGGGAGCTGGCGAAAAAACAGCAAGCGATGATGAGAAAATACTCCGAGTGCTGCAGTGAAGATATCTACAGTTCGTGTTCGTTTTCTGAACAAGACAGCTTCATGCAGGTATCTCCAGAAAAAACGCACAACCATTTAGTGTATGATTTTCGTTTTTATACGAGGATTTACTGTTACTGTTTCAAGTGGAACCAAGTAATTTAAAGTGTTTTAATTTATTGTAATTATTAATTATTTTAATTGTACTGATGAAGTCAAAGTGCCAAAAATGGCTTCGTACCACAGGTGGGTTTTAAGACACGTTTGCATCAGGTCTGTTAAAAGTTGTGGCTCTAAAACCCTCGATTCATGATTCAGCGTGTGGTTCTTTGGGTACCTGTTGTTCAATACTTCGATTTGCTTGATCAATTATGAATCAAAGAGTCCAGTTTATATCGAATCAATATGCTGACGAACATGAAACCAAATCAATATTTTTCAAATATTCAAAGCTGATGAGCTGCCACCCCATTAACACATGATTTATGTATGTAAGTGAAGTAGCTAGATGGGATGTGTGGCTGTTGTTATTTTATTCGTCAATAAATAAATAATTTTGGGGAAAAAAAACACTTCATCAAGTGCTCGTCTGTTCCAGCACGAGTGCAAGTACGAGAGGGAAATCGAGTTCTCGAGGAAAATCAAAGACAACGGCCACCGCGAGAGAGAGAACAGCAAAAAACACAGGCAACTCCAAAAACAGAATGACATTGATTCAAAATGTAACATTCAAAAAGGTAAAATTTTACAATTTGATGTTACACTGCGACTTCTTGGCCACAGACATTGATGACCGATCTGTCAGAAGTCTCTAGTTGTGCGTTTGCCCCTTCGTTTTCTTTGCACGCCGACCCAGCTTTCCGTAGCATGAAAAATTCTTCCTGAGGAGCCTAAAAGAGGTTCGAAATGCTCGATAACCGGTTGTCATGCGACTCTAAACTGGCACTAATGATTACAAAAAATGACGTGGTTTGTGGTGCGGGCGAACCCCCTCCTTTCCCTGAGTTACATGAAGAACCTAAATGGTCCATTGACACTGATGTGCACGTAACGTTTGGTTTTTTGAATGCATTACGTTATTACTCCTGCTTCAGTTTTCGATTTCTACTAAACTTCGAAAATTCCCACCAACACCTTATTATTCGTACCTATTTCCTTTGATGCTTTCATGTTTGGACTACCACCTTTAAAATACTACTTCGAAAGATTTTGAGCTACCTGCCAACTTCACATCACCATCTAGCAATGCATAAAAAAATTGATGTGGTACCTGTGAAAATTTTGTATCACGACGAAATGGTTGTGTATGTGTAATTCCATCCTCCTGTGATCATCACTATATTCCCACTCCCACAATATAATAATTATTATATGAGACGATCCATGTCAAAAGGGTTTATAACCATTTTTCTAAATTTTTCAGTACTTAGTCCCAAAAAACCTTTCCAGGCCCTATTACCACAGACAAAAAATGCCTTTCCCAACTTTTCATTGGTCATGAACAACCCCCCCCCCCCCCCCCCGGAAAGTCAAATATCGTAGTTGCCAGGCCTTAAGCCAGCTTTATTGTCCAATGACAATTTAAAAAAAGAAAACATTGATTTGGCAATGTACAAGTAAGAGGAGGTAAAAATCCAGTTATTGTCAGTAACTCCCAAAACGCCCTATAAGGCATATAGATATGCAATTCAATCCATATTAGATAGGTTAGGTTATGAACCTCAGCTAGGGGTGCAAATAAATACTTAATTGATTAATCGGATAATCGATTATTTGACCCCGATTAATTGGATATTCGATTATTTGACCCCGATTAATCGATTACGAAGACGAAACGTTAGGCATCGTTGAATTTGAAGTAGTAATTTCCGGATTTCTTAAACATTTTCAATGTTTGTCAGCCCGGTTTTTCCAGTCAAAAGCTTTAGCATCATTTCCCAGCTTGAATACAGTACGTAAGGCGTGAAAAACCTCACTCTCTGAAGGATTAATCCATTACTGAAAGTATACGTAATTTATTTTCAATCACTGCAAACACCCTGTTGGAGGCATTTCATTGGTAGCCCAGATATTTTATAGGGTTCGTGGATATGGGCTCCTTTAGAGTGTCATTTTTGAGAAGGATAAAGACCCGTTATACATTGTATACTGTTAATGAAGGCAAGATGAATAGGAATGCACCTCTAAATCATTTTCAGAAAAAAAATTGATATATGGCCTTTGACATGGAAGCGCACGTCTTTTTCTCTCAATGAAAAATAGGTATCGAAAGTCCCCTTAGTAATAAGAAGGATAAAGTTATAGCCACTCTTTAATGTTGATCAGTTACTGATAGTTCCCTCCGTCAGTTTAGTGTCTTCCATTAAGTCGGTTAGGGAGGTGGTGGAACGAATCTATTTCACAATTTCCATTCTCATAAATATATAGATCAGAGAGAATGTATATCACTTTTATTAGTGTAATAATGGTGTTGTTGCTAGCGCTCGCTTCTCAAAATAAATAAAACATCCTCCCACAATCCTTGGTCTTCCCTGTGGGGAAAAGTACTGGAGTAATTGATGAGCAGGAATTTTCAACTCTCACACTCTTTTAGAGATTTCGTTCATTTCTTAGAGTTTCCCGTGAAAAATGTTTCTACCGTGAGAAACGTGATGGATTGTCCTTTCAAAATCCTCCGGTTTTCTGTTTTTCGTTTAAATTTTAGGTGAGTAACGGCCGTCGACTTTTGTGGGGGGGAATAACAAAAAACTCTGCAAATTCTTGACACAACGGTTTATTATCTTCCTTGTGCAGATCACCCTTCTGTCTATACCAGACTGTGTTGCAAATCGGCACCATACCATATTCTCACCGTACTCATAGGTAACATACCATACGAATTTCTTTCCTATCATACCGTACTGTACTATACTAAATCATACATACAATAATATACCATACCATACTCATACCATGTCATACAAACCGAGTGAATATTGAAATGTCATCCATTTCTGACCTATATTTAAAATTTCAAGTATCCAGCTCATCATCAAAATTTAATTTGTTTAAACAAATAGGTATTATTTAAACAATTTTACAGACAAGAAACCGAGTGAATATTGCATTGTGATCCAGTTCTGACCTATTTTTAAAATTTCAAGTCAATAGCTCAGCATCAAAATTTAATTTGTATTATTACAAAAAGGTATTATTTAAACAATTTTACAGATGAGAAACCGAGTGAATATTGCAATGTGGTCTATCCCCGACTGACGGTGAAAATGTCTAGACTGTAGTTTACCTGGAAGATGAAAAACTCTGCAAATTCTTGACACAACGGTTTATTATCTTCCTTGTGCAGATCACCCTTCTGTCTATACCAGACTGTGTTGCAAATCGGCACCATACCATATTCTCACCGTACTCATACAATTTCTTTCCTATCATACCGTACTGTACTATACTAAATCATACATACAATAATATACCATACCATACTCATACCATGTCGTACCAAAATTCGTTTTGAACCCCTTCCCCTTGACCTAGGGTTATGAAAAGTTTCGAGGACCATTGTGGGGTTGGTCGAAACCCATAAAAAAAATTTCGTAATTTTAACTCAACGCTAACTGGGCAAAGTGCCACGGACGGGTGACGGCGTACGGGGGACGGACGGATTTTTTTTAATTCGATTTTCTGAATCTACGTATCTTGAAACGTAAACCAACAAATTTTGAGGGGGGGGGGGGGGGGGGGGGTTAAATTTTTTTTTTTCTTTGGGCGATTCCAATGGTTCATTATCGAAGATAATAAACCAAAATGAAGTACGAGGTACGCGGTGTGGGTGTGGGAGGGGGCGCAGAGACATAAAAGGTCTCGTCGTATGACGTCATACGCTCGTGCGTCATAGGCTCTGACGTACTTGTTGGCCACCTGCCAGCCGTCTTACGTCATACGCTCGTGCGTCATAGGCTCTGACGTACTTGTTGGCCACCTGCCAGCCGTCTTACGTCATACGCTCGTGCGTCATAGGCTCTGACGTACTTGTTGGCCACCTGCCAGCCGTCTTACGTCATACGCTCGTGCGTCATAGGCTCTGACGTACTTGTTGGCCACCTGCCAGCCGTCTTACGTCATACGCTCGTGCGTCATAGGCTCTGACGTACTTGTTGGCCACCTGCCAGCCGTCTTACGTCATACGCTCGTGCGTCATAGGCTCTGACACACTAGTTAGTCTCCTGCCAGCCGTCTTACGTCATACGCTCGTGTGTCATAGGCTCTGACGTACTTGTTGGCCACCTGCCAGCCGTCTTACGTCATACGCTCGTGCGTCATAGGCTCTGACGCACTAGTTAGTCTCCTGCCAGCCGTCTTACGTCATACGCTCGTGCGTCATAGGCTCTGACGCACTAGTTAGCCTCCTGCCAGCTGTCTTACGTCATACGCTCGTGCGTCATAGGCTCTGACGCACTAGTTGGTCTCCTGCCAGCCGTCTTACGTCATACGCTCGTGCGTCATAGGCTCTGACGTACTTGTTGGCCTCCTGCCAGCCGTCTTACATCATACGCTCGTGCGTCATAGGCTCTGACGTACTTGTTGGCCTTTTGCCAGCCGTCCTACGTCATACGCTCGTGCGTCATAGGCTCTGACGTAATGGCCCGCCGGTCGCTTGTGTTCTGACGTGATCTGAGGGAAAGGGTGAATCAAGGGAACAAATTTTTCCCGTTTCAGTTTATGTGCCAAATCAAAGACATGCAAATGTCAAAAAAATATGTAAATAGGTACCTAAGCCCAACTGTAATGTCAATTTTCTGACAATGAGTTTTCGACTATAGTTTTCATACCTTTTTACTTAAGTACTTATTGCAATTTGAGACTGATAATGAGCTGTTTGCAAATAAAAAGTCTGATAACTACTTTATTACATCTTATTAATCTATTTTCAAGTTCCGATTCACAGTTGAATGTATTTTATTTAGATGTCGTAAAATTCGAAAACGATGGAATGACGAAACCTGTCGACTACTGACTCAAGTGATACTGTCGACTTCTAACACATGTAGGTCGACTACTAGTGCAAAACCATGTCGACTACTGAAGAAAATGTTGGTCACTGGTATCGACTACTACCTAGAGCATTGGGATTTTTTACAAAACTTGTTTTTCCCTTTTCAAACCATGTTGAATAATATTTCCCGCTGCCAGGTCTTTTAGGGAATCCAAATTTGGATTCCCACCTCAAAAAACAAAGAAAGAGTGGTTGAAAGTGAAAAATTAATTGGGACTGAGCTATATCTCAAAATCTAGGGATAGCGAAAAACGGAATTCAGATTTGGATTCTGCACACTAAAAATCCCCTTTTTGGTCAGTGTAATCGCACCGTCCGTGTAGTCAAGAGACAGTGGGCGATCATTACACACGAATTACATATTTGATACATTTCACCTCATGGAAGAGTTTTACATGTAGGTGTTCCGCCCTAAGCTTCCCCTTCTGTATGCAATACAAACGACCCTTGTTTGTCCCTGGCCTCGAACTGTGGACCAAGAAGTTGATTTGAAGCAATTCTCTGAACCACATTCCTGGGCCGGTTTGAATGACCCTATGCCCGCATCTATCGTTAGAAGATGATGTTGCAGAGAGCCAAATGCTCGCCCAGGCCCCGATCATCACCACAACGGCGGCCACTCCGCAGGACTCGCCAAACGCTACGCTCGACGCCAGCGCGAGAGATTTCCACAACCGTCTCAGCACTGCAATGGCTTTCAATTTCTATTCGAGCACGCTGTCCATTGATTCGATCGACTATTCCCTGGTAAGTTTCCCTGATCTGTCCAAATTCATTCATTAACCGTTCGATCGAATTTTCAATAATATCAATTTTTTGTTTCTATTCCAAGTCGTCCCAGTCCCAAGCGAGTATCACTGGTAGCCTAAAACCACCGAACTTAACTGTGAACAACTTGTCAGCTCCACCTCACCCTTTAGGCCGGCGGGCAAGTATGAACAACGGCAGCAGAAAAGATCCATCCCAACAGTGAGTTCAAAGACAGCAATGACAACTAAAACCCAACGCATCAAGTCACAATCATTAATAGAAAAGTGCCACAGATAAGTTTCGGCACAGGTACCGAGTTGTACCTTAGTCCAATTGGCAGAGCAAAAACAGAGGGGTCTGCTCGAAAAAAATCCGAACTTGATGGAACTTTTGCAGGTTGTTGGACTTGACCAAAAAACCAATTGTCGGACGTTTTTCGCTCATAACTTCTAAACTAAGCGGTTTTCAACCAACACGTCTACCTTTGAATTTATAGCACATTAAATTTTCTACAATTTTGTGTATGTCAACCTTTGTCCTGAACCTAATATTAATCGAGATACAGCCGATCAAAGTTAGAAAATAATTCTCAAAATGGCAAAAATTGGTTAAAAACTAAGGTTGTAGCCCTCTATCAATTACCATAAGTTATTTCAATGTTATCGTGGCAGGCCATCACCCTACTGCAAATTCCTGTCAGCCCTCCGCATCCCTTAACAACCAGATCCAATGTACATATCTAATGGACTACCTTGAGTATCTCAAACTCTCCTTTATCGTCTATTCTTTAAGGGCTCCTAACATTCTCTTGATTCTATTCTCTTTATTCCAAATTATGTACTCCTTGATACGTTTTACCAGGTCTCTGTTCCAAAGGAGATGTTCCTGGAAAATGTCGAGGAACTCCCTAAGGAGGAAGTCCAGAACAGGTTCAGAGCCTGACGAAGAGCAAAGCATCGTATTGAATAATAATAACCACCTCATAACCGGTCCTCTGTAAGTGCACAGTTGTTCTTATTGTTATGAGGTACACTCTAAAATATTTCAAATATCTTTGTGGAGGTGGAATATTCTCCCTTTCTTAGTACAGCGTGTTTGTAACTTCTTTCCTGTAATTTACAGTCACAGTGGGGAACACCCTCTTTGTAACGGAAATTTAATAGAGACAATAAGAAACGACACTCAGAGCAGTAGAAGTACTAGTAACAACCGGCTCAGCCCACAAACGTCCGTTAGAAGTAATTCGGATACTCCTAACAACACACAAGTATGTAACGTGTGAATATGATACATCCCTCATACCTCGCATAATGATTTTTCCTTATGTACAAGGTGGTTGTTCATGAATGATTGTTTCTCAGGTCGGATGGGGTAGCGGTGGACTATCGAGACAGAATTCATTAGGGGGTACCAGCGTAGTGAGTAACCCCAATCAACAACCTGTAGTGACTCCCGCAGGTCCTCAACCTCCTATAGCACCAGGCCTAAAGGTGACATACCGGAATTTTATTGTATAATTGTACAATTTTATGATATTTTTACGATGACGGTCTATTTTGGTGACACCGTATATTAGGTTGGCTCGACTAACAACTCCAACCTCAGTATTCCTCTGCGGTCTGAGGAATGCAAATCCCTGAACGTTCCTCCGGGCGGTCTCCGGGAACCGACGCTCCCCAAAGTCGTCGAACCTCCGGACGAGTCTGCCAGCGAGCCCTCGATACCTACTCTGCCTAAGATTTTCTTTTTGTTCGAAAAAGAGGGCTGCTTCAAGGACAGGGAGGACTATTCGCTCTACATATTCCCTCCTGATAACAGGTAATCCTAGAAACACTTGTGTATTTCATCATGGAGGGGGAAAATCGTCTACATTGGGACAAATTTTTCGTTTTCACCTTGTGAAGCGCCGAAGACAAAATTTGCAAACCTTTCAACGCAGCATTCTTCCACATGTAATCGCGAAGTCTCACGATTTGTTCCACACTTCTACAAAGCTTTTGAGTACTTCAAAAATGAATTTTTCAAAAACCATTTGTTGTCCCAAGGTGCAAGCCCGTCATACACCTAGTTTTGTACCTTTGAGAGCTCCCTCCAACTAGGGAGTGGAAAGCTTCCGAACAACCTCACTCCTCATCAAAGTAAATTCTTCAGCCTCATCTGGAATGTAGAATTAATTTTTCAGTTTAGACTGTTTAAGATAAATTACCTGAAGATCATCATCTTCATCAACCCCTTCTACGAGTTTGGCCATCACGTCCACTTCCTCTCGCCTGACACTATCTTGAAACCTAGGCATCTGAAAAACAACAAGATTATGAGAAACTTCAAAATAGAATAATCATCCTTCACTATAATACCTGTCTCAAGGTGTTAAACCTATGCTGTCCCAAGGTTGAAGAATGACAAATTCTGAGATAAGTGGCCATAGTTACATGGAATGTGATTTAAACATCTCGGAGACGATAGGAACTTGAAATGAAACCCTAAGGAATGGAATAGAATAGAAAAGTAATATTATGAAAATTTGACTCACCAGTGCAGGTAGTCCCAAGGTAGTCGACTTTCCTCTACGTGTTTATCGCACTGTACCAACATTTCGTTATTGTTGTCTCCAGATTCCGTCATTTGTGCACGAAGTTTGTTGAGCAGAAGTGGTTCGATAACGCGGTGCTTTTCTTCATTGCTTTGAACTGCATCACGCTAGCAATGGAGAGACCCAACATCCCTCCTCGTAGCACGGAAAGGATATTCCTCCAGACAGCCAACTACGTTTTTACCGTCGTTTTTAGCCTCGAGATGTTCGTCAAGGTTTGTATCGTCTCCAGTACAGTTTGTATTGTAGATTGCACAGTGCCCGTTGTTGCTTCACCAATGTCAGAATCGAAGAATTCTTATGGTATCAAACAATATTACGAAACAATATTAGTGTATACTAGCTGACTCGGCGAACTTTGTACCGCGTAACAGACTTCATGAATGTCGTGTTAAACTCACAAGAAAGTGAGTTCAACCAGACTTCAAAAAGTCAAAATTACAAATAACCCAGGAAAGTTAGTGCAAAAAAGGTCTGAAGGGTTGGAGAGCCTAAAACCCAATACATTTTCTCACTTTTTTCAGTTTTGACTCGTATAAATCGAAAATTACGCATCCTACAGAAAATGTCACTCCACACTTCTGTAAAGAGCATCGAATTCCGCATCGAAAGGCGTTTCAAACATAGAAATCGGTTCAGCCGTTCAGCCACAATTTTACATCAAAGATAGGCGATTGTTACCAACTTCGCTAAAACATTGACAACCCTCAACTTCTAACGCTTGTAGGTCGACAATGACTGCTCCGATTGAAAAATGTCATAGGACCCAAGTTGTGGGAAATTTAATTCTGAGTTGAGGAAGTTAAGGCCATTTTAATGACTTGAGGTCGAAACCACGAAAATCTTCGAAGTGGAAAGAGTAGCATTTAGAGTGGATTATTCGTTTGTTGCAAATTAGCTCGAGAATTAATCCCTGAAGTCCTTTGTATTTAAGTTGAGACACCTTGTATAATATTTCTAACCCTACTCCGTGTTACAGGTTGTCTCCACAGGCATGTTTTACGGAAAAGAACCGTATTTTTCGTCTGGATGGAACATCATGGACGGTCTCCTTGTCGTCATCTCCATTGTAGATTTACTCATGTCTCTATTATCCGAAAGTAGTCCTCGTATCTTCGGAATTCTTAGGGTAAGAAGTAGGGAGTATATTTCAAAAATACTCTCTTTTAACCTCAATATACCCATCTAAGTACTCGATAAGTGACTCTATAAATGGGGATCGTTTGAATATCTTCCCAACACTGCAAAGGTATTGCTAATTTACTTTTAACTGAACTTTTTTATGTTCCAGGTTTTTAGACTTTTAAGATCATTGCGTCCATTACGTGTAATTAACAGGGCACCTGGACTCAAACTCGTTGTCCAAACTTTGCTCTCTTCACTGAAGCCTATAGGCAACATAGTGCTCATTTGCTGTACATTTTTCATTATATTTGGAATCCTTGGTGTTCAGGTAATTATCGTTGAATATTAATAAAATGCCACAATAACAGGATATAGACTGGTGAAGTATTGTCTGTGTCAACCGGTTATTTTACTTTCACGTTTTGTTCCTCAGATGTTCAAAGGAACGTTTTTCTATTGCGACGGCCCCAATATAAAAAACGTGAAAAACAAGACTGACTGCTACGCTGCTCATCCGAAAAACCAGTGGGTGAACCGGAAATACAATTTCGACGATCTCGGAAAAGCCCTCATGTCCCTGTTCGTGCTGTCCTCGAGGGACGGCTGGGTCAATATTATGTACACTGGACTTGACGCTGTTGGGGTGGATCAACAAGTGAGACAAAATCTGCTTATAAATGAGCCCTCACGGTGGCAAAAATTGTGCACAATATTTTGAAGATGTCGTGCTTGCGCAAAAATATTGAGAATTTGAGGGAAAATATTGTGCACAATTTTGCATGGCCCCATTCCCCCTGAATCCGCCACTGGCTGTAATCTCACAATTACACCTTTAGATGTTGAGCGTAATTGAAAAAGCAGATATAAAGTACATTTTCTCCGTAATTTTGCCGTTTCAGCCCCAAGAAAACTACTCAGAATGGAGACTTCTCTACTTCATCGCGTTCATTCTTCTAGTCGGCTTCTTTGTGCTAAACATGTTCGTGGGAGTCGTCGTTGAGAACTTCCACAGGTGCAGAGAAGAACAGGAGAAGGAAGAAAGGGTCCGGAGGATGGCCAAAAGACAGAAGCAAATGGAGAAAAAGAGAAGAAGTGAGACCCAGACGATTTACGAATATTATTGTTGATGAAGGCATATTAGGGGTTTCAGCGGAAAATTTGCTATAATTTTCTCACACCTTCATGTGTTTTGGGTTTGAGGGCAAAAATTTTTCGCCCGGAACTTTGTTTTCCCCTCACTATTTTCAGTTTTTGGCCTTTATCTCAAAAAGGAAGCGTGTTTCCAACAAACCTACTCCATACAAAATTAAACAAGACAAAATTTCCTATATTTCTTAAGCTCAAAATTTTGTTCTGAGATTGACAGTCTCGTCGCCAATCTTGAACGCACGCCCAAAGGGGCCATATTTCCGTATCTAGTGAAATTCATCGTTTACGCGGAAATCGCCCTTGCTGTGATACTTGACTGTTTTAAAAATTTATTACATTATACATTTTATATGATTTAAAAGTAAATTTCTCATAAATAACGTTGTTTTTCAATTTGTATTATTATTATTATTTTTTTTTTTTTTGTTCAATAATTTTTTAAAGACCAACCGCTTTGCCGCTAAAGCACAATTTAGATAGGGAACAATTATTACATTAAGCAATTTACTCTAGCGGCTAAACCGTTAGTCTTACAAAAGAACGTTAAGTATAAGAAATATGGAACGTTTGGAGATATAGGGCAAAAACTGAAAAAAGTACCAAAATTTGGTCAAAAAGTGCCCAAAAAACAACGTTTCGTTCCAAATGTTTGCCCGCAAACTTCAAATTTTCAGCGACCCAAAAAACATAGAGGGTATAAAAATCAAAACTGGAGCAAAACTTTCTTCTGAGCTCCAATTTTTTTGCTATTAGGCCTAGCCTTTAAGTAAAATTTACTTAAAGGCTAGGCATATTGCAGATATCTAGCAAGAGTAGTTATTCTCTGCACACTGCTAATTCTCTGCATTTACTCGTTCGACCTTCATAACAGATCATTACACTCCTTCTAGGAATGCACCAACCTCCGTACTACACCAATTACTCCAGATCGAGACTTTTTGTGCACAACGTGGTGACTTCCAAGTACTTCGACCTGGCCATTGCTGCCGTTATTGGTCTCAACGTAATAACTATGGCCATGGAATTCTACATGATGCCTAAGGTATTCAATTATCGTTCCAGCTTCATTTTTGTTTCAAGTGTAATAATATCTAGCTGTATTAATATTATAAAAATGAGCTAGATTTCTGTATTGTCAACTTTTCACATATTGTCGGTATATCAATCAAACAAATGTCATATATATGTAGACCATATAATATATTATGGTCTACATATATATGACATTTGCTTGATTGATACTCAAGGACTTGGGCAATTTAAATGATTCCATACTTGCAGTAGCGGATCTAGAAACTTCAATGGTGGGGTGTGGGCGGGGGGATGTACTAACTGAGAGGGGTCTGTAGGGCAGACGGTTCTCCCCCTAAAATTTTAAATAAATGACGGTCAAAGTCAAATTCCACATTATTAAGCCACTTAAATACAAATTCAGCTTAATTACCTAATAGTTATACAATACGATTGTATCGGTCAATTACAAAGGTTTTGATATTTGTATCATATGATTTGCTTGAGCCCCCTTGGCGACCCCCTGATCCGCTACTGGATACTTGTTATCCACAGCTATATCGTAACCACCACGCCAAAAACGCCAATTTGCTTTTTTGGTCGTTCCTGTTTTAGTACACTTTTGGGTACCCTGAGCTGGGCACATACGTTACATACGTAATCCCCGGTGGATCTTCTTGAAAAATAAGAAATTCATTTCGGTATCTGTAGATGCACTACAACTATAAAGACGAAAAACAGCAGATTGGCGCTTTTGGCGTGGTGGTAACGATATGACGCTAAAGATACCTTATGCTACGAATTGTCACTGGATATCTATATATACGACAGAAGCCCATAGCTAGACGTTCTACCCTGCGTTTATAAATATACTACTCGAGGGTTTTTCTATCTCACAGTTCATACCGACCTTAATCATCAGTAAGATTAATAGTAGTGATTAATTGTTTCTTAATGTATTTATAACACCCGAATTCTGATTTTCTGTTTATCAGGAGTTGACTTACGCATTGAAGATTTTCAATTACTTCTTCACCGCGGTGTTTATTCTAGAATCAATAATGAAACTTGTGGCCTTGGGAATAAAACTCTACATGAAAGACAAGTACTTCCACTTTTCGTATTTTTTTATGGCGTACTCATTTGTTGAATTTATTTGCTAGAATTCGATAATATCATGATTACCTAAATAATTTTTGTTTTTTTCCCATATTTTTCAAGGTGGAATCAACTAGACGTCGGTATCGTCATTCTCTCCATTGTCGGTATAATATTAGAAGAAATGGAGTCAAACATCATACCCATAAACCCAACAATCATCCGTGTCATGAGAGTTATGAGGATCGCGAGAGGTAATTGTTATAATTCCAGTAAAATTATATTAAATATTGTAAATTTTATAACTTGTTTAATAACTTCGTACCTTGACAAAAGATTGATTGCCACAGTCCATCAGTAACTTTTTTGTTTCTCTAAATAACAGTTCTCAAGCTGCTGAAAATGGCCAAGGGCATCAGAGCCTTGCTGGACACGGTGATGCAGGCTTTGCCTCAAGTTGGGAATCTCGGTCTCCTCTTTTTCCTGCTCTTTTTCATATTTGCTGCTTTGGGAGTTGAACTTTTCGGCCGGCTGGGTAAGGTATCCTTTACACATGAAAAAAATTGACCCTGGAAACTATCTTGAAGCAAACCATATACTATCTGGTTCCATATATGGTTTCCGGAAGGGTAGTATTGAAGATGACGCAATTTTTTGCAGAGTTGTACACTATTAAAAATCCTGGCCTCAAGTGTGCACTATTTCTGTTGGATCTGGCCAAGGCCTTCGATTCAATTGGTGGAACAATACTCAATTGGCAATTTTGGAGCATAATGGTATCTCTAGGGACGCTTTGAATTGGTTAAACAGCTATCTCGCTGATCGGAAGCAGATTGGGGCTGTAGGTGAAGTTGAGAGCGGGCTTGCTGATAACTATGGGGTTATACAGGGAAGTGCCTTGGGCTCCGTCCTGTTTCTGATCTATATAGTATCTATAAGTGGGTTAATTTGCTCTCACTAAATATATTTAAAAAAATACAATAGAAATAAATTTAAAAATACATTGGTAATACAAATAAATTAAACTCTTCTAATCAGGAAGATGCATTTCGAATTCATACGTACCTGAAAATTGTTTACAATTTATTTGTCCTGTCAGTATTACAATATGGGATTATTGTTAGGGGAGGAACTTGTTACATTGCAAAAATGTATACTCAAAGTGTGCCTTAATAAGCGAAAAAGGTTTAGTTCTGAGGAGACGTTAAATTTGGCCAACGCCTACACAATTCTGTACGTCATATGTGAATTTTCATCACTTTAGAGATTTTCATCTTAAGTGCTCATTTTTGATAGAGCTTCATTGAGGAAATCGATCCGAAATGCAAAATAAGATGGTAGGTGAAATAGAGATAAAGATGCCATAAAGTATGGCATGTGTACGTCCTGATGAGAGGTAAACCATCACAATGTTCTCTACGATCGTTTACCTCTCAATCTCTCAATTTTGCATATATCATGGTGAACCTCTGGCGTATAGAATTAGACAACTGTTAAGTTTTTATTAATAGGTCTCACCATTACTCAACACGATTTCGACTGACGAGTGGTCTCGTAAACCCACTATTCACTAAAGCTTTACAATACATTATTTTTGTGAATTTGCCTTCCAATCTGAAAATACCTAGTAGTAGGTACCTCAAGAATAAGAATGATTATAAAATGATGGTAAGCGATTGAATCATGACATTGTTCTCGAACATTGACTCAAGAATTACGAGCATTTCCTACGTTTAACTTAAAAATATGAATAATCATTCACTTGGCCTAATTATTAATTTCTCACACTTCCTGGCATCGTATGCATCTAAAAAATGATTTGCTCTAATCACAATAGGTTTTCCCTCATTTAAACAATTTATAATTACTAGTTGATTGTTTTTTTCTTTTAAATCTTTCCTTATCAGACATTTTGTGAGAAATAAATGTATGGTTATTTTGATTGTAATATGTTGTAGGTATTTCAATTTATAAATAAAAATTTTTAAAAACTTCATACTTACTTACTAAAAATCTCCGGCTGGGGAGAACAATCCGTAATTTGGCGCCTACAGGGATTTTGTTGTCGCCAATTTGTGTTTTTCGCGTTATTTTGACGACTTTTCTCCTCAAAATCGAGTTTCTTCTCAGCCTCCGGTCGGTTTCAGAGTGCAGCGACGAGCACCTCTGCCAAGGGCTTGGTGAACACGCCCACTTCAGCAATTTCGGCATGGCTTTCCTCACGCTCTTCAGAGTAGCGACTGGGGACAACTGGAGTGGGATAATGAAGGACACATTGCGCACTGACTGCGACGATAAGCCGGATTGCGTGCGGAATTGTTGCGTGTCAGGGATTGCACCGATATTCTTCGTTATCTTTGTCCTGATGGCCCAGTTCGTGCTTGTGAACGTAGTGGTAGCAGTTCTAATGAAGCATTTAGAAGAATCCCATAAGCAGGTGAGTGTGGTGAGGTTAGATAGAAGATAAATTCCAACAAATTTGAATTCAGAACGAAAAATCCACGTAGAAACGAATGTTTAAAAAGATAAGTTCATCCTGCATTGTGTTATATTCGTTCATATCTTTTCGTAATGTATCAGATTTGTTCTGTTTCAATACCACTAACTGGCAATGTCCGACAAGCAAAACCTCCTTAAAAATGTGTGTATTGAACTCCAATTTCACACTTACAAGTTCTCCATAACATAATTCTATTTCATTCATTCAAGAACCTACAACGCGCCAAACTTGACCTACTCCTACATGTAAACAAACTAATTAAAAACCAAAATCTCATTTCTCACTCATCAAACCGCCCCGTTATTACACACATATTTACTGCAGGGATCCTTTTGTAGGTGTAATCTACATAATATGGAAACAAAAATATTTTGGATATTGGAACAAGGTTTGAATTCAAACCTTGTTCCAATATCCAAAATCTACTCCTAATTTTAATGCATTTTTTACTCCACATTTTCAGGATTTCAGATTTCCTCATCTGCATCACCCCTTCTCATTGACATGTTTACTCATTCTTCCAATCGTATTTCATTTTGACCCCATACAAGCTCCATCAACCCCATTAGTTATTACATACCGTTCCCACCTCGCCAAAAGCTCCAAATCTGTTTTTTTGGTCATTTTGGTTTCAGTGCATCTACAGATACGCCAAACGAATTTCTCAGTATCAACAAATCTACTGGGAAATTACGTGTAGTGTACCAAAACTCAGGGTAACCAAAAGTGCGCTAAACTTGAAATTACCAAAAAAGCAAATTAGCGGTTTTAGCGTGGTGGTAACGATATATTAACATGAATATAATAGTTATATTATAATGAAATAATATTTGGATCGTCCTTTCTCCATCTCGTTAGGAATCATAAATTCTACTGGTGAGAATATTAGGGCATTCGGCTATTAAAGTTTGACACGGTAAGGGTATTTACTTCTTTAAATTACTGCTACCCCTTTTACTGTTGAAATTCTTTCTTATACAATATTTCACCGAAGTTCCCAGACAGGAATGTAATTTTAATGTAAATCAATTATATCATTGCCCAGAAAAATTTACATGAATGATCCATTAAAACCACGTATTCTGGAAACATGAATTATTCAATGCACGAACCGGTAATAGTAGGCGTGTTATGTTACATGTATGTGGTTTTACGATCCAAATGAATATTGCTCTAAACAATGTGATGTTTAATTATTAAATTCAATTGAAACGCTCAATGAAACCAATAGGTACATAGAAGCAATATTATTTTCCACACGTAGGAATTAGACCAAGAATATTGAAGAGTGCCAGATGAAGAGCTGTTTTTCCATTAAACAATTCAGGATGTAATGGAGAAGCAAATTGAAGAAATGATGGCAAATGAAACCGCCGGTATCTGGTTCTCCGGCGTCAGAGAAGAGGGTTCGGCTAGAGAGCGGCAGGATTTGGTGAGAAACCGTAAAGAAAACAAATGGGAAATCGAAAGTTTCAAAATGAAATCTTTGATGAATTATTCAACACCGATCTTCGCTTTGTTCACTCGCTTATTAGAAAGAAATTAGTGCCGAAATAAAACGTGGTAGGTTGCACGTGTTTTAGTATCACTAGTTCGTAAAATCTGTATTCTACGCCTAATTGTTTGTTCAATTTAGGTGCCCCAAAACGATTAAATTTCACTGAATGGGGAGGGAAACTGTACACTTCCCCCCTGCGGTATTTTAGTGACAGTTTAGTTCGGTGCTCTACTCATACAGGGAGTACTGTTCAATTCCTGTTGCACCTGTGAGCACAGTCTTGGGCATAGAAGATTGTGGACCTCCATTTTATAGGGAAAAGCTGCGACGCACAACTTCCAAAGACTGCCGGTATCGGCTGCCCCAAATATGAAATGCACTGCTTGTATATGCTTTTTTTCAGCACCCACTGCTCGGTCCTTCCCTTGATGAGTGGGCACTAAATAAGAATGGGTGGATTTTTGAAGTCGACTTTTCCTATTTTAGCTATCTAACAAAAATTATGTTTTCGAAAATTGTTTGGATTAGGTTAGCATTAAAATTTATCATCATTAGTGAAATCCCATACTTGTACAGATGCACACTGGTGTTCAAAACCAGTTCCATGAGTTCCTAAATACTGAAAATTAGTGGCCGAAAACGAAAATCTGCTACTGAACGCTTTGAGTTGAATCGTGGTCTTGTCGAAGGTCCAATTCACCCCACATGAGTAACTCAGTTCGAATCGAATCGAAAAAATCTGTTTTCGTTTATAATTCCGCTCCACCAAGCTAACAAGTTGGGAAGAACGAACGGTTTTTCAGGTATTTAGACACTGCCATATTTCAGACAGTGCCTTTTGAAAGATTTGATTTAAAATATCTCCACCCCAAAAAATATTAGCAACAAAAAAACAGACATTTTCGGATTATATTATACATTATGACGAGTCTACAGCCTGGTAACAAGACCAATCGACATGAAATTTTGCACAGACCTTCATAACATGACCCAATGCCGTTTGAAAGATGTAATCCATTATCTCAACCCAAGAAATTTTTAAGAACAAACAAAAACTGAAATTTAGGCTAATGTTGGCCACATTGACGGGACCACAGCCGATCAACTTGAAATTTGGTGTGGATCTTCTTAGTAATAATAGAAAAAAAAAACCCTGAAAGTTTCAAGTCGCTAGGTCTGAAGGGAGCAGTTATATAACTTCAAAAATTTCATTTTTACAAACACTAATAAAACTGGACTTGAAAGGAAATTCTGCTGAGTGCACAATGTGTCGAAGGCTCTTGTTTTCTTTATAAATAGTTTCATGAACCGCACGATTCAGTTCCTTAATTTTTTATTAATTAAGTTTCACCGATTAGTGAGTCGTGTCAGGATTTAATTTAGTGGTATGAAATTTAAATTTCTCTTGTTTTTTCAATCCTCTTTTATTTTTTTAACTTAAACTAACGAATTACATTTTTCAAAGTGGTTTTTGATAAATTACACAGCCGCACAAATGAAAAAAAGAACGAATTCCGGAGACCAGAGTAGTGCATTCCTATGTACCTACTCGTATTTTTCGACGCGGAATCCGAATCTGAGGTCCAAAAAAGTTGTATTATTCGCTAGGGGAGTTTTGGGGTAAACTCCCTTAACTAATAAATTTGGGGTTATACGATTTTTTGGACCTCGGATTCGGATTCAGCGTCGAAAAATACGAGTACATAGGAACGCACTATTCTGGTCTCCGGAATTCGATTTTTTTTTTTCTTCATTTGTGGGTCCGTGTTATTTAAATTTACAGTGTTCCATGGCTGAGGCACGAGCAAATAAATTTCACATCATTTTAGTCGTACACAGATTCACTAAAGTGAATTTGAGCCCTTTTAAAACTTATTGGGACTTTACGGTCATGTTACAGTCACTGACACCTATTTGAAAAGTAACACAAACTGGAATTCACTTTAGTGACACAGTGTACGGCTAAAGTGAATTCCAGTTTGTGTTACCCTTCAAATAGGTGTCAGCGACTGTAACATGATCATAAAATCCCAATAAGTTTGAAAAAGTCTCAAATGTGTTATTAATAACGCAAAATATCACGTTTTACTAAAATCAACTAATTTAGTTGATTTTAGTAAAACGTGATATTTTGCTCTCGTTCGTGTGCTACATTCAACGGTACGATATCAGCTTCGATCTCGCAGTCGAACTGCTGCCAACTGTTCGAAATCTTTCGACAGAACAATTCTGATGGAACGCGTAGCTGAGCATCCATTTCTGGTCACTCTTACTCCATCAACAACTCGCAACTTGGAACATGGACATTTTGACGTGTTGCTACAGAAGTTGTTTTGATGGTTTGACTTCCGTTGACAGAAAGCTTGAGTCGGAACGAAGCTGTGGATCTGTAACAAAAATTTACAGATAATTCCAAAACTCAAACTCCAAGAGAAGGCGCTAGACCGACCTACCCCTCGTGACCGAGCGGTCTTGCTGGTTTCGTACAACCAGAGAAAACCTCAATAATATTGACCTATGCAAATTGCCTATATAATACCTATGCAAAAATCGTGCATATCGTTACACCCACGCCAAAAGCGCTCACAGCGGCGAATTGAAAGGAGGGGGGGGGGGGGGTTCTGGGCGTCGCCCAGCCTCATTACTCAATGACCTCAAACTTTTCGGTACGGTATCTCGATTTTCAAAATAGTGACACCTTCCAAATTTCGAGGGGTCGCTCAATAGGTCCATACTAAGGCTGAGTTCTAACATGGACGTCTTGGGCGAATCAACAAAATGCAAAAAGGAGGGAGAAATTAGTTAGGTAGAAGTCTAGTTATTGCCTAAACGCTCTATAATATTATGCTATAGAAAGAATTAACTTTATCTGTAAAATTCTATCAACATGTCCATATAAGATTAGATTTGGTTATGAACCTCGTGACCCCCCTCCCAAGACCTAATTCTGGATCCGCCCCTGAGCACCCGTTCGTCATGGTCGTTTTAGCGAACACGGACTTCTTATTTGTCAAAAAAATCCACTAAGAATAGTGCACGGTGTGCCTAACTCATTACCAAAAGTACACTACAACAAAAATGACCAAAAAAGCAATTTAGCGCTCTTGGCGTGGTGGTAAAGATACCAATAAGCATAATTATTTCATGCATAGTGAAATATACTTATCTATTGGTTGAAACACTCAGCCATGGGAGACTGTGTTCACACCACTTTTCTTCATTCATTCATCTCGATTCGTTATTTAACATTAATTTTCTCTATTTTTTGTCTAGAGCTAAAACATCACTGCTTTTTACCATTTTCTTTAAAATTTAAAATAAATATTATTGTACATATTTAATATAGTACCTATGTATTTCACGCAATATATGACGAAACATAGTTGAATCCCACAATGGACAAGGTTCTAGACACATAGCTCTCACCCTAGCAGCGTAAAAAGTGCTTTTACAACTCACGAATTGCATTTTTTTTAATATATATACAATGTATAAAGATGAATACACCTTCAATACATTTTTATGTTTCAATCAGACTTCAATCGTCAATACCACATTGCATAAACAAACTAGGTAGGTACCCACCATTGAAACAAGTGTCCCTTCACAGTAAGTTTTAAAATCAGTCACATTGTAAACTTTTTTTTTTTTTTTTTTTTCATTCAAAATTCTGCTTGTTTACATATTTTGTAACTATCCATTAGCGTGTTGCCCTGATCGTAGGAACCTCCCAGGCCTTGGTTTTCCAAGTTCGTTTTATTTGAATGTTAATCATTACCAGTTGGATTCGATTATGTCATTTGAATCACTGACATGATTGATGCAAAATGAAAAGATGTTGAAGGAGTGCCCACGTATTATGGGAACACTATAACACGAACGGTTATATTCGACTATTGAAATGGTAGCTTATGTTCGTTTTCCAAATTCAAATTGATTTGTAGGTTCGAATTTGGTAGTTACCCTAATACACAGGTAGTTCCAGGTTGATCTTTTCAGATTATGTAGTTTTTTAGTTGCGAGTGGTTATAAGAACGTTAACTCTTGAGTTCGTATCATTTTGTTCGGGTGACATAAGCTTGATACAACTCCTATACGTAGATGTCTAGTTTGAGGAGGTGCACTAGTGTATCCCCCCCCCCCCCCATGTTAGAACTTTTAATTCCTCCTCAATGGCTAAAATTCCTAAAATGGGAAAATATAGTCTAGTACACCCGAGGAGATAGTCGTAAATTGTGTAGTATTTTCAAAAGTAGACAATTCTGTAGGATGTAGATAAGAGATAAGGTATAATAAACGAATTTCTGAGAACAATACTTCAAATGTCAAACATAGAATCATTATTTGCTCATATTGTGGTTGTTCAGTCCATCATCGTCTAGTCCTCAGTGGAACAACTTTTCCAAATATGGGAAGCCTCGAAAATACTAAATACGAAAAGGCCCAACCGCACGTTTCTATAACGTCAAAATCACAGAGTAGAGATGAGTTGTAGGCAATCACACAGAAGAGATGCGGGGTGGGGTATGAATCAAAGGACCTGTTCCAGCTTAGAAATTATTCACTCAGTCCCCAAGCGTTGTTGAAATAAAACTACTTCTCTTTTATGCCCGATTAATTAATTTTTGAAAAATAATATTTACATCTCTTTTCAATGGATGTACTTAGTATCTTATTTATGCCGTAGGAACTTGTGTGAAACCTCTCTACGTGTTTTACGTAAAAATGCGCTGGAGCCGCTCACTCAATGCTTTCTTGTTAATTTACTAATTAGTTTTATTAAAATTACCACCTGATACCGGCACAAAAATGCCACTAACATTAGACGTAAATGTCACGTTTTCTCGGTGTGTTGTAGTTCGGTCAATGTTATGCCAAGTTTGTGTTGTAATTGTACATTTCAAACGTGTGATAGCACTGATAGGTCTATGATGGTTAAAATGTGATTTAGGTACTTATTCGCATACTATGCAACTACATCAACAAGTCTCATGCTATCGTGGTTTTTGTATGTGCAACCAGCTTGAAGACGACATGGATATGGAGGACGAGATCGAGCGAGAGATGGCGGCAGAGGCTTTGGAAGAGGAAGAAGAAGAAATGTGTTTACAGATGGCGATGGACCAAGATGCCCTGCACAGGCCACTAGCCAAAGTTCTATCCCTGCCAGCCAACTTCACTTTTTCCGAATCCAACTCCCCGAGCCCAAATAGTAAGTTGTCCATTTCAAAAGTTCTTTTTGACATGGATATGTCTTACCTATGGCGGGGGGGGGGGCTACGGGAATCAACAGCAACGGGTCATTTTCTATGCTATTCACTCAATGAAGCTGCAGTTTGGTGCGTAGCCTCCTTAGGACTTACACTTTAAGCAGAATAGGCCCAGGATCAGCTGACTGGCTGCTAAAGCTAATTTCTATGCTATTCATTCTATGAAGCTGTAGTTTGGTATGCACCCTTCTTCGGGAGACATCCATGTACCAATGTATCTGCTTGAAGTGTAGTATCTATACTTCACATCATTTTACTGATTGGTGGTAATTTGGGTCGGTGTCTTACGTTCATTGGATACCTTAGTTGAGAAGTCTACACCTAATCACGAACTAGTTACGGCAGAATTATTTGATGAAAACATATAATTTAAAAGTAAATTTGTTTTCATTGTGATTCAGTTGTTGGACTTAATAAGCTTTTGGTAACAGATAAAAGGAGAGGATCTGCAAACTCGTGGAGGGAAATGAAGCCTCCTGACATGAGCCGACACGCAAGAAGGCGGCAGACACTCCAAGGTCCAATGCTCATCCCCCCAGCATACCCTGCTGTGGGTTACACTTCTGTTTACACCACTCACCATGACAGGGAAAGGGTAAGCTGAACATCGGTTCACTTCATATTTTACTAATATGTTGAAATTCGTTCCATTGGCTCATTATTGAAAATCATTAACTAAAAACTATCCTCGAGGTAAGTCGCTGGTCAGGAAGAAGACTGTCAACTCAAAATTTGACGTTTCTCAGGAGAGCGTTATGACATTGCTGACACGTTCAAAAGTTAAAATAACCTCTAACTACGTGTGTTTCATATTTACCTTTTTTTTTTCTTTTTTTTTAAATCTTCCTATAACCATCTTCTTTGAGTGGGTTATAACCGAATTGGTGTGTAATTAGCGATACTCAGCCAAACAATAGTTTTTTAACATTTTCGACTTGGGACATCATTGTCATTATTGCAATTAGGTCCTTTGAAATAACGGATAGGGGATCTCAAAAATGAACGGCCTTGCATAATGGAAATTGATGAATTGCTTGCTCATCTTTAGAGATGTGCTCGTCTTGCTCTCCTAACCTTACCCTTGCTTGACTTAAGACAAATTACGGTAGGGGTTTATACTGATCCTGCGTTTGAGACTGTCTTCTTCAGTAAAAAATAGGAAAAATTCAGAGTTGATTGAGGATGAAAACGGAAAAATATCATTTTTTGAGTTGTGACAGTCTTCTTCCGGACCAGCGAAGTGGTGCTGGTTTGGATTGTTTTCAAATAGCATGAGAAGGTAGATTTTGGTGATTCTGGAGAACGTAATTATTTACCTACTATTTCATTATTACACATTTCAAAGAAACCTTAATAATTGAGGTACTTCTCTTTGTGTGCAGTTGCGAGTGACGAAGCAGCATTCGATCGACGACGAGAGCCCTGTGGTGCTGACCGTACCCATCCCAGCCCACGTCTCACGGCTTACGAGTCTCCCCGAGTCGTCGCATCCGGAAGTCGTCGAAACCTCCGACTTTCAAGAGTCGCCCGAGACCGTCTCCCCGGGCGTCATCCTCGTGCCTCCACCGTACTCTGGTAAGGACAGCCCCGGCGACGAGGGACAGACGTCCGAGTCGCGGCGGGAGAAGCTACAGGTCAGGGAATTCGTTTTTTTTAATCACTTTGACGTTCCTGACAATTGGAATTTTCAGAGGAAATGCCACTGGGATTGCACATTGTTACTGTTTTATTTCAAGCAGGTAAGCCTTGTCGGACAACGGGTCCGAATCCGCCTCTGTGACACCAGGATGGACTCTGGTATCGGTGAGGAGAAACACAGCCAGGAGTCTCAACCCTCTTCGAGCCATCCTTATGAGCGAGAGGTTGAAACTACCGTTGAAGAAGTAACAGTTCACAAACAAGGAGTCTCTTAGCCGCAACAGGATGCCGAGAGTATCGTATTCGCCTCCCATTGATTGTCTGCTTCACCTAGACCTCTCGAATGAGGTCCCCAGATAATCGTGCTGAGCATCAACCTTCGTTGGTTTAAAAGTTGAAGTAGTGTGGTCTTCTGATTCACATTATTCAAGAATGATATCAGAAAGAAGTACTTCCAGATTTTCTGGCGGTTTAATGGTAATGCTTTCAATGACACACAAACAGATGAGCGTTCAATCACACGAAAACATATCTAATACGCGAACAACACTGGAATCATGTACGATTTGACACTCCCCTCCACTCGACAGACTAGCCTACTGTGTGTGGGTCTTATGAGAGGGCTGGGTAGACCTTTGGTAAGTTTTCCCCATCGCTGTTCTTCTCTCTGATGAAATACTCTCTTATGTTAGTATGTTTGGATTTCAATCTGACATGTGGATCTCACTTCTGACGAGGTCTTGAGCGGTCAAGTTGTCGTTGAATACTTCGACAGGACTCCTCCCATTGTTGTGCAGAAGCTGTCTGAGATGCACTGCTTTGACCGGGTTGCTGTTTCCCATCTTGTATTTCGTCATTATTTCCTTCATTTATTTTGTTTGGTTTCCAGAATATATTCGATTTTTTAATTTAAATTCCATTCCAAGGCAGTCATGAGTTCTTCAAGTGGTCCAATTTGTCCAGAATTTGGGGTTTGACTTCTCGAAGCTATGAGGAGATCGTCCACATACTCGGAAATCAGCACTTTTACTCCCCTTGACACCCTAATCTACGTGAAAGGCCTTGAACGAGTTCTTTCAATTTGGAGTCCAATTTCAGAAACCATTGTCGTCCAGCCGGTTTCTGCAACTTGCATACTCTTGCCTTGGATTGATCTGTAGTCTTGGATATCAGTAAAACAATAATTAATTATTGTTAAATCAATTAACTTTTCAATGACACAAACAGATGATCTACCCAAACAGGGTACGGATTTCAATCTCAGCAGGGACCCGTAAAATCACTTTAGTAGTCCCCTTGGATAGAAAAAGGTGAACTCTGCTATCGAATTACACCATGTTCATGTTGGTTCCATTACCTATTTCCCCTGATAATCAACCAGGGCTGCATCAGTATATCAAGCAATGGTTATGTGGTTCCTGTGTATAATAAATACAACAATCAGAAAACACGAATTCGACAATTACATCATACGAATCGAAACACTTCTGTTCTGTCTGTAACTGAAAATACTGTTAACTAATCAAGTAAGTACCATATTTAGGTTAACTATACCCGTATAAGTTAACGAAAATGTATATTAATAAATAACCGTATCCTCAAGTAGGGAAACTGCACAAGCAGACAATAATGGGATTAAAGTTCTTCTGAACTGTTAACATGAGCCCAAGGAGTGTCTCGAGCTCGATCCGGTGACAAAACTTCCCTGATCTGTTTGTCCGAATGTTTATTCCTTTTATTATCAACGCTACTGGAAAACTACTCACGGCGTAACGTACGAAATTGATAGTAAGATCATTATGGAACAAAATCAGGTTGTGGGTGGAGTAGGAGCAACTAGAAATAGACCTGCCATAGTGCTGCGCCAAATACAATAAAATGCGCCAGTGACGTACTGGGTTAGCTCAATATGTATGAGTATGTATTTCAATAAAGAATTGAATCAATTCACGATCAAAACCTAATACATCGTCGATATAAGAATTTGATTTTTTGAAAAATTTCAACTTTTACAATGGATCGAAATTGTTAAAACTTTTCTTTGGTAAAATCCTCTAGAGAACCTTGAATATTTCCTTTCATATTAATATCTAATCCTGGAAACAGTGACCTCGGAATAGGATGTAAATATCAATAAGTGAAGAGTGGATTAAAAAAAAAAAAAGAACCTGTAGGTCAAATACGTTACGTAGAAGAATGCAAAAATTGAGACTTTGACGCTTTGAACGAAATATTGCATAAAGTGAAACGTTAATCGCTGGTCTAAGTAATCAAATTTGAAGTAGCAATAATAGAAAATCGAGGTAAATCGAAAGCAAACTCGGCAAATTAATCAAAATAAGGTGGAGATAGTAAAATTGGTATTTGCAGGTGCAATGATGGCGTCTGTAGTAACTTATTGAAAATATTCGTACGTAATTATAGAATAGAGCGCGCAATATATTAAGCAAAACGTAGTATTAATAATGAGTAATAAAACGATAAAGTAGAAGAAGTGGTACCTGGATATCGCCCTGCCTAGGAGTATCTCACTATTCTTCAAGTTCATTAGGGAAAAAACGTCACTTCTACCCGTGGTATTTTCAACAGATGCCTTGTAGGCAACAGCAAAAATTGTCAAAACCTGGAAAATGTTGAAAAAAAAGTCGGTAGCTTCGCCTGTCCCTAGAGCTCGAGATACTCCTCTTCACCCTGCCCTGAACTGTACGTACTGACGCATGTTTGGAAACCTCGCTCAATGTAAGGGTTAACTTGAAATTTACGGTAAAAGTGGTTTGATTTTGGCGATGCTCTTTTTTCTTTTTTTTTTTTAATTGTAAGTAGAAATTTGTGTAAGTTCCAAGTAATTTAAAATAGATTTTTAAACTCTTCAAATGGTCATCAGCGACATGAACATTCTTGGAACGCCAAAAAATACATTATTACTTTGTTACTGTATTGAAAGATTGTATTGCCTATAGAAGGATCCTTCGAAAAGTCGGAAGAAATTCAGTGTTCAGTTGGAATTTGAATTGTTGAATAGATATTGAAGATTCCACAATATTTACGCTCATAACGATTTAAAAAAGAAAAAAGAAAAAAAAAACTTGGGAATAGCATCCTGAAAAGCGGGCTTCAACTCGTATCTGCTTGAAGGCAGTTGTAAAAAGATGGCCTATGTATATTTACCCACGATAAACCTAAAGCTAAACCTTAAAATTGAAAAGGCTCGAAGGTGATGCAGATTCACAGTAATTATTCATCGTTTCGTGGCTCTACTTAGTCTGTTCAACGTCAAACTCCGAAAACGTAAATTATGTAATATTAAACGTGAAATTTCTCAACAGAATTTGTTTCACACTTGGAATAAAAATAAAAGCCCACGCGTTTCAATCATATCATTGAACTAACGGTAATTTTTTAAAAATAGTTAAATTCATATCAATTATAAACCTACCTACTTATATTCGTTGAAATTGTCAATTAAGAATTTATTGTTGAATTTTCGTTTTGTTGTTGAATAGTGGAATTTTGTTGTTTTATAGACGATTTCGAAGTGATGAACAAAGTGGTTACCATTTACACAGTAATAATGATTAAATTATTTGAACGGTAGAAACTGAGTGGTTTGATATTGTTGTTACGGATTTGTTGACGTTTTTTCATTTTCAATATTTAAAAAATTCATGTTGTACTACAATGCACAAAAGCTACTTACTAATGTTATGAGTTGGAAGTTTTGAACTCCATTCTAAATGTTTATGAAGCTGTATGATACAGCATGTATCTAGACTAGAGTAAGGTTTAGTGTTGTACAAAACAAACTTCAACATATTCGACAGAACGAATATGTGCGTATTATGGTATTACCTACGAAAAGTTATATTTTCAGAATTTGTTTTTTCTATTCGCGATAGGGGCATAAATATAATTGTGCGAGAGGGGTTCAGTATTGGTTAGATATTCGTTAGAAAAATAGAACTGTCTAGGTAGAAGGGTAGTGGGTGTTGTCATAGATGTTATCGGATAAATGAGAAAAACATAATTTAAAGTACCTATAAGTACTATTTAAGGGAAAACAAATAGAATTAGCAGTTTGGAGTGGCAGTCGATACAATACTATGGTTGATCCACGTAGAGCGAAATGCGACGTTGTGAGGGGTATTGCTGGTCTGATTTTGTACTTAAGCTTTTTAGTGTACCACGAAATTCTCTATAATCTATTTCCGGGCTCAGTAATGTTTTTAGTTTAAATTGTACTTTTTTCGAACCATTTACGTTAACCATTTTTCCATTTTATTGTTTTTGAATATCACTTATGAAACGTCACTGACTCAAAATGCTTAATAAATCACTTGCGACGAAATCGTGGAAACCCATGTTAAGAAAAACAAGAGTATTTGAAAAAGTCGCCTATTTCCACTGTTAGACCGGTTTCGGCGATTATACCTTCGTCAGGAATAAAGCAATACTGTACAATGATTGTTTACTCATATTTCAGTGGAAATAGACCATTTTTTTTTTCAAATACTCTTGTTTTCCATTCAATGGTTGTACCTACGCTAAACGGAAAAAATTCACTAATTTTTTAAAACGTAGATTAATTCACTAACGGTTGTTAAAAAACGTAGATTAATTGAAGGCCACATGGAAAGAAGGGGGAATGTCCACTTTTTGCATTTTTGAGATAATCGAAATTCAGAGCTTGAGAGTAAGTAACGCCAGTTTGAACCGTTTTCTCCATGTCTCACCTTACAGCGTGAAACTTCAACCACTGGAGAAGTTGTTACAAAATTTGTAATTATTTAATAATAACTCAATTTCGAAAAAAGTGGTAAAAAAATACAGTAAAAGTAGTTTCGAGTCCTGAAATTTGAATTGTTATTCCCACCTTTTACAGCGTACGTTGCGAGACAGGCGGTACCTCTCGCTCCCCAACTGGTTTGCGCTTTTTCGTGAATATAAACATGTTATTCTATTACGTTGATTTTTTTTTAAGCAACTAGTCTGAAGAATTAGTGGAGGAAATTTTTTCAAATCACTTCAAACTTCGTTTGGATCTCTTGTCCTATCCTTCGATCGACTGCCACTTGACGCTTCACAAATAAAATAAAAAGGTGTAAACTGAATAATATATGTACTTCTAGATCGACAATCTGTGTAGCTTCTATTTTTCTGCCTTTCTTACACTGTTGCCCGTTTTTCATCATGTCAATTTGACTAGTCCACACAACATAATGGCCGGAAACAAATTGAAAATTTGCAGGGTATTCGCACGCAATAATGTCGCAAAAAAAGTTGACTTGGGTTCGCTTTTGTGTGGGTTGCTTTGATTTCCTGATTTTTCGGTAGATTTCTTTCGTCACGAATAAACTTTTTTTGTTATAAAAAAATCATTCGGCCTACGATACTAATAACAATCACAATCACGAGATTTGTGACGTCATTATTTGTGTAGACTATCATAACTTCTCAGCAGTGTTCCCTAGTTAGCCTTAAAAATACACTAAGACTGTTAGAGGATATAGATTGTAATTTTAAAAAAATGTAAGAAAAATCGAAAAAAAATAGTACAGTTCGGCTGTATGCATAGTCTCATCATGTCTTTCTCTTTCATGTTTCTGAAAACAAGGCGGAAGGCAAGTTTGAAAAAACTTGCGTTTCATCAAATGACCTTCTAAGGAAACATTTAGCTGTATAAAAGAATTAATTAAAAAAATAAAAACATGTATTGTAACTTTTTAAAAAAACGAATTTTTCCTCGGTCGTCAATATTGAATAGGTATTTATTTTGGAAAAAAAATAAAATAAAATTATCACCACCTTCTTCCCCTTTTGAAGAACAAGTGTATCTAATAATCGAAATGTATCATTTGGATGGAATGAATGCAGATAAAATCAATAATCTCTTCTTTAAGAAGATTAAAATAGTGGGGCCATTTTGCTTGAAAGAACAAATAATTTTAAACAAAATCAAATTTGTATCTTTGACGAAGAAAATGGACCACTTCTGAATGATTCGACGACTCAAAATACCAATCGTTAGTTATGATGTACAAAATATTATGGGAAAAAAAAGCAATACTTCATTTTTTAAATTAAAAAAATACACTACCTACTTCGAATATAAGATATTTCTCGTAGTAATCTTCACCAAAACCACCTTTTCCTGTCCCTGTGCTTTTTGTAGAAAAAAACGATTGGAAAAAAAATCTACCTGAAGAAAAAAAGAAAAAAAAATACCGGAAAATGGGTAAACAAAAAAATTTGGTAAGGAATCATGATTTATTTCCACCGAAAAAAATGGAATGACGTGTATAAACAATTGTTTGAAAGGATTTCATAGAATAAAAAGTTGTGAAACAAATTTACTTGTAAGTGGTCATTCCATTTTGTTATAACTTATTTTCTCGTTTCAAGAAGTATCGAGTTATGTATGGTTATTAGCGAAATCTGTGATATTCTCATTACTGTAAATATGCTTTATGTTGTTAGATACTCTCCACCCTCTTTCAACCTTCTTGGGAAATTTTCATTTTGTAAAACAAATGATTGAACTCCTTTGATGTATACTAGTTGAACAAGAAAAAATTTAAAAAATGTGAAAGAAAAGAAATAGTCGATTATTATTTTCTTGTTTAATATAAAAATTGTTGGTTTGAGATTCAGCGTCGTGTTTTATTATTCCCACGTTAAACCTACATTGTGAATATGGCCATGAAGAAGGGAAGATTATTAAATACCAGTAAAATTAGGCCTGAAAGCGTGGGTACTCGTTCTAAAACCTCCCTCCCCCCCTAAAGAGTTCAGGGTCCTCGTATTCGATGACTCAGCAAAACTACCCTCTATCATTCCCAAACAACTCCTCAAATGTTCATTAACTCTGGAACTGAGTCTAGCTCTGAGTCCAGGACTAATGTTCGAATAGGGAATAGGGCGAACAAAATAACACTGCATACTTCGAACAACTTGGATTTTTATTTTTTATGTAAATTAGGTGCTACCATAAAACGGACATTAGGGTTTCTGGCGATGACTTGAAACGTTACTCCGAGGGCAACGTCAAAGCGAAAATGAGTAAATCAAAATTAATTACCTGAACTTTTGACACGGCCCACATTAATGCCTCTAGCCTTGCCATTGGCTATTGCAATAGAAACTCGAACAATACAGAAAGAAAGCGGAATGTGCACTAATCTAGGAGGAAATCCAGAGAAAAAAAATTGCTATTTACACACAAAAAAATTGTTTACACGAAAAAATGCGTAACACCTCATGAGAAACCGTTACTTGAATAAAACTATATAAAAAGATAATCAAATACCTATTTTTACGACGAGTAGCAGTCCATAGGTACGACGTTTCATGAAGATCACTATACGTGTAATCATGTTTTACACTATAAACAAGAAGGTCATGTTGACGATGTATTAAATACAAAGAAAGACACAATTTCCATTTCGTTTAAACTACCTATTCAGTGAAAAAAAACTAAATTATCTTTATAAAAAATGGAGAAAAAAACAGTAAGGGAGAAACTAGTTGTTTTATTGCTTACACAAAAAGAGGGAATAAATACGTTATGTACACTATGGTCGAAAGTCTCCTTTCAATTCAAATATCAATGTTGTCCTATATAATTCCAAAGAGTCCATTTTGTGGGGGTGGGGGAGAAAAGAAATACCTTGATCAACTGCGGGGATGAACGAGGGACGATGAGTCTGGGAGTCAAAGAGTCGCTGGAGCAGCCTTACGTTTGTTCAGATTATTCTAGTTTGGAAACCCACCTCGACAGATGCGGTTGAACAAAAGCTTTTCGGAAACGAAGAAAACGGTGTGTCCAGGTGAACGTTCGTCTTCCGCCGTCTTCGGTCGCGGTCCAATTTTTCTCCCCACTTCGGCTCTTCCAAGGGTAAACAAACAACTTCGTCTCGCATTTTTAAATATGGCAAACCTGTAAAGAGAACCCAAAACGGCACGTGTTACAAAATGGTGTATATAAAGGGGTGCAGATATGGAGAAAGAAAAAATATTGTAAGAATGGTTCAAGGGGTGGTACACAAACACGAGTTTGATGAGTAAATTCAAATTGTCAGTCAAATACCTGGGCCCGGATTCAAACTTCGGTTATAGAAGGCCTCTTCACATAGTAGGCAACATGATCCAATTGGCCTACGTTACCTTAGAATGAGCTACTTGCAAACACAGGCTACTTGCGTTGAAAATAGTTTTGAAGTAACACAATGTCATGCTGTATACCCTTGCAGTCAAACCTTTGAATCTCGGATAACGAGTAACACCTATAACTAGTAAACAGAATCAACCTTAAGTTGGTAACACCTGCAGGTTTATGAGAGCAGGTATTGTATAGGGTGATTCAAAAGTAGCGCCGTATTTAAAATATTAGTATGTACCATTAAATAATAATATTAAAAAACAATCAATTTAGTAATTAAAAAAAAAACCATTGAAACCAATAACCGGCAAATTAGCACCCCTACAAAGTCTCTTTCAGTAACGTTCACCATTACTCTTCTGCAGAGTTCCACATCAAGGCTTTCAATCACTTGACTAATTTCTTGCTTGAGCTGGGTTGTGGGGTTTGTTTTCATTCGCTTCGGGCTTAATGAACTCCCATAAAAAATTCTAGGGCGATTTGTAATGAATGGTTGGCTGAGGTCCCCTGTTGTCGGGGGGGTTAGGCAATATGCCCACCCAGAGATTCGAGTTAATCGTTTTAAGTGCAGTGTGGCATGTTGAGGCATATCGATGTTTTCCAGACATTGCCGTGAAATACCCAGTACCTAACTGCCTTGCCAAACAAAGCGCGAAGTCTACAAACTGTTTCTGCATAGCATTCACCTTCACCTTGTTTATAATTATTTTTAGCCATAAGAACTCTTTGGTCGATTGTGTACCGTACCATGGTGGTAAACAGGTAAATAACGCAGGAATCTGTTATCGCACGGTACCTAGTTGATTAAAAAAGTACAAAACTACCAACAAACTAAACGAAAAATGGTGGGCCATCCAAATCCGGCGCGACTTTTGAATCACCCTTCATAAAAACCATTTCCACAAATAAAGCAATTCACTATTGAACTAACGCGAACCCTTTCATTCGAGACATCATTCCCGAATGCCACAGATTTATATTATCAACGACCAAGTTCCAAATCAAGACTCCTTCCCACGCTTTGATTTTCAGAAACCTGTTTTTTAATAAACTACATTGGCCTCACAACCTCTTGTCATCGAGATTCCTCATCACGTAACCATCTAATGAAACCATCAGTTTTCGTGCAGTCTGAAAGTATCCGATACGTGCAAGTAGCTCATTGAAAGGTACATTTTTTAACCTGTTGGGTAGACAATTCATTACACGGGGAAAACACAACAAATTGGCGACTGATGCAATCCTTTTTGTGTAGGAATCGAATTAGAAAGAAAATCGTGAAACCCCCTGGATTGCACAAGTGCTGATTAGAAAACAAAAAAATTAAGGTGAAATAAAGAAATCAACAGAAAATTAACAAAATAACGATGAACAAAAATTTGTTGTTTGTTGTAAATCTCGGAAAACCCATTTGAGTGCGATTTGGTAACGCATTATAATTTTAATATCGTTATGCAGGACGAATAAATAAATACCTGAAATAATATTGCGCAAGGTTTGATGCTGTCAGGTAGACCAATATATGACGGGGGCCGCAGTTCTGGCAGAAAACCACCAGCCAAATACACTGCGAGCTTTTTTACCAAAACGGTTACAAGAGAGCGGAACTCCATAAAGGAAAACGATTGCCCACATAATAGCTGGTCGGATATTTAAGAAATCAGTCATAATGATCACTTAAAGTGTTCGCAAAAAAGAAAAAAAAAATAACGTCGACTGAGGGAATCAGGCATCGGTTGGAAGATTGTTGTTATAATTTCACTGTGTTGTGACGTTAAGGCGGAATACCAGTCAAATCAATGTGAGGCCTTGAGGAACCCATGTTTGATTGTGCCAGTTGTACAATTTTGGGGGGAACATCTGGGATTCTTCGCTTATCTGAAAAGCCAGAAATCTCGACTCAGGATTATCATTCTGAAGATTCAAGTCGAGTTGACATGGTGCGTTTGGTGCGTCAAAAAGTTGTGGATATTATACACATCGTTTATAACATCCATGGTCAGTTTGTGCGGCCATTACTGTGGCTGGCTCTTGACCAATCAGATAGGTCCAAGTTCAAATAAGTCTTTGTTTATACACGATGCCCAGATTCCCTCAAAATAACACAAGTCTGGCGGTACGTGAGTACACTCGAGCCTCCAAGAATTCAAAACCACATAAAACTCACTTTTATCGGGATTTCGTTTGAATAATTTAGAGACAATTAGCGAAAATGCGAGGTTTCTAAGGACAAGTAGTTTCGTGGAGGCTCGACAATCTACAACATCACTCAATGCAATAATAAAATATAAAATAAAAAAATAGGTAAAATTCCAGCAACAAATTCGACGTCAAGGTGAAAAAAACAAATAACAGACTGGTACAGTAACAATATCATGCACATATTCATGGGCCAGGATACAGTGCTAGAAATATCACACTTTTACTTAGTATTTTCCAACTATTTCTTGTAGAACATCATTTTTTTACGGAGGGGAATTCGTTTGGTTACTCTTACCTGGAACTGATCCGCCTGAAATGAACTTTGTTTTGTCTATTAGTAATTTCTCGGCGTACCTTGTTCACAAAATGTTCGTAATTGTGAATGGAGAGAATTTTGACGGAAATCGAAAATGCCGAATGAGGGGATTTTTTGAGGAGGGTTGAAACGATTGAAATAATTGCATCGAGGAATCAAGGGTGTGAACAAGGTATGGCCAGACTGCAAATGTACCCTCACTTACCTGGTACAATCCATAACTGACCAGCTCTAATCTCTACGCCTCCTGTGAGAATCTCTCTCTGGAAAAAAAAATCGACAGTTCAATTTTACGTGGAAATTGTTAGAAAACTACTAGTATGGTTCTATGTTACATATAAAGGGCAAGACAAATATAAATCGGAATTTCCATTTCAAGGCCAGACTTCGTATAAGAGGACGCCACCGCTTTTATAAATGCGACTTTCGTCTGGGTCTTAGGACACCTCCTGACATTTAGGTGATCGTTTATAAGTGACCAGGTAGTTAATTCTTATATTGCGTAACGCATTATCATAAAACGTCTGCCTTTTGGTGAGCGGCCCTCTGAAAATTTGACGAGTCTGTAAGCTCAATTTCTTTCAAACTCTTACTAAAACGCAGGTGTATGAGTGGAATAAACGTTTTTTTATTGGCAAGTACCTCGTGATTTCTATGCTCGACAAACTGCTACTTCAAGACAAGGTTTCTACTTATCTAAGGAAGGTTCTGTAACCAAATCAGTATTTAATATTTGTTATCGGGGTACAAATGAACGGAAACAGGCGAATTTTTTGTTTAAAGCACAATTTTTGATTTTCCAACAAAATTGCCTGTATGAGCCGATGGTAGGTGGGAAAAAAACGCCTCAACATCCGCTGAATGTTTATTATGTACCTACTAGATAAGTAATATCGTCATCGTCATGCAAACCTCACCTTTCCTGCTGTGGCGGTCGTCGTGTCTTGATTTCTTGCGGTCCCTGTCCCTCTCCCTGCTCTCTCGATCCTTGTCGTTGTCATGACTCCGCCGTCTGTAGAAAGATGAAAAACCATAAACTACATTTAAAAAAACCTTCATTGACAGCTCGAGGGATTTCGATCATTTACATCACACAATATTTGGATGACGCAGAAGATGAAATAGGCCTCACCTCTCTTCCCTCTTGCTTCGATCTCTGTCCCTCTCATTTCTATCCCGATCTTGGTCTCGCCTGAAATTGATAATAAACAACATAACATAACCTCGAGAAGACTGCGTATCATCTCGAAAACAAATAATAAATAACCTTAAATAATAATAACCTCAAAAGCTTGCTATAACTAGAACAATAACTTGAGCTTGCAATACACAGGAAAGTGCAATTTACAAGGTTTGTTCCGCAAGACACTTAATGTTGTTATGAAACCATATATGCGGAAAAAAACCTTGTAAAATTGCACTTATCTGTGTATTGCAAGCTCAAGTTATTGTTCTAGTTATAGTAAGCTTTTGAGATTAATTGTGGTTAAAAATCCAATTCAAATCCTAGAAGGCCAAAACTACTTGTGTAAAAGTCCGCAACACAGCGAGACATTATCATGTTGTGTCACAAGCTCTATCTTAACAGTAGGCACGGGAGGGTGGGACATAATGAAACAGGAGGAGGTACACCAGGTCTAGTGCAACAGGATTCCGGCCGAAGGTGCTGAGGATGACCCTAAACTCGAAACTGGACCGCCCCCTATCTGCGATCTACTTAGCTCAAACTGAGAAAAACAAGGTTTGATCCCTATTAGAGGACTTTGCTGTCGGCAATTTGTCGCTTATTGTCAATAATCACCACTCACGATCATTTATTGTTTACAGTTCCCAATTTCCATCACACCCTTCAGAAGATCAGTGGCTGAATTTGTCGATATTAATCTCGATGATAATTTTATTACATCATGATATGGACTTACCCGCATAAATGGGTAATGAAGTTAGCCAAATATAAACAATAAACAGTGTGGACTTACGATGAATGTCGATCATCATCGCGGCGTTTTCTTTCTCTGGACCTGTCCCGATCTCTTTCCCTCTCGCGGTCCTTAATATCTCTATCGTCCCTCTCGTCCCTTTTCTTTCTCGAGCCCTCTTTGTCCTTGTCCCGAGCTTTGGTGCGTTCCCTCCGCTCCTCTTCTCTGCGTTTCTCTTTTTCTTCTCTCTCTTTAGCCCTGGCAGCCTGCAAATGACATAAATCACATAAATTGCTTGCAAACATCACATAAACTATGAACTATTTATACGGTCAATATTTATTGAAAAAACCCCAATTAACCTAGTCAATTGCGGAATGAAACATACCATAATTTCTTCCAGGGACGTCCTTAACCTCTGGTAGCCGACATGCTGCTTTCCCTGAAGGTGGTCGTCTATTCTTGACTGGGCGTCTCCCACAATGAGAAAGGCGCCACAAACCTCGCACACCTCCATCTGCTTCTCTTGAGCTGCAGCCAACTCCGCCGTCTAAATATAAAATCCACTGCCGGGTTAAGCGTTTTTCCGTCAAAACACCTCTGATACATCATCATGAATCGCGAAATGTGAGATCTGACACGCAACACAACTCGAAAACTTGGGCATCTACGCTGCACAGAAAATTCAATCTGCTAAAATGACAACTTGACTAACTTTGACATTCTACTTACTGCTTATCAATGGGCATTTGAATTCTTCGTCACTTCACTATTCATTATGACCAACAACTTATTTAAAGCACGAGGCTTAAATACAGAAAATAAACTTTCCATTACTTTTTTTCTGTCTATTTTCATAACAAACAACATGAATCCATTGTGTCATTTATCGCTTAAGTATTTTGTAATTACACACAATATAATATATGGCATATTATGGCAAATCTAATGTAATGATTAAAAAGGACACGGAAATGAATATTTTGAAATTCCTGGTAGAAACACGAAATTCGCGCATAATTCCGGGTTTTTTCACATATTATGTACCTGAAAATTCGCGCATAAATCCCGGCTTTCCCGGTCGCTGCCAACCCTGTCATATTATGTGCTACAAGGGAAAAAACCTCATTCATTTTTAAACAAAAATTATTTTTGCCATTTATCCTGAAAATTGGATGAAATTGTTTTAGGATGTCAAGTCTTGCTCAATTAAATCAAGATTAATGAAGAATGCTCGGTTGTCCTCAAAACTCCCGAGCAACGTGCTGAGGATCATTTCGTAGATAATTACAAACCTGGGACCAAGCGCTGTTTTCATTTTGTTTCTGAAGCGTTTCTCGCTCCTCCTTGAGCTGGTCGCAGAGCTTCATGAGGCCTTGGGCTTGTTCGACGTTCCCTTCGATGCCAGCAGCTTCGGCCTCGTTCACAAGCTTGTTGATTTTTTCGAGGAGCAACTTGATGCGTTCGTCGTTCCTTTGGGTTTGAGCCGCAGAGAGCGTGGAAGGCTGAAATAACAATGAACGGGTCTTCAAACAATTTAAAAACATTAAAAAACTCTTCATGAACAACACATAAAATTAGGTACTTAAAAATGTACGAAAACAAGAAAAACGCTACTTACAGGTTCGCTTTTGCTCATCAACGCTAAGCGTTGTTTTCCTTTGACGATTTTCCTCTCCACTTCGTTCAACATGCTCTGTGCGAATCTGATGAATTCGTCTTCATACGCCTGTTTCTTGGAGCTGGTCGATTTCTCGAAAAGCTCCTTCACCTCGTCGTCATGGACCTTGGGGCATGCACCGAGATCCGCTCTGGTGTTCACGAAGAGATCATGAGGACAAAACTTCACCATGTAGTATTTGCAGAACTGAAACGTAAAAATTACATGACATGAAAAATGCATCGTATTTTACATGAAAAATGCATCGTATTTTACATGAAAAATACATTGTATTTTATGTGAAATACACTGTTCAGTTACGAAGTGGCGTACCACGTCCTCAAATCAACCATTCTCTTAAAACATCTTAATTCACGGTGAAACAGCAACATGCTAAGTCAATTTTTCGCAAAAAAAATGAGCCGGATCAACTGGAGAAGTCAGTTTCTCGAAAAAACGACTCCCTGGGAATTTACTGACAAGTGTTGTGAATAGGCTAGATAAATTTAATTATTCAGTTTGGATCCCAACATGCTGTAACTCAGCTGTTTCACAGTGCAGTGTGTTGGCGGTGCAGGATGTTGAAGGGGATGCTAGTGTATCACGAAATTAATGGTAGGTGTTATAGAGTTGAAAATTAAAAAAAGGTATTACGAAAAAAAGGAAATTTTTTCACCGATGATGTTGAATTTGGTGCAATTGAAAAGTGGCTTGAGTATTAGGCATACTCATCAATCAACTACCTAGATAGTGAAAGAATTTCGATCGGCTTAACACCCTGCAATTACGCTTTGGATTAGGGTGGATAAATATTACTATGATTATAATAATATTATTGTGATTGCATGATTGATTGTTGGATCCATACAACATGTAAGGGGCGTTGTGAGCTAAAGCTGCCCCATCCACCCGGGAACCTGCCAATGCGGAGTTGGTACCTATCCCAGTACGTACTACAAGTATAAACACTTCGGTCATTGTTCTATGTTCTCGCCTTGATCAACTTTTCTGTCAAGATTTCCACCACCCGTGCACATGAGCTTTCATATTACGCACTCAAAGCAAACAACGATCTAAATTGTAAAAAACCTAATATTCGCAGCGTACCTACAGCTACAACCACCACTAAAAGAAAGCAAATGAATTCGTTCTCAGCATGAAGAGCCGAAGCAAAAAGAGCGGCTAATCGATACGGCAGGTAGGTACCTACTGACGGAGGATTCAACGAAAAGTGGGTGGAACCCGATTTGATCTCGTATCTGACTCCCACACAGCATGAGATGCTACTAACGAGGAGTAAATTCCAGTGAATTTGGTGCGAAAATCCAGTGGTTTTATTCCATGTAACGGAAAAATTGAGCGATAACCACTTACCTCGGGATCTTCCCAGTTGAGGTCTTTAGTTTTGTCGTTCGGCGCGAGGTTCCGATACCGACCCATCAATTCGTCAAGCAAAGCTGCTGCAGCCTGCACTGCCATTTTACTTGGTCAAATAACGTCTATGTTAACCGAAGACCGTTATTAAATTATACCGAAAATCCTGAGGAAATGAGCCACCGAAAATTTCAAAATTCTCATCCGAACACCGAACAAGCGACCGTGGAATTCCAATATGGCTGCTAATAGCAACCTATCCAACCAACATGGAAGCCAACCAAACAACAAGAACACGATTATTATTATCATCATTCCCGCGCTATTTCAAAAGTAAACCGTCACATATTTCAATGGTTTTGCTAATAATATTTATAATATAAATTATAAATAGATATTATCATATTAATATAAATAATATTTATAATATAAATTATAAATAGTTATTATATTAATCGTTGTAGAAAAAACTACAAAGAAGGGAGCACTCCTGTTATAGGAACTATCAAAGTATCCATAATATGGATTCCATACTCTGATGGATGGAAGAAAATGGAACTGAGTTTCCTTACTCAATGAGAGAAATAAATTGCTTGTTCCAATTTTTGTTTTTACCATTAATGATTTATTACTTTAACGAATTGCTTCAAGTGTACCTGTGTACCACTACATCCAATTGTCGCATCTTTTGTCTAGAACAGTACCTAATAAGCCAGAAATGGTCACAACTGTATTGCTCTTTGTAAGCGAATAAAGTTATCATTGATATCAAATGTTTGAATAAATAAATTTAAAAAACGCCCCCTTTGGACCACTCCTTCTTTTGTTTTGAGCCTTACGGCTAAATTTCTATGAACATGGACCATGTTTCAGCCAGCTGATCCGAGGCCTATTCTGTTTAAAGTGTAAGACCTAAGGAAGCTGCATACCAAATTACTGATTCATAGAGTGAATTGCATAGAAATTAGCTTTAGGAGCCACTCAGCTGGTCCTCGCGTATTGTGCTTAAAGTGTAAGTCCTAAGGAGGCTACATACCAAATTACAGCTTCATAGAGTGAATAGCATAGAAATTGGCTTTAGGAGCCACTCAGATCACCCGGGGCCTGGGCAGCGTCAAGTTAGAGCCCTATATCATTTGAAGCGTGGAACAAAATAAAAGGTCAACGTTCAATCCAAAGAAAGGTGAATAGAAGCGGAAATCCTGGGTTGATTCCAACGATCCATTATCGAAGATAATAAACCTACAGGACTTACGGAACCCCTGAATAGCTCTAATTAATAGACGTAGGAATAATAAAAAGACGCATATGAATTAGCGAACGTTTAATAATAATATATAGTTTTAAACAAGTGAGCATAATGAACGGAAAAAAAGAAAGTAATTTTAACATAAAGTGGAAGACGAAGATGTGATAGTGGTTGTCTTCGAGCATGCGTGTCCATACAAGAGCCAATAGAGGAGGCTGGCCGACTTGCGCTCCTTGCGGTCAAACGGCCAACCTCTCCCTCTTGTCTGTTCCCTTGAATGTTTTTCAAAGGGACAATGATGGAGTTATCCACCTCTACACCTGCCACAGGACGTAGAGGGAGAGGTAGACGGTTTGGCAGCAAAGAACGCTTGTGGTGGTGCCCCAGCCAGCCTCCTCTCTCCATACAGGTAGACATTTTCAACAACAGACACCGTGCTGTCAACACTTCGTGTCACAAATGTTAGTATCTTTCTGATTTCATTTTGAAACACGGCGAATGACATAACATGTCTGAGGCCAGGAGAACGGAATAACGCGGAAATTGAATCAGCTCTTCATCAACTTCATTTCTCATCTCGTTCTTCGTTTCTGTTTCTGTGACTGACGGAAGTGCCTGGGCCTCAACCCCAGCCGATTAGAGAGGTTCCCAGCGTATTACTCCCACTTTGATGCAGATCCTCGTGACCGCTGATTTCACGATTTAGGAGTGACAGGTATACATGTGAGTCTGCCATGTGGTAGCCTGACAAGCCGCCCCGATGAATTCTCCTGGAAAGGAAATCGGTGGCAATATTAGGTAAACGCTTCTGTTTCGTCAGTAAACAATTATTGTACAGGTGTGATAAACAGAAATTCACTCATTGGGCACTCACTTTTAGCATGTTTAAACACGCAGACATGTTGCATTTGTGGTGTAAATGAGCCTTGTGGAGATCAAAAGGGCAGTTTTCGCAGCCGTTCGTGTGTCGAACGATGCAGTCCCTCCTCTTCAGTAAGTGCACAAGCTCGTCTTTCAACTCTCTGGGAAGGAGAAGCTCCTCTGCATCTTTGATTGACATGTCACTATCACAAATGGCCTCATATGAAAGCCCTTTCAAAGTGTTACAGGGGCGGCTAATGGTCAACACCTGAAATGATTAGTTCGATCAAATACAGACAGTTCAAGTCAAACCTCACTGATAACGAAAAATCGTTACAAAATCTTACTTTTCTCGATAGCCAAGTGTGATTCCTCATTACGCTCTTCATAAGGAACTCTCGCCATTTCGTTGGAGTGAAGATGCAGCAACCGTCAGCCAACAGGCAGTTGCCGTTTTTAGCGTCTTCAAAAATCCAACAGTGACCAGAGAATGTGTTTACGTCAATAAACTGTTTTGGATTCAGCGTACAGTACAACTTTCTTTTCGTCCGGTGTGACATCCAATAAACACTGGCTGGCACGTTGGACAGGTTGACAAACCTGTAGTAGACTCTCTCTTGGTTCATCGTCTGTTTACTCAAAAGCTGAAATAAAACAGCAGATATGAGGTAGGTATGACAAAAAAGTTTGTCAATATTACTTTAAGCATTATTAAAGCACTGACGACGCACAACTCCGTCTAAACGGCATATCACCGTCAGTTTTCTTAGAAACTACTTCACCAAAATCGTCGATATTCTTCTTATAACATCCACATATTTGTTCAACAGAATAAAGACATTTTGAACTGAAAATGGGCCGCAGGCTTTGAGCGGCAAATGTTGAAAATGGAATATCCAAAGCCATCGAGGTACAGCTTTTGGGGTGGATAGTAACATTGTTGGACACGTATTCTTGTGACGAGAAAGTGTAAAATACCAATAAAATGTCAAATCCAATCGCCTGTTACCTATTATAGGTGACAATAGTGGTGATTGCCACAAAATGAGCAGATCACCCACATGAGATCCACCAAAACTGATATCTACATAGCTGATACATGATATCTATGACAGCTCACCGGCATGATATGACAACAGAGGGTGGTAGGAGAAGTTGGCTTGATTGAGTAAAATCGTTCTGCCACTTCCAATAAGTACCTAAACTAATAGTGCATGATGTTGCTGTTCAACCATCGGTAAGTTGAAGAACCGGACCATGTTTCTGATCAACGTGGACATTCGAAATGTAACATGTTTATGAATAACACCAAAACTGCTACATACATATGAATCCTCCTCTATTTTCTCTACTCACCTTCTTTAGTAAAGTAACTCGAACTGAGCGCAAAGGAGGTAACCCGGGCATTGCCTGAAACAGTTAGAAGTGACAATTTAGGAAAAGTGACGTTTTAACAACCAAAATTACACTGTCGAATCGGAATAATTCAACGTTGCATCGAACGAATCCGAGAGCGTTCACTAGGATAAAGGTTTGTAAATAGATATTGAAGTCAACAGGATCATGAAAACGTCGTATTAGAGCCACAAATTCATCAATATTTCTGCACTCGTCTGGTTTTATCTGACGTGAACGTCACTTCCAGGAAAAAATTGGGTCTTCGGCGGTTAGCCATCACATGAATGAAAAACGATTTTATAACTAGCCATACAAACCGTATCAGTCGATATTTCACAGAACATGAATAATAATTATTCATTTACCCTCAACTTTGATAAGAGGTTGCGTCTGAGATTCATCACGTCATAACATAATATGTTATAACATAATATTATTCTACTGTTACATCGGATTTAAACCCGAATGAATCACGACTACAAAAACCCAATGACGTACATTCAACAAGTTAACTTTTCGGTCAACATTTTTACAAGTCAACTTATTTCATAGTTCTAACCCGAAAGCGCAGAAACCATCATCAAAACTTAATGCACGAACCTTGATTTTCACTTAGTTGACAACAACTAAACAAGCACACAGTAAACTATAGAAATGAGCAGAAACTGTAAGTTACCTGAGCTTTTACATGGTTTTATGGGAACATGTTGACGGTGTTTTTGTCGACGTTAGATGTTTCACGAATCGATTAGATCGAGATCGATTTGTCTTACGATGTTTTGTTTGATCGGATGTTCAGCTTCAATTCACCAAAATGTTTTCTATACAATAGAATTAATCCCAGTTTTTGATTCTTATGAGATTTCAATGATTTGAATGATCGTAATGTTAACGAAAACGAACTTTGTCGATAAGAACTTCATCGATTATTTGGTATTGATCGTAGTATCGATGGTACCATCGATGTATTCCTATCGATGTTCCGACCTTATGACAAACCATATCACGAAGAGAGGGGATTTGTGGGTGAGGGTCGAGGGATGGCCTACGTGGGACCCTGGCGTACGCACGGGTATTCTCATCGTATTTCTTTCGATGTCTACGATCGATTGTCGAAAGGGTCAAATGCAGTAGGTACAAGGTTTCAGGACGGCGGAAGCGTCAAATATTTGGTTCCGACAGTATAGCATCAGTGAATTGAAATCAATTAATTCATTTCCCACTGCCCGACACACCAGGAAGAAATTAGACACAATATTTTGGTGAAACCCAAAATGTTTTTTAATTGATTTAGAGTACAAGAAACAAGACTTGCCGAATTTAAAATTTTGAAATCATATCCCACTGAGAGATATTTTAGAGTCAAATACGAAGGAGAATACTCCAGTCTCAAGAAAATGAGGGCAGGTGTCCCCCAAGGAAGCGTGCTCGGCTCCTTACTATACCTTCTGTATAGTACAAGTACCAAACAACGAACGATTCCAACTTTTAAGTGAAAAAGTAGAAGAAGCGACAAGGAAACTACAGGTAAACGCCTGGACCAAAACATCTACTCATTCTAACTTTACGCACAAGAAAATAAGAACAATTAATTCACAAAATATTCCCTACGCTAATACTGCAAAGCATTTAAGGGTGACTCTTGATGCCAAATTAAGACCGAAGGAGCATGACAAGTACATTGTACTTGACAAAAATGAATTATTAACTAGGTAAAGTTTTACCTTGAATATGAAATGACTCTTTGTTTTCTTTGAGATTTTAGTCTGTCTGTAGTCTTGCCTTGTATGTCTCTTTGGGTTCAGACCGAATTTTTCGTCAACAGATTCTAATGACTCAAAATGTGTTCGTCAGATGTCTGGTGATTTTCACCCATTCATGTCGTACACCCCATTCAGCACGTAGTTGACGAATTGAAACTCTGCTCGTCAACATCCTACGAAAATCGTCAACCACTCATTGGGTTGCCGTTGGAATATTTTGACATGGATACATTTATATCATTATAATATAATTGTATATAATAATATTATATACATATGGTCCAACACAAATTAAAATTAATAAATTAAGCAAGAATAAAGGAGAGGCTGTATCCTTGCCTAACTGGTCAAGATGAAAAGTATGGTAAGGGTGAAGAACAGAGTTTTTAAAGTTGTATAACTCGACTCCCTTTAGACCTACCGACTTGAAACTTTCAGGGCTTTTTTTCTATACTCCACACCAACAAGATTCACCAATTTCAAAGTGCCCAAAATTAGCCTCAATTTCAGTGTTTTGTTCCTAAACTTTTCTTGGGTTGAGATAATGGGTTAAATATTTTAGCGGCACTGTCTAATGTCAAAACGAAGGTAGGTATGTGCAAAATTTCAAGTCAACCAGTGAAGGCGGGGAGGCTCTAGCCTTGGCTAACGGAATAACTACATAAGTTTACAACTTGCAAATATGGAAGCCCCATGTGGGCAGATAAATCATTCTGATTTTCACTTTGGCAGTTGTTCAAACGTGAATAGTTTTCGTATTTTCACTTTTTCGATTAATAACAACGTCGTTGCAATAAGCATTGATGACAGTCATTGATTGTCTATTTCAGTTCCTAATTCGTCACCTACTACGTGATTGTCCTCACGTAGGGCCATATCCGCTGTGTAGATATTCGATTGATAATCGATTGTTAACGAAGACTCGAGTATCGTAGCATCGATTTTTGTAGGGGAAACAGTGCAGGCAACCGCACCGCCCGATATTTCTCCGGCGGGTGAAATTTCCCTTCGGAATTCCCAAACCCCCCCTAAACGGATGTAAGCTCAATTTGGAATGCACGTCACGCTCGTTTCATTTCCAGTTTCCAGTGGTAACAGCCGTCCGCAATTAAACATTTACTTATCATCAAACCAAACTAAACTACCGAACGTCCCAATTACTGAATTCTGCGGTCTATCGGAACCTTTCAACTGACGTGAACGGTTTATCGAAAGTCACTCGCGGTGTTTGAGTGTTGAAGTGAATATTTTCATCGACAAAATCCGATGTTGTGATGATTACTGATATTTGGCTCGTAGCCGCGAGGTATGAGGGATGGCTGTAGCAAAAGATAAACCTGTAAAAGAAGGATTTCTTCTTGTTCCTCCGCCTAAAAAAGTTAAGGTGAGTACAGTCACTGGTGTTACCTTTATCTTGGGTGAGCCCTGGTTGTTATCAGCCAGCGAATTATAAAGATAAATAGGTACATGCCTAACTTTGAAATTGTCAATTTCAACAATCACTCGTTGAATTGGTAACCAGCCCAACAACCATTTCATATCTTCCTTTAGAATTTCAACAGAAATCTACGTTCGCTGATGTTGCACCTTAAAAACCACTTGTTGCGTTCTGATACCGCGTCGCACTACATGTGATACTATTGCGCACTACATTTCATCTTTAAAATTTAATTGAATACGGCAACATAGATGTGAATACGGCAACATAAGCCTAGATATAGGCTTATAAGGTGAATCTGTGAATTCTCAGTTAAAAAAATTAGTGCCTGTAATCGTTATCTCCTGACATTTCTTTTATGGTAGTCTATAAATAGTGTGATATCTCAACTTGTTACGCCTAGCAAATTTTGGTTCATTATTTTTGTCCAAGTTGCGTGGGGTTTTCATATATTGAATCTTTACAAAGTTTAGAATTTGAAATGTTTATTTTCAATCTGGTAGGTTGTTTAATTCCAGTTTGAAATTGTTGAAATTTTAGTCCTGTCGACTGTATTCAAAAGTGTCAAACTAACGAATTGTTACAAACGGCGCGAATCCGTGTATTGTATTCGTATAGGTCTATAATGAGCGGATCTTGATTGAAATTGGTTTGTTCGACAGAAATGGCAGAAGAAATATTGCGTTCTGTACTCATTCAGCAACCACGGAAAAGACCGACTCGAAATATACGACAACGAAGACGATGCGTCCAAACTGTATAGCGCCAAAGTCGTCATCCCTCTGGAAAACTGCGTCAAGATTTCCCTCGATCCTCAGAAGAACCAACGTTTCGCTTTTTCGGTAAGCTATTCACTATTGTATACCGGTTAACTAGCTGATCATCCATTAAACCTAATACCTGAAACCTACGCCTTTTGATGGACATTTAAATCGAGATTTCAAAAATGGAAGTAGAAAGAGGAAAAATAGTGATGAAGAAGTAGCGTAAACATGCGCTGAATGGCATCTGCATGTGGATATTTAATTTAGATGGATTATTTTGATCTAGAATCCACTTATTCAAGTTTATGATGAATTTTGATTAGGGATTCCCACAAATTGTTCAGATGTGCTAAGTGGATTTATCATGTTTTTCAGATAACTGAGAAACATGTCACTCACCTGTTCTCCGCCGCTTCATCCGAAGACAGCCACGATTGGGTCTGCGCTTGTCAGGGCGTCGCTTTTCGGGATACTTTTTCCAGTGCGACTATAGAAGAAGATAATGAGCTCTACTGCCCTTCAGGGGACGGTATAGTACAACTTCCAATTTAATGTTCCAAAGTGTATAGTAACCACTAACTCTAATCCTCTAATCCACCCCGGAGTAACTTATTCTTCAATTCTGATCAATGGGCGACGTCACGCACCCTTCTGGTGTCCTCTTCCGGTCTCCAGTTTGTTTTCACATGAACTGGTCGTCCAGCTTTTTTGTCTTGAGGATTAGGACTACGTAGGAAACAATCCTCTCCCAAGTTCGCTGGTTGCTGGATTTCTCTTTCTCTTATCCATCGGGCGCCGTGGAAAAACGTGTGATCAGCATAGTCGTTTAGAGCATTGCAGTAGCAGCACTAGTGTAGAAGCTTCCTGCGGAGCCATGAGCGCACCTGTGGGATAAGCACGTGTCCAGGCCCCCCTGACATCAAATTCCCACTCATTCTGCCAGTGCTGCAGCGTTGTCTCTACCTCCTCTTTCCTGCTATGGGATAGTGACTTTTCTGAGGATCTTAGGGATTTTCCACCTTATCCAGATCATCAATTTGTCTGGAAAAATCGACATCTCACGACTTATCCTTTGAGCCTCAATTGAAATTTGGCTGGTTCACTGTTGGGCCAAATCATTGCTACTGCTGTTCGCTCAAATAAATAACCCTTCAATATACTGGAAAAGGAAGTCGAGGTGAACCTTCCCAGAAACAACATCTCTCATTCGAAAGCCTTAACGATTGCGTTAAAGATCATCCATAAACAAGCTTAACTTCAAGTGTCCCAATATTTGAACGAGACTCTCGTAAATACAGAATACCGGCGGTGCTCTGTGAAACTGTCGAGGAAACACTCAACGTCTTATCAGTGAACTACAACCTCTCCAAATGCACCAACCAGGCAAATCGTCAGTTCAGGTTTCACATCCACACCACATTGACGTCAATTTTATAAATACATAGTTCCCGTACTTATTGCGCCAAATGTGCACATTGTTTTGTTCGAGAAATTCAGTTGATCGTCGCTGTTGTAAAAGTTTTGAATTATGTCAGTGAGTAAGATCGAGAAGCTTTTGAAGGCCGTTTTGTCGTTGAAAGTTTGGCGAAACCTGCGCAGTAAATGGGATTCACGTGAGTAATGGAATATCTGATTCCGACTAGCACATTGTTCGGGTACCTTACAATCGTACACTGAGGCTCTCGATCACTGATCATCCCAAAGCTAAAGCTGCCGAAATCCCGCATGCCGAATATTCAGGCTTCCAAAATTATTAGGATTTGCTTCGGTTTCGCTGGGCGGCACGCTTCTCTCTGTGGCATGTTCGACCTCCCGAATATTCTGGCATCTCCTGAACATTCAGTCCTGCAATCAGGCTGGTCGTGGCGTTCAGAGATAATAGGAGATCGGAAGAGAGAGTATTTCACCCTGTACGGGGGAGCTGAGTCCTGGTACCGGTTGTGCCAGCCTGGTCAGAGGCGCCAGGAGTGTCATTATAGGTTGCCAGATGGGCATTCAAAATCCGAGCAGAATCATTTAACCAATATGCCAGGCCTAAGACATAAGAGAGAAGACGTGTATCACTTTTTCTAATGGTCCAAATGGGATCAGGCTGGAGCTGTTTAGTCGAACAGCCTGGAAATATTGTTCCTTTCACATCAGCGAATTTAATTTTTAATGTTTTTTTTTCTTTTTAATTATACTAATAGATAATATCTATTAGTATATTATACTACTCTAGTAGCATATTAATTTTCGCCACAACTTAAGGTATTTTTACCTTTTATTTTATTAGTTCTAGTAGTTCCAAGTATCAAGTTCCAAGATTTTGCACATGTGTACACATTTTTTACTTGATTAGGAAACTAGTCGTTCGGTTCGACCGGATCTAAGGCCTCCTCTACCCATTGGGCTGAATAGGCGTATTCCCATAATATATTATTACTGATCTGTGTAGCGGTGGTTGAATGGTGGTTTATTTCATTATAATTCACTATAATTCATCGTACTTGTTCGCAGCAGGTATTTTTACCGTTTTCCTGGTAAGCACCGAAGCATCAGACAGGTGTGGCCTCGCTTCAGGCGACTACGTCCTGGTTGTCGCCCCCGAAGAACTCCAACTCCGGATTCCTGGAGCCCACAATCTTCTGTACACCTGGCCGTTCAGGTAGACCATCATCATACATCCATTTTGAATCCAATCCATTACTGCGTTTTTTTATTCTCAGAGCAGGGATAAAACAGCATCCTTCGTCTGTTTTCAGATTCATTAGACGTTACGGCCATAAAAAAGGCAGATTCAATTTTGAAGCTGGTCGTAAGTGCGCTAGCGGTGAAGGGACTTTCGACTTTGAGCACAACTGCGCCCAAGACATTTTCAAGTGCATCACCACCAAAATGGAGTCCATGAAACAGAGGTTGGGCGGATGCTCTGACAAACCGGGAGTTCTCAGGACAGGCATGTCAGGGAGCATGGACTTCCTTTCCTCACCTCGCAGCCCGGAAATCGGGTTGCCAGTTACGCAGATGGACGTCGACGAAGAGTTAGCTGCTGCAAAGACCATGTCTGCCAGGTAGGGATACGTTAATATTGTGTACCTACTGCCTTTGATTTCAATAATGCTGTACATGTGTCGTCTGCCTAGATGAGATACCTAGTAGTTGAAAAACATCCCCTATCGACAACGTTGAGGAAACAGCCCGTATCAACCAGAAAACCAGTGTGAAAATGGTCGATAGGGGGTGTTGCTTCTTAAGCGACGATATACAGGGTGTAACCCTTATGGTCGTACCCCCGACCAGGGATCGATTCTACAACTAATTTCTGATGAAAAGTGTCTTTTTACACCTGTTGAAATCCGACTTTTTTCACTTTTTGAAGAAGATTCTGATGATTTTGACGATTTTGAAGCCATATGCACCCGATGTGAGACTGGTTGGGGATTTGCCTTTCTCCTCGACTATTATTTGTCACAGTTACGTGGTCTCATTTGATCTACGCCGCCATTTTTCCTGAATATCAAAAACCTTTTATTTTTTTTTAGATCCCGAAGTCCATTGGTATCGATCTCTTCGACGATGACTCCCATCAACGTCAACACAGTTCAACAAAGTCAACACACCTTAGCTCCCATGAAACCCCCGAGGAAAAACCCTCCAGCTCCCGCTCTCGTCCCGCGCTACGACCAGGTAGAAGTGCGCTCAGACGCGTGGCGCACCCTCGGATCTGACTCGACTCCACATCCGGAACGCCTCCTCACCGCGCAGGTCCCTCCTCATCATGACCGGTCGTATCCACCGAACGCTGTATTCCTCCGCCCGCCTGCCCCGTTCAAAGACTTCGCCCATTCGGACTACGACAAACTTGACCACTTTGGCTCGACCCCCAAACTCGATGAAGACCCCTCATATTCGACCATATGCCGTCAAGACACCTCAGGGTATGGAGTCATCCGAAAAGTCCAATCCCCTAAGCATGAAATGTACAACGATTTCCAATATGCTATGGTCGTCAAAACGCCACATCAAGCTTCGCACAAAGTGTGAACCAACCCGTCTTTCATTATATCAATTTAGTTTTACGCATACAATTTTGGCTGAGGGCTTTTCTTATTAGTTATAAGTTGTTGTTCTTTGTTTTTTACGTGGGATAGTCAGAATTTAATATAAATGACTACGCTTACACTGTGTTTTAACACAGTCATTTATGGACCACCCGTGAGTCTTAATGAAATCTAAGGTCATCGTGCCTCTCCTTTCGATACTGCGTGGCGTGTCACAATGTATCATTGCTGCTTTCTTTTGCCGACTATTTCTGCCACAAGTCTCACTCCGGCGTGATCGACGTCATGTAATGGCCAAGCAGGAGACTGACACATCTGCCACTCGCAAATAAACAAGTGCATGTCGTCAGAACGGCTGCTTTCTCTTGAGACAAATCCCCTTAATAATAATTATAAATTCTGGAGAACTTCCCACCGCCATACCCATCAATGGGGATGGACTCTCCAGGTCCTTTCAACTCTTATCGTCACCTCACACGTAACTCTGCCACATTTGCAAAATTCAAATTCCGGACTCGCCATGCAGTTTGTGAAGGAGAAGCGCTTGTAACCGTTCGATTTCATTCATCTCAATCTCGACTGAACTACGAGTAAAATTTGTTTAAATAAGTCACCGAATTTTGCTCACTGCCTTCTCCAATTCGCTTTATATATCGATTCATTAACAATAATCGTCTACCGCGAAATCATCCTTATGGTCGACAAAACTCAAGTGCCAAATTGTCAAGAATTTACTTTTACAAACGCTTACAAAAAATTATGTTCTTGTAAACATTTCCTACTTTTCTTAACTAGTTGCTTTGCACCTCTTCATTTTACTCCCAATCCTTAAATTGGTACCTTTGCAACACGACTTAATTATCTTGTAAAATCACCAGTCTCCTGGTTTCGATTTGTTAACAGTTTCATTTTAGAGAATTAACGGATTTTGAATTTTTTTCAAGTTTTCTTAAGTCTAGGAGAGTTTTCCTTTTTTTATTCTACCCAAAGCACTATTAGTTTTAATACTCAATTCGCGGCCCAAAATTTTGGAATTTGGTTCATTTTGATCTCAAACTGATAGAAGAAAATGACTCGGTTCCAATTAGTATTTTTAATCTTAGAACCAGCACGATTTTCTCCTCATTTGCACAAAGCTTACTAATGCGTTCATTCTGCTGCGCTCCTTTTGTACTCAATATTTTGAATTTATTCATTATGAAATAACTAGCATTATTTTACTATCCTGTAAAATTACAAGCCAAACCATTGTTTACCTCAAAATTTCTTGTGATTTCTACGCCGTTTCAACTCAAGATTAGTGTGTTGTTTTTTTTTTTTTCTTTTTTTTTTTCGTTTTTTTAAATGCGAAGGTGCAAGGGTGCATTCCTAATATCCGCCGTATAAATACATCTGCTCAATGTTGAGTAAGTGAGGTTGTACTTCGACTGTATACTTAGACAATAGAACATTTCATTCGACTTGATTCGATTATTCTTTCATGTAGTGCGGCGTGCGATTTCTCACGATGTGTGATATACCTGTTACAATTTATCGTTGTTTGTGGGTAGCCATCTTATTATTATTATTGTGGGTTGAGTGTTGAAGTAGTTTTGGCTCACATCTGGTTCGTCTTCTCTTTTATTTTGCCCAACTGTTTCGCAACATAGTGTCAGGGATTTATTAGGGGGATGGTTTAGCGGGATGGTCCGCCTTCGTCATTCTGTTAATAAAAGGCCTCTTCCCAGGTACGGTGAGCGGGCATCAGTCGTCGTTTATGAGGATGATGAACTTCCAGAATGAGTGAATAGTCAACAGGAGTTATAAATTTAGCTGGGTCTCGATTGAGTGTTAGGCAGTAACGGATCTAAATGTAATGGAACCGCGGCAATGGTGTCCACTTCATTGTTATCCATTTGTTGCATATCTGAAGTCCTCTAAGTCCGTTGCTTGTAATGTTGGTGGTTGCTCAAATTTAGAGAGCGGAGTTGAGGCAACTTGACGAGATTCTCAGACAGCTCCTGAAGTCCTCTATCCTCAATGACTTCTTGTGAGAGGATCACATGTTGCGAAACATGTTGGGCAAAATAAAAGAGAAGACGAATCAGAAGTGAGCCAAAACTACCTCAAACCACAATAATTTATCGTTGCCATAATAAAATGATCTAATTTTGAACGTCACTTAAGAAGTAGGTCACCATCTAGAAGTCCCAGGAGGCAAATAGAAAATAACTGATATTTTCTCGTCTAATTTGATTTTAATTCTATTTGTATTATTCTAGAGGTATATATTATAACGTTGATACTAGAAATGTTTTTACACTCTGGATTGTGCGGATTGGCAATAAAAAGTTTGAATTGAAAAGGCACCGTTTGATTTTTTATGGAACTTAACCCTGAACATATTATTAAGGTCCCTGGACATTATTGAGGTGAATTGAATTTAAGAAAAATGCTGAAATAAAGTTTTAGAAATGTCAATTCAATTTTTATTCTAGAAAATAGTACACAATACATAATATGTTATATTATAACAAGCATTTTTCAAATGTCAAAGGTAATAGTTCAATAATTTTACTTACTTAGTCATCCTCTTCTTTACCCTAAGGTGTCGAGGTAGCGCAAAAAGATCGCCATCTTGTTCTATGTTTAGCTGTTGATCAAGCTTGCTCTAGGGAAAGGCCTCAGCGACTCTCCCACATTCTCTATCCAAGTTCGTCTTCTTCCCCTTGGAAGTCGGTCCCAATTCATCCTACATAAGTGGCCAGCCTCCGGTGTGTTCATGGCTAGCTGCCAGACAGCTTTTTGTGAGGCAGTACTCAATATTGTAGGCCCCAAGCCTTAAAGCCCTTTATAACGTCGTCCATAAGTATGATGAAGAGCCTTGCCTTGCACCCACCCACTTGTGGAACTCTCTTGACAACTGATTGGAGTTTGTCACATAGTTCCTGCACTCTGTGTATACATAGACTTTGGATTGACTTTTCGTCTCTCCATGACACCCGTTCGAACGCCTTCTCAAGATCGATGAAAACTAGGTGGACTGTCTTGTCATATTCTACGACTTTTTCATATATCTGGCCCATTGCTCCCTCCCTGGTCGGAATCCACACTGTTCATCCCCTAGCGGTGGTTCCATTTGTTCTTGTAACATGTCTGTGCAGAGGCGGCTGTACACTTTACCAGGGATTGAAAATAAGGATATTCCCCTGTGATTCCCGCACTCACGAGTGCCACTCTTTTTGTGGATTGGCACGGGAGTGGCCACTTCCCAGTCTTTGAGCGTCCATTTTATCTTGAAGGCCACTTGTAATACACGCCATAATGTTTTGATATAAAATTCCACAAAAACTCTCCAGTTTTTATGAATGATTGATGAAATACACATCCAAAGGCATGTGGAGAGAAACTGTAAGAAAGAAGGAAAACTGTCCTTGAATAGAATAAATGGCGAAACCTTAACATATATGTTATAGATACATAATTGATCGTATTCAGTGGCACTTATTATTCAAAAAGCAGATCAGCAGAAATCAGCAAGTGGAAAAGTGGATCAGCAGGAAAAGCAGATCAGCAAGTGGATCCGTTTTTGACTTCCTCCACGCTTTAACCTGCCAGTGGACGACTAATCATAACCTGTCGTATCGTAACCTGACTTCTAAAAACGAGGCATGCGTTGTGTATGGTTGTCTATTTACAGTCAATTTAATTAAACGTTGTAGAGTTTTATAGTTTTTAGAATGGAGTGCAATGACCTGGAACCTTCCGAGTTGGGGACGAAAGAGTAGTAAGTAACCGTTTGAAGAAATATCTCCTAGTATAATTGGTTCAATTTGTCAGACTGACAGTGTCAGTACCATTGTCCTTACATGTTCTCACACATGAGTAGTAATGTTGATTGAATGTAATTGTTAGAAACTTATTAATTTCTACAAAACCTGAGTTTTCTGAGTACCTACTTGTTTCACCTCACATAAAAGAGGTGAAATAAGTAGGTACTGAGAAGATGCCTGGAAGTTCACTGGTTGGAGCAACAATGTTTATTTCGAATCGTATCTTTTACAGTTGGAACAATGTTTATGATCGAGACAAAATCAATTTCGAAAACCACGGAGACGTTGGGGAAATTTGGTTCGGCGAAGACAGTGAATTGAGAATTCTGAGGTGAGACCTTAATTAGTCTAACCTACTTAAATTGACATTTGGTAGTGAGGAAACTTTTGTACGCAATATGTTGGAGTATGATTCATGTGTTTTTTGTTTTCCACCTTATTTGTCATCCTTTTGAGAAATGCTTGAGAATTATGTGATACATGTATCACAATGTATACAATAATTTAGTCCGGATTTTATAGGTGGCTCACTAAAAATAACACGCCCACAGACAAGCGAATAATTGACTTGGGATGTGGGAATGGCGTTATGCTCATTGAATTGGTAAGAAATCTCTCCAATTAGACACAATTCTCTTTAATTTTCAATCTGTGAGGATTTACGGGTGAATTTTTTCAGGCTCGTGAAGGGTTCAACGATCTGACTGGTGTTGATTACTGTGAAAGCGCCATTGAACTGTCAAAATCAATCATGAAGACCCAATCGTTGAGTCACATCAAACTCGAGGTAAGGCCCGATTCTATGTCGTACCTACGGTGTTAAGCTATTTTGAACCTTTTGTTTGATATGTGTGAATCGGATGCCGTCGTATGAATTGCTTTCTTGGGATACCTTCTGAACGATTGTACACAAACATTCACTAGTTGATTTCGTTATTTCTAAGGTAGCCGATCTGACGGAAGGTTGCGACCTCACGGGATTCGACGTTGTTTTGGACAAAGGCACTTTTGACGCCATCAGCCTCTCGCCGGATGACGCGCCGACGAAGAAAAAAGCGTATTTGAAGAACGTTTCGAAAATGTTGAATGAAAACGGGCTTTTCATCATAACTTCGTGCAATTGGACAGAAACAGAGCTTCTCAATCAATTTTCTACAGGTACCTCACAACTCGTTCTAAATCAAATTTCGTTCTCTTGAACCACTATGACATGATTTATTTTATTATTGTGTATTAACAATCCATTCACAACTCTAAGTGGTCCTTTTGTTTGAACATTTCAGAATTCAAGCACAAACAGACGATTCCAACGCCGACTTTCAACTTTGGCGGGAGAACGGGGAGCTTAGTCTCATCCGTCGTTTTTGAAAAAACCGGTTGCTGACTTAAACATGATTCCATCAATCTCATCTCCAACTCCACGAAAACAATCCAGTGATTCACATACTACTCATAATGTAAAGGTTACCCTCCATAGAAATAAGGCGAAATAAGACATTATCCTCTATAGGAAAATCACACTTTTATTCCAATTAAATTACATTTGACACCATCATATCTGTTTTGTATCTTGCGTACTTTTCAAGTAGACTCGTTCAGTGGATTAAGCGCTATTCCAGGCTGTCCACAATTTCATTTCAGTCGTAAACCAGATGGAATTTTGGGCTTGAAAATCGGAGCAGACTTCTTCATTCCAGAAGCTTCCTCACTCTTTGAATATGCGTCAAAATATTTAATTTATTAGTATCCAATAATTGAGGAAGGTAGAGAATTTTGTTTCTGCATAAATAATGTTATGCATTGTTCACAGGTGTGAGGAATGGGGAATTTTTGTCAATTAATAATTCCAAATATCATCCTCCTGTTGTAAAGTACAGCCATAGAGTAACGTCTATTGCCAGCGACATTTATTTAAAAATAGGTATTTGAGTAGAAAACTTCAAAAACGCCAAGCGCAGATTGAAAGAAACTGCGAAAATTCAGAGGACCCTATTACGTCACAAACAGGACGAAACCCCCGGTTGGGGCGCTGACATCGCCGGGCTTCAGAGAGGTTGGGGATCCAAGTGTATTCACTGGGTTAACTAAACCTGATATTTTGGGAAGTTGTGAACGACTGGAGTCGCCTAACAATATTACGATAGTTAACTATTATAATACTGACCTTAGGATCAGTTAATTCTTTTCCTGTTCTTCCTGACATTTCGTACAGGTCCAACTTGCTCCGTTTACCGGCCTCCCTCGAAACGCCAACTCGATTCATCCTTTTGGCCGTTTTCAATACAAACGCTGAGTTTTTCCCGGTCGCATCATACGGGCCATAACAAGTGCCTGATGGTTCAGAGAAAATTTAAATTTGAAGAGTGAATCAGAGTGAATCATTGATTGTGTACGGTTTCCATCAACTGTCGTTATTTTTTGTACATAATCATGTTCTCTGTTCCGTAGTTTAGTCCAGCCTTGTAAAACAATCGGGGCGTGCTGGACTCAATTCCATTTAATGCAAATTTGAGGGGTTGTTTAAATTTTCGTTAACTTAGTAATTGACTAAAGCGGAAATTTGGTGCTATGACCTTTTCTGGTTTATAATCCATATCTCAGCAGTGGAGTGAGCGAGAAATTGAACTACTCAAATGGTTGTAGTGATGCTAGGGATGAAATGAGCAGAAAAACCTATTCGATGAGTAGGCCATCAGTGGGTTACAATTTGGCTGCAGTAAAGTGGTAGCACATTCTTCTGCGTGTTTCAAAAAAAATTAATTGTTAACAGTTAACGATGTTGTATAACCTTCACCTTTTCTAATCTCGTAATTTTCACCAGTATTTCCCACGATCCGTTCTTCACTTGGAAACGCAGCCATTCCTTCACTTGCACAGTTCCTACTCAAATTGGACGAATTATTACTTTCATCACAGTTGTTATCTTCCTCCAAAATTTCGAATTGGGCTCCCGATGTTGGAGTATTACTCTCAGGTACTTCTAAAAGTGGTGGCTCTTCGCTGAAACACGAAACCTTTTCATGGTTCAAGACTGATAGCCAAACCAGTATTACATAGCCATATCCAACTACTTTGAACATCCTAATTTAGTGGATTGCTTCTTCTGTTTAATTCACTATGAACTAATGATTCTGTAATGACCTATGTTTTGAAATCCTTAATCATTTACACGCACCTCATCTTTGTGAACTTCTCAAGTATTAGCAGTTCGTCAAGTAACTCGTGGCGTTGAGCAGGGCTTGACTTCAAATTGACTTGTTGCTTTTCCGTCTCCACTATTTTCTCCTCAGTTCTTAATATATGATCTTCGATTTTCGTTTCATCTTCCCCTTGATTTTAATTGACAAAGAAAAATCACGATTTCTTCATTATTGGGAGTTGGGGAGTTGGGAGTTGGAGTTGCGGGCGTCTCATCAAAAGATGATTGATTGATTCTTTTTATTTAGAAGCCCTAGGGGAGGTGGCCTAGTGGCCCTCTCTTCCTCCTCCCCTGGAATCTTCGTGTAATTATTAATATAACATGAATAGATCTTGTTAATACGAGTATAGCATAAATAAATGGTTCTTCTCGTAAATCATCTGACAAAACAAAAATCATATTTTTTTTTCAATAATTTTAGTACATGTGTTCAATAGATTTGTATGAAAATATCAAAATAAAAAATCGCTTTAAATTTCAATTGCGAAGTCTTCACTGTTTGGTTCAGATCATTCTCATTATAAACACTTACACTCATTATACACAGGTTTACTAAAAATCTCAAACTTTGAAATGCGGCAAATTGAATGGCCAACTTCATTTTTGAACGATGAATACGTTATGAAATTTATGAGTCTTCAAAATTTGGAAGAATAAAAACCTGCCGTGTGGAGCATGAAGGAACGTAAAATGCGCTTTTACGTTTCACTCTTATGCCCATGCTCTACTATTCGTACAGTCGCAGAGCATGGGAACTGTTCGTACAGGAAAATGTTCGTTAAATCGAGAGCTTTTCCAGCGAGTGGTCAATGATTTGTATGAGTTACAAAAGGAATATGAACGAACGTAACAAGGAGTCGTTTATGAAAATGGTCAGACAGTTTTCGTGACGGTTTCTTGGGTCGTTCAAAAATTCATAGTTGTACAATCTCTTACCTTCGTTAGGTAAACAAATCTCCAATGGTCTCTCATTGCTGTTCACTGGTTCATTCGGTTTGTTCAAGTCACTTGGCAACTCTTTCACGAATGCTTCTCTTTGCTTGAGAAGTTCACAGTAAATATTCGTCTGTTTGGGGAATTTTTTAAAACGAAAATAAGCTTAAATTGAAATGAAATGCGCTGAATGCCCTAGTACTGCGTGTTCTATTTAGGGTGTTGTAAAGGTAAAAAAATGGAAATCGACAGTCATGCAGCATGGCTATAAGAGCGAATTTTCGAAAAAATAACTGGTTGTATGTAAAATGTCTCCATTTTACTGGTTTTAAAACAAATTTTGTTTCAATTTTTTTGCAACAGCGGCTCAAAAATAGAAGAATTTAAAAAATTAATGCTGAAAATCTTTAGAACGTTACCTACTACCCTTTCAAAGAAATTCTGGAAATGGGCAAATCTTAAGAAAACTTCTTCAATCAATGAGCTATTCAATGGTAGGGTCAACATTGAGATTATCTTGGTCCTTCGATCAAAAATTCAAGTTTAAATGCAAAAAAAGTTAGGCGGTAGAAAAAATAACGGTGGCCATTTTGAACACAGGCTTTGACAGATTTTGTGTGCAAATTTTAACTTTGTATCTCAATTCTATCGAGAGTTATCGCGGAATGGCACATACATAGTAAATGGCAGTGCGGTGTTGGTTGGTCTGGAACGAATTTTGGTATGAAGAGTTTTCGAAAATCGAGTTTCAAAAATGTTGGAACGAGAACAATAGCTTCCTTTGTTTCCAAAAATTCTCTAAAAATAAAGAGTTAACTAGGTAAGTAATTATTTTGAAGGTACACGTACGTGTACATCCTTTGAAGGATGTACGTGTGCATCCTTTGAAGGATGTACGTGTACATCCTCATGCTTGCCACCCTATTCCTTACCAAAACGTCCTTCTTATTGATTTCCGTAAGCTGATTGATCATTAAATTTGTCAAACGATTGTTTTCTTTCGACATCGACACACTGACGAGTTCTTCTAGTTTCAAAATCTCTCCTTTCCACTCTGTAACGGCGAGTTTTCCTTTAACTCGTTCAACTTCAAGTTCGTTTCGCATTCGTTTCAATGAACGCTCGGCTGTAAGTTAAGTCACCACAAGCTTAGTTACCCACCTGTTGACTTTCTATGACTTGGGTTTTAATTAATAAACCGTCATGGCACTTGAAGGGTCCATAACTTGTGAACTATGTCTACGTCTATAAAATCTACCTTCAGTCATTTCTTTTACCAATTTCCTCACGTGTACGTCATCTTTCAGAATGAAATCTGTAGGGACAGCCATTCCGTCCCTACCAAAATTGCTAAATCTTCAGGTTGTTCGCTCAGATCAAATAGATCTGTCAGTTTGATAAATGGAAGTAAGGTTATACGCTCACCAATGTCACAAAGTTTGTGACACAAACCTTCACAATGTCAGTAGCCTGATATAACCACACCTTTGATTAGGGACGAAACGTCGATAGAAATATATCGATGCCAAACCACTGATATCATGAAAACCTTGCGTAAAACACATCGATGTTGTAAGAAAACGACGTGCCCAAACAATTATTTCAAAGTTATTATCATGTTTATTTCATTTAAATTAATTTTAATAATTATTTCTGATTAATTTATTGTTGTGATTATTGTTCTGAAATGAATGAAACCGGTCGAAAGTTGGGATAAAACGGTCAATTTAAACATCGAGCATATGTGATCGATGCTCAACTATCGATTGTCCGAAGACATGACGCAAGGACATCGATGCCCCATCCTGACTGTTGATGTCATCAAATTCGAGATAAAGGTATAAGCAGGAACGTTTCCTTCCAAGTACGTAATTGGCCCGTGAATACTTTGTCGGAACCAAATTATTTGTCGACCATGGCTTCCTCACGGCCGCCCGACAAGGTTTTGAAAAATCCACTATTGACTAGTGCCGATCAGAACGCGTTTTTTGAGGAATTCGCTCACAGTAGGCTACTCGTAGCTCCGCCAGCCCCTCATCCGGTGTCAACACCTGGTAAGTTCCTACAGCTTTAATCTTTAGTACATACAAGTGGAAGTTCTATCCTAAGTACCGTTGATATTGGTTACAATCGGAATTTCATGGGATATAAGGAGAACTTGATGAGGTTTCTGTGGCTCGAACGACATGTTATTAGGAAGTGGGCGGTTACACCGTTCACGCTTGCCCTAATTTCGTCCGACCGGGAGGTTTATTTACGGAGGAGGTTCCTCCGTCGTATTCAATCAATTTCGCTACTTTAAATGTCACCTCAGCAGTCGAGTCAATCATCAACAGCTGTTAGTTACTTCGTGGTGATCCCCTTGATCCAGCTGGTAGGTGTGGTTTGTTGCACACATTTGTACTGCTTGTACTGAACTGAAAATAACCTTGTGTATCTCATCAAACTGCACTCGTTATTATTTTTAAACTGGTTGATGCCTGGAGAGGTGTTGTTGAATTCAATATGGTTTGATTGTTGATCCAACAGCTACCTACCATAGATTGCTGTCAAGATTGATATACCACATTGTGCTGAATTACGTGTTAACTGATATTTGTTCATTAATTTTATTTACAATGATGTAAAAATGATGTATGTAAATTATATAAAAAGGTATTCTATTTTATAATAAATGTAGCTAATACAATGAAACATTCATCGACGAAGTGTCTAAGATTCTTCTCTTCTTGACTGCTTGGGGTAAATACTGAGCTTCGATCGTCTTCTCCTAAAGCATACCACGATCATCCATACGATGAAAGCAATTATTATGAGGAGTAATATGCAGGCCAGAACGATCGCTGAGATGTCCCCAGCCGATAGCCACCCTATTCAACAGGAATACCATCAATTAACAACTGAAACACGAATTATAATGAAAATAGGTCGCTCTTCTCTAGTGATTTGAGTGAAAACAACAGGCAAATGTGAGTAAATGAAAAGAATAAATCGCAAGGAACGACTCTAGTCGAGGAGAGTGCGAATCACGAACAGACCTCCAGGAAGATCAACGTTTTGCCATCACTACAAAGGAACTTACTCCCAACAGGATTTACAATTTTGACGAACAGGCGTATCAGGATATCATTATTTTCATTCGACTAACTTTTCTCGATGTCGATGTTCTTGACTCGAATGTTGCCTAAAATGTCCTTCGCTGTGATGTCTACTTTGGTTTGACAACAAGAAGATGTGTATGTGCCACGTACAACGTCCTTCGTCCCAACGATGAATTCTCTTTCCAAAATCATCCCGATTGGGTCTGACCTCAGCGAAAGTAGGCCTAAACAGAAAGGAATATTGGGTAGGATGTATATCAGAGATCAGAGATAAGAGACTTATCTTGTTTTAACCTTGGAACATTCATTAACATGTCTTCTCAACCAGTATAAATTAGTACATTAAATGTATTACAATTAGTAAATTAGTACAAAAAATTAGTAAATTTGTAAAAAAAATTAGTAAATTAGTACAAAAAATTTTTTTGGTTGGCTTTTCTGTTAGTTTGTGCTTGAAAAAAGGACGAAGAACAGCATTGTTTATGATAAATTCTTTAGCTAGCTCATTTCGTTTTCACTACTAAATACTAGATTTCATATCATTATTATTAAAATGCGGGCCGCAACGTCGTACCTGAATCACTATCTTGAACGTTGATGTTCGCTTTCCATGTTTTGGCTTCGCAATTCCTCGGACTTACGGACCCCGAACAATCGCCATCGAAATCGTACCATATTTCCGGGGAATATGAATCGTAGCTCTGAAAGAAAAATAGAAAATCTGAGATGAACATCTACTTACCTCAGAGGACCACAAGTCATCATCTAGTCAGGTACCTGGGAGGTATAATGGTTCCTGTGGTCGTTAAATATGTAATTTTTGACACAAATAAGTACATTTGTCGATTCTCCAGACATTTTAGAAAAAAATTGCACAACGTTTATGGTTTGATTAGGACAATGTTGACTTTGAGTACCACTTCTGTATGATCTCTACTGGTTGTTCTCACCTCGCTCCCAACGTAGAAGTACGCCTTCTTGACGACGCTCTCTTGTATGTAATTGTCTCCATAAAACCAAACAGTGAATGTGATAATGCTCGGATTCCCTCCGGTTCGTCCCAGCGGCGGTGAGAGTCTGACTCTCGTTTGCACAGTGTTCCCCGTGCTGATCACAGCCCTGAAATGCCAAAACCGTAAACTCAACCGTCGTAAAATAAAATTGGCGGCCTTGAGGGGCTGTGAGCATCAATACGGTTGATCCAAGTCGTGGTGAAGACGTCTCGTTCATTTCTTGTGTCGACAACTTGGATTTATGAGTCACATCAAGATACATGCGTAACTGAGTGATATTCGTAGTCTGAAGAGACATTTTACACCAGTTTACCTGAATTCTCAGTGTGGTGTTGAGAGGTTGAACATGGTTCATGAGCTGTTCTTGCATTATTAAAAATGGCCAGTGCAGCCATTTAATACACCAGAAATAGGTGTGAAATCAAGAGATATTGTTGGGGAACAATACAAAGATCATACTGAAATAGTGACTACTCGTGACCGAAATCACTATCGCCATGGGTCAGAAATTGCATAAGTGACACGGGATTGTAGATGTGATATAATTTGGTGTTTGTGGTCGATCGTACCTCTCAGGAATCGGGTAGTTGGTCATCCTGTAGTTGGCCGTGTCCTGCACTGTGAAAGCGAACTGTCTGGACGACGGCAAGTTGCTCGTCACTTCGAAGATAACGTCCGAGACTCGTCCAGGCTCGGACACAAGACCTGAGCCCTGTCTCACTTCAATCGACACGGGGAGAAGAGGGACGTCCGGAACGTAGCGGCCGGTAAACGTTTTGGCGACGAGCGATCCTGATGAAAACCAAACATTTGTAGTGTATTGATCGATGCTTCCACGACTGACAAACTTGATGACCACCTGGTGATGAGGTGACGAAATGACATGTAAACAAATGCCTGCTGATGGTTCATCATAAAGATAAATGGAGAGAAAAATATAAACAGATCCTTGCAAAAGCTCTCAATTCTGCGTGACACCATTGAAATTCATTTGGAACGAACTGAAGCTTGCGACATTTAACAAATTAATCATTCACGATAATTCACTTTACCTGTCAAGTTAGTTCCCGACAAAATTCTCGGTTCCAAAGCGTTATGACGGGTCTTGGTTATATTTCTCGTGAGGTCACCCACTTCGCTTTGTCTCTTCACTACGTGATCATCTCCTGAAAAAGTTCGTTCCATCAGTGGCAATTCGAGCTTAAGAGAAGGATTTGTCACGTTTTTTTCATACAAAATATTACAAAATTTGCTCAGAACATTAGATCAATAATATGGCCTCACAAAGGTAAGGTTTCCAATATTTGGGGGATTGTATTTTATTTTATTTTTTTCGAAGTAAAATGTAGACTATTAAGTACCCACAATAGTTTGGCTACCTACACTATGACTTGGTATAGGAAAATTTCGACCGTTACAAGTTCGGTAAGCCTCTAGTTGTTCTCTAAGTCAGGTGGACGTTTTCTTTTCAGTCTTCTCTGTCTTCTGGTTACTGAGAGATTCCCTGCTGTTGAGTGGACTAGCTAGTTCTCGTGCAAATTCATTGATGAATTGAGGTGGATGTTTCACGATTTCACAGTTTCGCTCACTAGTGGGACACTGAAATCTGTATGCAAAATGCACCGCGGTGCAGATGAGACCAACCTCATTATGCAGTTTTGAAATGTTTGTATCCGGCTGATTTGACTGTTAATAAGATGCTGAGCACTGGAGCTCACAGCCAGACTGGCCTGATAGGACGCTTTAAATGCGGTGCTTTTCAGCTGGAATTTAAATTGACTGAGATTATGACGAAGTTTTGCTGTCTGGGCAGTCCGTGTAGTGCCGTTCGTATGTGAATTTGAAGGCCACAGATTTGAGTGGACTTCATTTCACACTCCCTTGTGAAAAATATTAAAATATCTAATTTCTGATAGTCCACAAACATTTAAAAGATTTAGAAAAGTTGTATGAGAATATCAAAACAATAAGTAAAATAATAAAAATCCTCAGTCATGCAGCATGGCTATAAGAGCGAATTTTTGGAGAAATAACTGGTTTTATTTAAAATGCCTTCATAGTGAAGGTGAACCGTGAAGAACATCTCAAGTAACAAAGAAGTTTCTTCATCTTCAAAATGCTCCAGTTTGAGAACGGACCAAGATATCGCTATTCTGACTTCACCATCCTGTTCAGCGTAAAAAAAACCTTTAAGTCTCATAAGTGGTACCTCATATTGTCACTTATGAGACTGTTTCATTTTGGGAATTTATGGGTATTTTTTCCCCTCTAAAACTCTGCCCATCTACGAACTTAGCCTTTCGATTGCCAAGACAGGTTTTTGTGCATAATATGTAACAAATGAGAATGTTTATGGGGTTGGGGACCATTTTAAACCTTGGGGAGAGGCCTAAATAAAGCTGAATCTCATTTTGTGCAAAAATGGACTTAGTGGGTTTTCCTTGTACGCCGACGTACATCATATTATGATGTACATATGATTTTTGTACATCATATTATGATGTAGGTACATATGATTTTTTTTTCTTTTGCCAGTAAATTCAGTATTTCTGGAACATTTCTATACCTACCAAAATGTTTCAGAAATTCGAGTTTTAAAAATTTTGAACCGAGAACAATTTCAGGCATATCGCAATTCTGATTTCACCGTTGAGCGTTGAAAAAATCAATAAACTGAGGTGTCACTCGGCAAAAAATTGAAACAAAACCAGTAAAATGGAGGCATGTTACATAAAACCACTTATTTCTTCGAAAATTCGCCCTTATAGCCATGCTGCGTGACTGGATTTTCGGTGTTAAATTTTGATGTATTATTCTCGAATGAAGGCTATAATCATCTTGGAGTGCAATATAATAAAAATCTCATCGTGATTATTGTATTCCAAAAACCACTTTTCAGTTTGTATTCTACGAGTATCTACAAGTGCCACTTCCCCGATGTTTGTTTTTGGTCTCCCCTTTCGGGTATCTCGAATTTTCGCGTGAAAGCCGTGAAAATGTGGTATAGCGTGTTCATAACCCTCTGCACCTTCATCTCAAGGATTTCGGGCGTTATATCAGTTCATTGCCAGAGGCCACTCGTCCCCACCACCCTCTTTCACCGCTGGTTTTGGCTCAAATCACAGTCCGCCCGCTGCCATCGAAGCCGTTGTTTAACTGAACGAGCGACATTAAAGTTCCGTTTATCCCCAGTGCGTTCTCGTCTTCATAACGTCGTTCATTACCGATTTCATATGTTACAACGTTCAATAATCATCTGCATCCGTATGGATTAGGTGAGGATTGATTAATGACACTAGTACTTATTTTGTGCATCAACGTATTTCACTATTATTACAATCTCAGATCGTGCAAATTCAAATTATTCACACAAATAGTACTTACAACTAGAAATTGTTTCTAATTAATGATTCAAATTTTGATTATTTTCATCTGAAGGTCATAATTACGATGCCTTTCCTTACACACTACTCAAATTCGGATGGATATTTTCCGGTTTTAGTCAAATTTTTGAACATCCTTGTACATATCCGTCCATACAGCCCAGTCAATGTACTAAAAAAAAAGGCATATGCGCACATATCTACGATTTTTTTATATGTTGGTTTTTGAGAAACCCATTCGGCCAAGAAACACTATTCTGGTCATAAATTAAAGTGTATTAGATCGTCTTCAAATCCTTCTCCCACGACCTTTTTGTAATTCGAACACATGAAATTCGCACTTTTCGAAAACAATGGCCTTTTTTGCAGAGCTATATCTTGGGTTTTACTTTGTCTACGGAGCTCTACTACCACTGAAATTGTAGGGAATTTTGTATACTTTAAAAAAGGAAAGAGTAACTTTTTTCGCTAAGAGGCTGCGTAACTGCTTTTTTGACCAAAAACTAAAACTAGTGCTAAAATGTCTCTGTTTTCCGAGCACCACGAAGTTAGCACCCGGTTTCTAGGGTTGCAAATTTAGGTACACACTACTCGTAGGGGTCCTAACGTCATAAAAAAAAAATCGTAGAGCAAAGTTTGATGTCTTCAAATGACTGGGCTAATAGCCGATTGTGTGGAGGCAATAACCAGCACGACCGAACGGTCTTGAGGTGCCAAATTCTAACGACGTGAATTTTCAACAAACAACAGCACTTCGTTCGAGAAGTCATTAGTGCGCTTGTGCACTTCACTTATTTTAATATCACGATTTGGAGTTATTCACTTTATTATGACTTTTGAATAAAAATGAAGCGTTATAACCCATCAACCTCACTGTTTAGAACTTAACATCTACTTATTATACTACTTCTATGTCAAATCAACACAGTGATTTAACCTGACCATCTAAGATTTTGATGACATTTATACGTTACCTTTATGGAGACTTAAAAAATTACCTACCACATTTCAGCTCAATATCTCGAACGGTTTCCAAACTATTGACTGTGTAAAGTTAAACAAACGCAGAATGTTGAGCTTCCGCGTCATTTTCAAATGGACATAGCAGCTCTCCTAGTGAAGGTAGAGAGGTGAAATTTGTGTCATTTCAAAGCTATTCATAAGGGCTTTCATATGACACGCATCTCAATAAAGGTTCAAACATTTTATTTATTTATTCAAATTTCAAATTCAAATTTGAATTTCTCAGAAAGCTCACTTTCTAAAAACTTGAAAACAATTACTTAATATTGGCAAGGTTGTTGCCAATAAGTGTCATAAAAATGATGATGGGAGAGCAATGGGTTCATAGGTATTTTAAAAACTTATTGAAAAATATCTGTTATAGGTACTCAAGGATGAAATAACTAGCCATGTAAAGAAACTATGTAAATTTTTAATATACATAATATGTGTATTAAGTGGGCCATTAATTCATATTATATGGGCCATAAAATTCATTTTCTTATAATATTTGATTTATATTATAAATGTTACACCTATTGTGGAAAGGCTAGATGCTGGGAGTTTTAACTTGAACACGACATTTTCACAAATATGCAGTGTGTATGTGGAGGGGGGTCTAGGGGAACATTGAGGATATTTAGAGAATATTGAGGCGTATTAAAAAATATTGAAAAATCATGAAATTAATAAAGATTTTTTTGAAAAATGAATTTTTTTATTATGAAAAGTTAATTATGTTAAGGGGTTTAAAATAAGTTTAAAACCCTCTAATAAGTACCCCCCCCCCCCCTCATACGAAATTCTTGGCTACGTTACTGATACTGGCGAGTAGAGTCAATGAGTATCGCCTCTGAGTATCGCCTTCTAGCGTCGCCTCTGAGATTGAAAGAGTCGTAAATGATCTATAACCCGTTTTATGAGGCGTTCGCTTCAGGTATGACTCACTTCAGAAGTTTTCCACGACAGGACTTTGCAAGTCATACGATCCTCCTTATTCGATTCAACGTTCCGATCTATTCCACGTGAAAACACCGTGAATTTCTTATCGCCCCTCGCACACCTACTCCGTTTCATCATACACTGCTTTGTTAGTTCGGTTTTTATCGTGTTTCAGTTCCGGCGAGGATCCTTTTTGTTCCGATGCCGTTCCTAGCTTTTATCTCGTGTCTACTCCGTGACTAAACCTTCCAGAGGTGTCGTAATTGACTTGATTTCAAGTTACGAGATTTTCACAAGACTTGTCAAGTCTCTACCGTTGAAATTGTAAATTGAATAATTTCGTACATCTTCATTTGCCCCTCATTTAAATTCACGGTCGAATCAAATCACCGCACGTTCTTAAGAACAATTGTGGCAATTCTTCAAACAATGCGACTCATACTGCGTCCCAAAGTGAGCGAGAACATATTGATGATGATTGCTGCAGTTACACAACCTGCAGGCGAACCAATTTTGATGCAACGCACGAACTGACTTCTTGGTGAATAATTGTGAACGTGTTACGTGTTAGCACAACTCAATGTTGCTGATCTATAATTATGCAAGATTATGCAAGCTGCTTACCCCCCAAAACAAATCTCATCCGGAACGCGTACTGCACATAGTGTGGGTCAATGTGGAAATCTTTCTTTGGCAATGAATCCCCGGCCTTGAACCTTGATAATTAACTAGTTTTTCAGCCGGAATAGACGCTCGCGGTGCCAGTCATTATAATATAATATTATTGTGTTCGATACACCTCCATTATCTTATTTTATCGACTAAAATAAGAGATTTCGTCGAATTTTAAGGGTTAAAAAACGGTTTTTATTATTTTGTACCATCCATTCAGTGGAAATGAATTTTCAGAGCGTCACAAGGAACATTTGCGTGCGGGGAGATGAACAGATTATTGTAGATAATGTTAGATGTTGCAATCGAAATGCCATCAGTAGATTTTCGGGTTATTGGTCAGTTCTGAACTACCGTCCGGAAAATGTTTGGATTCGGACTGGCGGAAGAAAAAAAAAAAAATCTACAGTCATTCAGCATACCTATAAGAGCGAATTTTTGAAGAAATAACTAGTTTTATGGTAAATGTCAGAATTGCTATATCTCTTCCCGTACCTACTCAGATTAGAGCAGATGAACCGTGAAGAATATTTCAAGTAACAACCACGTTTCTTCATCTTCAAAGTCCTCCAGTTTGAGAACGGACAAAGATATCACAGTTTTTACTCCACCATCATGTTCAGCGTTGATAATTCGTTAAACTGAGGTGTCACTTGTCAGACTGTTTCGTTTTTGGAATTTATGGGTAATTTTTGCCCCCTAAAACTCCCCGTAGAGTGGCCCGTCTACGAACTTAGCCTTTCGATTCCCGAAACAGATTTTTTGTGCAAATTTGAACTTTTTATCTCAATTCTATCGAGAGTTATCGTCTGGAGTGACACATACCTAAAAATATGTATAAGTACATATTATGATATCATTGTTAGTGTCATTTGGCAATGAATTGATGGTCTGAAAATGATGATGAATTGATTCAGGATGGTCTAAAAATGATGCAAAAATTTTTAAAACTCGAATTTTCGAATCATTTTTACACCATCCTGAATCAATTCATCATCATTTTCAGACCATCAATTCATTGCCAAATGGCACTAACAATGATATCATAGCTATTATAGCTTCCTTGTCTTCGAAAATTCGCCAATTGACGTGACACCTGTGAACGATAAATAGGCGTTCTTGGGAATTATGTGGAATTGATGAAAGTTTAAACACTCAGAAATTTACCATGATTTGAAGTTTCATTAGTGATCATGTCAGATTAATAGTTCTGATGTCAAATTCTAATAGTTAAGAGTTTTGAATAGATCTGAGGTCGTATCAACACTTTTCATTCAGGTAACAACGTTCGCTGAAAATCAGGGAAAAGATAAGTTGACTTTTGGCAATATTTGGTTCCATTCATCCCACATAATACAAACCCACTTGGTTAAAACACGTTGTCAGTTCACAATCCGTATTTTCCAACAGCCTGCAAACTTTAACAAGCCCTGCTGAACAATTTCGCAAAACTGGATCACTTTTACCTTTAAGCCGACGATATGAAATAAAGCTCCCACATGCAATAGTGAGCTATGCTCTGTACCATGTGGTTTCCTGTTTCTTTAAATATTGATACAAGTATAGGTACAGTGTATGTCAATGAAAAATAAGTGTTTTCAAATTGAACAAAAGCTTAAGTTTTTAAAGTCAAAATACATAACGCCTTATTTGTAAAATCTGATGCAAAGATACTGCAAGATACACAAATAATAAAATAAAATGTTTGTTTGATTAAATATTGATTAGTAAACATTCTCTTAAAATACTTCTCGAACCTGGAATTTAAGACGAACCGATCGACAGTTTACAATCTTGATGATCTCAGTGATCTAACTGAAACGTCAAACGTGTGCCAATATGTTTTCGCTTGTCCGAAATTGCTTTGCGTCAGTGATAACGTTCTCCTTCACTTCTCGGTTTAATATTCAACTGACCCTTGTCCAAGATAAACCAGAATCGCTCGGATCTGCTCAGTCCTCGATTTGAATTCCGCTTGCTTCGAGAATCGGTTAAGTGAAATTTCGTGACTCGATCAGTTTTGACGACTTCCACTGGACGAGTTTGTACGGACTTCTATGACGGTACGTGGTGTGTAGGAGTATTTAATAACAATCAATAATAGAGAGTAAACAGTACGTTTGGCGCAGTAAAGGTCGAAGTTTGTCACGTGGGTTGTTTGTCAAGGTTGATTCAACAAGTGACAGAAACGTGCTGCCTTCAATATTTTTTCATATCACCCTGAAACGTACACCCTATAACTTTGGTTCGAACATATGTATATTGTGTGCACATAATCCCTAGAATTTTACTCATTAAACCCTATTTTATTAGACATCCAATTGCATGAATGGGACAAGCAATGGAAACCACTAATACTCCCGTATGAAATCTGTTGAAATTTGAACACTTCACGTCACTGTTCCATTTCAATATAGTGATGGTGGTGAAAGTCTAGCGATTGATATTGTATTTGAAAATCGTCGGAGAATATAGAACATGCCTTCTCGCGCTATTTTAAGACCCGCTTTAGCTGATTTGTACAGACAAAAATACAATGGCGCTGCATACCAATCTATTTAGTAATAACCACAACCTTCAAATATGCAACACAAGTTCTTCAACTATATCGATCTCACGCACCAACATACCATCAATTATAACAAACTCCACACTGTATTATTGAATTACTACACTAGTGAATGTATTTATTTATATCTACTCTTGCAAATGATGCACACATGTTATTGTTATTATTATAAACTACGAGTAAATGAATTGTAGGTACTCACCAATGACTGACACCAGTATATGTGTAGACATTACGGTTAAAACCAAACGCTCCACTCTCCCCAACATTATCTGAAATTGTATATGCACAAATGATATCGTCAGTGTTTTTATTGGTAGATAAAAATAATTACCACGTCCTATAACTACTTACCTATTACTTCGTCGTTGAATCGATAAAGAGAACCTTCATTAATACACTGAGTAATTAATATGTGCCAGACCTAATTATTTACTACGTTTTACTCCTCTTCTTATTCATTTGCCCATCTGCTAAGTGTGTATACGGGGTGTGTATCCGCGAGTAGATACGAGTACAAAAACAATTTTGCGTAAAACTACATCAAAAATGGAGTAAAATGCCGCCAGCTGCATATTTTTATCTCCATCCGTTCTCGAGATATGATTTTCTAAAGTTTTTTTTTTCTTCAGAAAACCCATGTTTTTTTTTCTTTTATAAACTCAAATTTCTCCACTTTATTCTAGTGAATTTTAAATTTTGACCACATTTTCGGAATCAACGTTGAATTGGCTATAATATTAGTGTACTTACTTGGATTCTTGAGAAGTACCATCTAATGACCATAACAGCACTTTGAACATAGACAAATTTGAAAAAATAAAAATTCTGAAAATCTTTGGAACGTTACTATTTAAAAGAAAGAAAAAAATAAAAAAAATCCGGGGAACTGGCAAATCTCTGTTTTCATAATGGCCACCGTTATTTCTTCTACCGCCTAACTTGAATTTTTGATCGAAGGAACAAACTAATCTCAAAGTTGACAATACCGTTGAAAAGCTTATGGAATGAAGAAGTTTTCGCGAGATTTGTCCGTTTTCAGGATTTTGTTTTGGAAGAAAAGTAGCGTTTTAAAAATTTTAGAATTTTTATTTTTTCAAATTCTTACAGCAAATTTAACGTTGATTCCGATGATGTTATCAAAAGGTAGAATTGAATGGATTAAAGGGAGAAATGTTAATTTAAGAGAGAAAAAACATGGTTTTTCTGAGAAAAATATGAGGTTGGCGGCATTTTACTTCACTTTGATTGTATACAGGGTGTTTCTTAAATAGTGGACCACCCTTTCTAACTCCGTTATTTTCAAGAAAAAAAGCTTCTAAAGTAACCCCCCTTCATTTGAATTACAATGAATTCAAATATGTCATTCCCGCACTTTGCGCTTGCGCAAAAACATGCGCAATTGACACCAAATTCGGTTTTTCAAATTGGTACCCATTTGAAGGGGATGGGAATAGCAAATTATGTAATTCATATGCAAACACACGCCTCAAAACACTTTTTTTTTTTCATACAAAATAACCGACTTTTGGCCATATTTCGTTCAAATCGAGTCAAATCAACAAACGGATAGCACCATGTGAATCAGCGTTGAAAACAAATGAAAAATCATGTGCCACACTTGGGGATTACTAGACGCCATGTTTTGCGAAATTTGGCATCTGAGCAACTTTGCACGCTCGCAGAACAGGTTCTGCGCAGTCACATTTATCGATTGGAGGGTCAAATGTTCATGAAATTTTACGTAGAATCTGAATCTGCAATAAAAAATTAGGGTACCCATTTGAAAAACCGAAGTTGGTGTCAATTGCGCATGTTTCTGCGCATGCGCAAAGTGCGGGAATGAGACATTTGAATTCATTGTACAAAATGAAGGGGGGTTACTTTAGAAGCTTTTTTTTTTCATTTTCCTGAAAATAACGGAGTTAGAAAGGGTGGTCCACTATTTAAGAAACACCCTGTATATATATTTTTTTTATCCAAATGTCGATATATGGAAATACTTATTACGTTAAAAACTCTTTTTGTAAGGTCGCTCTTTCAGATTTTTTGTTGCTGTCTACTATTTTCCGAAACAAAACCTCTACGTAGGCATGTGACATTTTGGCTCACAAGTCATGGCCCATCATGTCAATCATTTTGCATCGACTATCACGTCACGGTTACGTTTCCGCTTCGTTACTACTGAAATAAAAACACACGTTTAACAAACCCACCCAACGGTCTCATTTGACTGGAAAGATTGATGAGCGTAATTATCGCTTCCCTGACGCGCATCAATGTGAGGGCGAGCCTTATGACTGCCTCGAGCTCAATCAACGTGTCTGATTTGTAATTCAAATCACGCCAACCTGAGGATGTTCCCACGATTGAACTGTATTTCGAGATTCATTTACACGTATTAAGAAAGGAATTCAATGCAGGTAGCAGATAATTATAACCCACTTTTATTATTATTTAATTTTTGTTGTATTCTTGAATGAATCCCACGGAAGAATTTTTGTTTTCCTTAATAAAAATGAACTTTTTTGGCCAGATTGTAAATTTTCATAAATAAAAGCATATTAAATATTAAATTTTGTTTGTCGACAAGGTTCTGTTCATGTGGAATGAGCAGAGGTACAAGTATGCAATTTTCGTTTTTTCACTTATTAAAACTAACTTGAATTGTGTATGTTACTCTAATTTAGAGTTCTTGGTAATACCTTATCAAACATTTCACTGGCCAGCAAATAAGGTGTCGTTTGGTGCTGAGGAGATGGGGAATTGGTGTTGAAGTTTTGCAGTGTGCTGAATCCAAATCTGGAACACGTTTTTCGCTAGCAGGTCTAGTTTTTGAGATATAAATCATATACCTATTTTCTAGCTAAGTTTGAGTGTCAAAAGAATACTTCAAAAATCCCAATTAACATTTCACTTTCAACCACTCTTTCTATGTTTTTTGAGTCGCAAAATTTGAATTTAAACCTGATTTTAGCTCCCTTCTTCCATACCTCGGAAAATAGAGGTAAAGTACCAAAAAACCAAAAACACGATTTTATACTTTTGTAAATGCATTTTGACATAGTTGGCGTTTGACATTTTGACGTTTTTTTGGCGCAACTCCCGTGGTGGTAGAGACATGAAATTTGGAATGTAGCCTCCTTAGGACTTACACTTTAAGCAGAATAAGCCCAGGATCAATTTGGGGGCTCCTAAAGCTTATTATAAATTTTATAATCACACCAAAGTTGCAGGATACAAATTTGCGTTATACAAAAAAAAAAATGTAACGTTGTGCAAATGACTTAATTTCTCCCTTACTGCGAAAAACAGAAATATCCATGATCAGACGTTTTTGTCAATAAGGGAGAAATTAAGTAATTTGCATAGAGTCGTTCATTTGCATAAGTAATTTGCATAATTTGCATAAGTAATTCAAGTCGGGAAAATGTAAATTTTCATGAAGTCCGTCCGAAGAATGAATTGAACGGTAAAATGTGAGGGGTTCTGCACCTCAAAAAACATAAAGTGGTTGAAAGTGAAATATTAATAATTAATTATTGGGATGTTTTTGCTAATTTGAACATCAAACGTCGCTAAAATTGGTATGTGAGCTGTTTCTCAAAATCGTTACCTGATTCGAAAAACGGGTTTCAGATTTGGCTTCTGCATACTGAAAAACCCCAACACCTATTTTTTGTTGGCCAGTGTTGTCGTTCTCCCAAAACCCTTTCTTAGCGGACTATCGGCCTTAAATAGGGAAATATGATGGAGAAATACATTTATGTTAAATATTAAGTTTCTATGTAGAATTCAAAGTCGTGATTCCCAGTCTTTCGCAAGAAGGAAGAGAAATCATTGTAGTGAGTTTACTGATGACACCGAAATTCTCTGAAGGTTCAGGGAATTCAGCTTTCTGTATGTTCATACGTCTAAGTTGTACTCACTTGTTCTTGTGTTGACTAGAATGATACAGCTCCGAGCGCAAACACGAAGACGGCTGACCGTGTACTGGTCGTCTTCGCAAGGTTGTGCTTCATATTTAAGTTGAAAAGGGAAGGATCTTAAGGTGTGTTCTCCGTTTCGTCATCCTAAAGAACAAACACCGCTGTCGTTTTAACGAGATATAAGATTCTTGCAAACAACTGGCTCATCGTATTGGGAAATTCCTAATTTTAATGTCACGTCTCTGTTCGGAATATTCACATGGAATTGGGTATTTTTAATAATTTGGTCTTCGGAATGAATATTACTGGTAAATATTTATCCATCACTGGTAGACACATTGATGACTACATTGAATGTGATGCGTTCCTTCTGTAAGCGGTATCAATCATAGTCAATGGTTGTCATGTTGTACATAACTATAGAGATTTATCCTTTTAAAGGGTACAATGGCAGTTTGCTGATTCCCATTTGGTTATTGATTTCCTTCTGTTTCAGGGTCTGGCCATGTGAGTTCTGTCGGGAAGGACGTGGTAACTGCAGAAATCAGAGACAAGACTCCCACTCCCAACTTGCCGGCACAAGAGAGTAGTCAGGATCCTTTGTCTGATCCGTCGTTCACGGAAATCCCTCTAACGCCCGGCTCCAACGTCCCCGCACATCCGGTAAGCTCGTCTGCTCCTCCTGTCGGACCTCCCCCGTCTTCAGGCCCTCCGCCGTCTACAGGTTTCAACAGATCGGCACCGTTGTCGAGGTACATTCCGTCTAACTTCATACAAACGTCCTTGCCGACCCCAGCACCCCTGCAGATATTACAAGGCGCACCGTCAGCTCCTGTAGGTGTATCGGTTCTCAATCCAACTCAAGTAGAACAGTCAGCAGAAACTGTTGCTGCTTCAACCGGTAACTCTGTTCCAGAGTCTTTGCAATCTTCGGTATCCCCTCCGTTACAAATCCCGTCAGTTCCAAATGAACAGAAGGTGCCTGCCATCCCAGAGAATCCTGTACAACAAGTTACTCCAGTGAGCCCTTCTTCAACTCCACATTCCGCTGCTTCTCCACTTGCTTTTCCCCAAGTTTCTAACACCAGCGTACCATTATCAGCACCACAAACGTACAATTCTTCATCTAGGTTTGCTGCCTACAATCAACCACTATCCCAGCCTGTGGATACCAATCCATCAGTACCTTTACCCTCATCTGCTACACAACCTGCTGGCGGAGTTCCATTGATTCCAAAAGCAGCATTTCTACCTGGATTCCCTGCATCGTCGAATGTTCCCTGCACTTTACCAACAGCACCCCTACCATCGTCGCAATCAACAGATTTCCCATTTGTACCCGTTTTTCCTAAACCAAACAGTGGGAATTTCGTCCCTACCTACCCATTCAATATAGTGAACGAAACCCCTATCACTGCTGGACTCGTTCCTCCGCAATTTCGATCTTCACCCAGCCCTCTAAGTTCCAAACATTCTACGCCACCTCCCGGTTCTCAGACGCCGTTGCTGCTATCCGCCGAACGTGGATCTCCGTCAGTAGCCCAAGCCCCTAGTAATCCAAGATATATTGAGCCGCCTGAAGTTCCTGTATCGCTGTCGCCTCAGGCAGTACCTCAAATCAAACCAGGATCACCTGCACAACCCCTGCAAGTTGGACCACCTCCAAGAGGAAACTCGTCTGCTTATCCATCTGCCCTTAGCAGATCTGCAGGGAACAGATCTAGTTTTGGCCAGCACAGTACATTATCCCTGCGCCAATCAACCATTCCAAAGGCGACACCTGAGCAACAGGTCCAGTTTTTCACACCAGCACCTGTTGATAACGTTTATCCTCCCAATTCTGATCAAGCACCATCTAGCAGCTTCATATCTCCAACTACCCAATCAACAGAAACAGAAAAGCCAAAAGGTTTCTTGTCCTCAGCAGCATCGTACTTCAACATAACTGGGGAGTCAGGTACTGCACAATCACCTCAAAACGATACTGGTTTTTATCAACAATTTAATCAACAGAGCCCACCACTTTCTTCTCCGCCTCATTCCAGTCCAGAAGCAACCAACTCTACTGCTACCTCTGAAGTTGGACATAAATTACCTCAAACAGGAACATCCATATCTACATCGAGTTATTTCCAGACTATACCTCCAGCATCTCAACCATTACCTCCATTTTTGCATGATTCATCCACTCATCGGAATCCACCAATACCTTTTGTTCCACCACCTGTATCTTCGGCTCCATCTGCTCAACAGAACCAATCCCGGCCCAGTTCAGTTGGCAGTGTGTCCAGTCTTCAATCTGCGGGATCATTCCCTCCAGTAGCACCTTTCTCGTCAATTTCCCAAAAGCCGTTCACTCACCCGCCCCCATCCTCATATTTCACCCCCATTTCTGAATCAAATAACCAGCAACCACCATCACCTGCTCGCTCGGTTACTTCTTCGCAAGGCTCACTTTCGTCTTCACTTCACCATCCTCCTTATTCTAACCCTCCTCAATCCGACTCCTCGAGTCAGCCACCCACGTTTTTCAATCCTACCCATTTCACAATTCCATATCAAGCATACAACCAACCCACTCCTGTGTATCCACCAAATCTTACGAGTCCACCTCATACTGACCGAGGTTCTGAAGAAATACCAACTTCTGCACCAGCACATAGTGCTCTCACCACAGGTCCGAATTCATTTGATAATATCAGTTCAAGCTTTTCACATGTTCCTACTAGTAATGCTGATAACTTGAGCTTCTCTGCAATTCCAACAGACACACCTTCACAAACCTTCGCAAGTGCATCTTCATTTTTCCAAACAGCACCCGCATGCACTCAGACCTCTGCACCTGAATCTTTCCACGCTTCTTCCCAACACCAGCAAACTGTTGAGACTACACCTGCATCCCCTCCTTCACAAATAGCATCGTCTGAGAGGATTACACCGTCCAATACTCCTCCTCCTTCCTACGGATCGTTGGATACCCGAGATCCAATTGCAAATCCCAACTGTAACGTCGATGATACAGCAGCAACAGTAACTGATGGTAGACCCCTAGAAGCGACTTTGGAAGACTCAGTACAAGAGAGTGGCACCAGATCCACATCTTTGCCTCCAACTGCTTCGATTCCTGGTAATTTCGGTCAAGTATGATTATAGTACCAAATATCAAGTTTAGTTTAGAATCTTATTCTAACACCACAAATTCTCATGTATTATATAGGTAACTCATATCGACGAACAAGTTTGAAGCGACCGTCTTACGCCCCAGTGCCAGATCTAGGAGTATCTCATCTATCTACTGAGCTAATGGGCCAATCACAGCAGCTTTCAGGATCAACGAGAGCCAGCGGAACGATGCAAGACGATCCACCACCAGCGCCTACCTCAGATGGAGGCAGAGCTCATTCAGGTTCTCCACAATCCCCTGACATTCACATGTCATCAGATCAGTCCATGGATTTCAATGGTCAGGTAAGAAAATATAACTACTACATTCCTGGTATACGATCATTGAGAAAAGAGCAGGGTAGAGGACGTCTGGTTGGTTCAGTTGCTGCGGTTAAATCCCACCAGAGTCAGATAACCGTGTGCAGGTACATTTTGAAGTGTCTACAATTATTTTTGTTCCTAACAGGAGGGTGGGCCGTCTACAGGACACTACCGACCTGCTTTCCACCACTGGTTCTTCAAAAAGGACACCAAACGAGCAGTTTGGCAACCATTTTCAATGGCGGACTCGTTAAACATTGAACACGCTTTTGTATCACGTAAGTGTCTTAGCAACCATATACTGGTTACTAAATTGAATTGATAAGAATTTCTCCTTCATTTTAGCTTTCGGAAATTGTGCAACCATGGATTTCACTTGAACCAAACCATTTACTTTTTTCCCCAGCTGATATCACTGAAGCCACCAAGGTGCCGACAGACGGCGGCAGGTATGACGTGGAGGTTCTTCTCCGGAAGAAGACTGCTGTGTACTGGGAGGAAGCTCCTTGCGAAGTCAGACGATGCTCCTGGTTCGTGAAATCTCTGACAGAAGCTCGTTACATCCCTTACGATGAAAATATTTCCGAATTCCTCGAGGTGTGTGATGGATTGTTCCTTCAAGCTTAATTTACTCACAAGTGAACATGAACATATTATTTGGGGCTAAATGACGTTTTTTGTTTAATTCGATTGTTGTATTTTTGACATGGATAGCTGGGGGTCATTCCAGAACTTGCGTGGCTCCTAAAGCTAATTTCTACGCTATTCCTTCTGAGAAGCTGTAATTTGGTATGCAGCCTCCTTAAGACTTGAACTTGATGCTGCCCAGGCCCCGGATCTGCTGCGTGGCTCTTAAAGCTAATTTCTACGCTATTCATTCTATGAAGCTGAAATTTGGTATATCGCCTCCTTAGGACTTATACTTTAACCAGAATAGGCCCAGGATTCAGCTGAGGGGCTCCTAAAACTAACAGGCTGATCAGATATTTTCCTAATTAAGTAATTTGCATTTTTTGTTATAGGAGGAATACAAGCAGGGGTGTTTGAGCAATGAATGGAACCGTAGAATCGAACTAGCGGACGGGGAAGTGATAATACTTCTTTCTCCCAACGCGATGGCCCATCACCAGCGTTCATCTTCGCCCGATAACTGGGGGAACCCTCCGGTAAGTCATCCACTTAATTCATCCAATCTTTTGGTTCTGCATCAAAAATACGGCTAAAGTGTTTTAACATGAATAATGTTTTTGCGGTGGTCCGCAGAGTTCAACCAGAGTTGAAAAGCGTAACGAAGTTTAAGTCACGAAATTATGTCACGAAGATTTTTAATGATTTTCACGTACAACCGAGCCGTTTCTAGGGAAATGAAACTTCTTTAGTTTTCAACGGACAAAAATCGTTCTCCATTCGTTAGAAAGCCTTTAATTTATGCATAAATTATATACTGCCAAAACCGCTGTAAATATCGAAGAAGCTGAGATACAGCCCTGAGTAAATAAAACTGTAAACAACATTCGGACGCAAAAACATTATTCATGTTTTGCATAGCAAATACCTCGTTCTATACAAAGTATAGAAGAGAAAAGATCCGGCGAGGCGCGAAGCGCCGAGTTTTTTAAGAATTTCGTTGACCGTCCCAATCAATTTCCAACTTCAAGTACTTGAGAAACGTTTCAATAGGTTTTTCTAAACACAAATGATAAGCCACATAGTGAAAGATCCTTTCAATATATTGCATACGTTCAAATTGAAATTTGTTCGAACAAATTACCAGTTCTATTCTAATTACAAAGTTAATACTCAAGAATAGCACCAATTCATAACTATACAACATTTTAATCATCATATTAAAACTATGAGGTATTCGATGGAGGACTATTTTATCTTGAATTAATTTTTATTTGTAGTTTCTTAGTGAGATGTTTGGAAGAATAAAGGAGATATTTCAAACTATTTCTGGGCATTAAGAATAGTTGAGTGGGCAGATACTCCTACAATAATTGTAGGAGTATCTGCCCAGGTTATAATTATTATAACCTGATGGTTTTTCAAAAACTGACTTCAATAATAATTTATGGAAACTTTATTAGTATGGGCGTGTCAGAAAGAGTTGGTTAAATGAACCATAGAAATTGACTATCAAAACTCGTTTATAGCACATAAAGACATTAAAACGTTCTCGTACCCAGAGGACAAAATTAGCACTGATCCACTCTATTTGAACGACTTTAAGTGAAGTTTTGGTTTTCTTCGGGTTCCTGTACCGCACTCAATGTTACAAAAAAATTCGAGGAGGTTGTGGGTCCGCTTAAGGCATTCCCATCAAATCAATGATAGAAAGCAATAGACAAGGTAAGTGGCGACCACCACAACATGACTGACGTACGAGGTGTGCGCCCATCTGTGGAAAGGTTCTGAGCTCGAGCCTCCGGTAGTGTCAATGATAGAACCGAGGTAAGCGAGGTGAAACATTGCCAAGAGTGTGAAAGCTAGATTGACCGTGTGGACCAAAATATTGCTGGTCGAGTGGTGTTTATGAGTGGTGCAGGGTTGCGTGCAGGGGCGAGCTCCGATGCAGGCGTCGAATTTGTTGGAGAGTTTCTTCCTCAGGCAGTATTCGACGTAAGTGTAGAGGCCGAGCGAGAGTAAGATGGCGCTCAGCTGGGCGTTGGCCCCATGGAGCAACGCACTGACGAAATACGTACTCATTACTGCTACAAATGTCCCTGCAACCAATAATTTTCTTGTATACCACCAACTTATAATGTGTTGTCAAGCCAATGCTTCAAAATGAGGAACAGGTGGAGGATAAATATGGATAAGCCATCTAAATGTTGATGTACGAGGGACGTCCAGAAAGTAAGGTTAAACGCGCTGTGTTTTTGTATTTTGGGGCCAGAAAGGAAGTGGGTTATTAATCGATTTTATGCCTAAAGGAAGTGAGACATTCAAGAAGAGCTACTCAGACGTCATTCTGACGTACATAGATCAGGCGCTTGGAGGTACTCAGACGTCATTCTGACGTAGATAGATCAGGCGCTTGGAGCTACTCAGACGTCATTCTGACGTACATAGATCAGGCGCTTGGAGCTACTCAGACGTCATTCTGACGTACATAGATCAGGCGCTTGGAGCTACTCAGACGTCATTCTGACGTACATAGATCAGGCGCTTGGAGCTACTCAGACGTCATTCTGACGTACATAGATCAGGCGCTTAGAGCTACTCAGACGTCATTCTCACATACACAGATCAAATGCTTAGAGCTACTTTTTCATTTGGGTGTGATATTGTGACTCGCCCGCTCTACTTCCCGGATCTGGCACCATTGGATTATCATCTTTTCAATCAATTGAAGGGGTTTTGGGGTGGACAACTTTTTTCAAATGACGGAGGAGGTCTAGGATGCTGTCAAAAAATGGCTTTGGAAGGTATAGGTCAGTATACCCTACGACGAGGGTATAAAAAAACTGGTCTAATGTATTGACCTCAATGGCGATTACGTAGAGAAATGGTGACATGTATTGACACTTTTCTGGTACATTTCATTCAAATATATTCATTTTTCAATTTTTAACGTATGTTGTAACCTTACTTTCTGGATGACCCTCGTAGTTATAAACATCTGATATTCATAAACATCTATATTTTAGTTCCCCCTTCTAATCTTAATATCATTCTTCGGGGACCATACCTGTGACATCGTGTTTAATAGCTTAAATCGAGATTATTGATTGGTTTCTTCCTCGTAATTTTATATTACCTACCCCAAGGTACAAATTTACCTCAATTTCCTTTTCATAATATCACTGAAAGCATAAATATGTCGTCTATAACTCAAATGCCCCCCTAAAATACCCATTCTCCCACAAAAACAACACATCTTCAACTATATTTGTATTATTAATAACCCCTTGCCTCAAATATTCCAACTCAAGAAGCGATTTCACAACAGAGCTCTCGCCAAAAGATGAAATGTAGTAGTACCTGCTGGTAATGTGGTTCGGAAGACGTACGTTTTGAGCCACCTGTGTATCGGTAGATTCCAGTAAACGACAACCTGAACGAGGGAGTCCGGAAGCTCAATGGACATCGGTCGGGTGACTTCGGTTTTGCTTAGACCCGCGAAGTGAGCGGATGTTTCGGAGACGAAGGACACGAAATAATGTCCAACTCTGAAGAGCATGGCGTCTCTGTACATGAGCCAGTTGGGCGACGCATCGTCGGGTATCATCCATTCGAGCAGACAGACGGACATTGTGAAGAAAACGAGCGACTTCATGAAACTGGAAATTACTTTTTTCAACCACCTGAAAGATAATGACGTCGATTTTAGCGGATTTACGCCGTAGAGACTATGATGAATTGACAGAATTCGAAATACTCACTTCAAATCCCATTTGTCGTTTTCGAAAGCGGCCATGTAGTCTGTAAATGGGACCCACGGCCCGAAAACCAGAGTTCCCGGACACAGAGCGTACCCGAGGAAATCGTAAACATTGAAAGCTTTCGCTGATGAATGTTGGAGGTCGAAGGCGTATGATATGATCTTCATGCTCATTACCATTTGGGGTCCTCTGATTCTCTCCCATGTCGCGTGATTGATGAAACCGAATTCAGCAATCAGTAAGTAAAGTAGGAATGTGGCTGATAAAATGTAACCACGACACCTAAAAAACAAGAGCAGAAAACCAAATGAGAAGAACCAGTGGTTTCAAGACATGGAGATGTAACAGTGCTTATATTATTCGACTATCTGGATATTTAGTTTTTACCGTATACTCAGAGCCTGTGAGATTTTCAGCGAAGTGCACCCAATCACAGCCAACAAAGCTGTGTAAACGGCATTATATCCGAAAACGACGTAAAGTACGTAAATCCCGGCGGTTGCCGACGTCAAATGATGAAACGGATGAGAAATTCTCACGAACTGAGTCAGCGTCCGAAACACCAAACAGACGAGAAATACGTGTAGGAGATTCGAATACGCGTCTAGAATCGTTGGTTTGAGGCAGTACCGGTATAAAGTTGAAATACTCGTGGTAAACGTCGACAAATCGTCATCGTCACCGCCGTCCGGGTAGAAATAATTTTCTTCGTCTTCCAAAAGATCGTAGGCGTTCGGTTCCGGAGCAAGATCGTCGTACATTCTTCATGAAATACCAGTGCTCTTATCGTATAATGTTTTCACGACGCGATCCCGTCATGCTAAATTACATTTCATTTGAAATTATTACTCATTTCAACTCGAGAAATGTCACTTGAACGTAAATGATAACCGTCATGGAAGAAGGATAACCGTGAATTCCTTCTTCCATGGATAACCGTGAGATCCAGATGTAAACAGATTACCAAGCGAGTATAACTTATCGATGGTTAGCAGGTGTAACAACTGTTATCACGTTTACGAAGATTCGGGCTTATCCTGGATCGAGGGCTCTTCTTTGCGCTATATCCTACTTTGAAAAGTATCGATATTTCTAGAAATTATCGAAAATTATCATGTCGAGTACTTCGAAAAAGTATCAGTACTTCTAAATATCGATACTTTTTTACACATTTTCTGAACAAGTGGTATGAAAACGATTCTACAGTTTTGGAGATGTTTCCTTTTATTTACTCACAGTAGAACCTCAAAAATCTAGACCGTCGATAATCCGGATTCACGTCCGGAGAAAAAAATAATAATAATAATAATGCCAAATGCACTGATTGACGCATGGAAAGCGAACAACTACCTACTGATGAACAAAAATCAATTAGACTTTTTTATAAGAGCCCTCACAATGTGTAATATTCTTGCACTTCGTACTGTAAGCAGGTACAGGTTTTAAAAAATGTGTAGTTGATTTAAAAAAAAAAAATTGTTTCAGACGATGCAGCAAAAACCCAGAATAGTCAAAAGGGGCCTCGAAGATTTCGAAATTTCCGAAGGCGAACCAACTCAAGTCGATCATTTGCTTTTGGTAGTCCATGGTATTGGCAAAGTGTGCGACTTGAGGTTCAGATCTCTTGTGGAAGTCGGTAAGTAAAATTGTGTACAAATACGATTGACTCAGGAGTTTTAGTGTGATTTTAATGTAAGTGGTTTGAATACTATCTCATTTAAAGTTGGTTTTTGACATTTTATGTCTTTACTCTGGCACATAACTCGTTACACAAAAGCGTTACACGAAATCGTCACGAAAATTTCTGATGATTTTCGCTTACAACCGATTCGGTGCTACGGAACTTTATCTTCGCCAGTTATCATCGTACAAAAATCGTTCACCACTCGTTGGATAGCTCTCGATTTACCTAACCATATTACGTTAACCACTGCGGAGTGCGTGGCCGACAAGCTGCGGTATGAGCGTGATTGTTTATATAATTGTTTACACACAGGTGATCATTCTCAATAATTTATATTGTCAACACGAATGCAAGCTTCATAATTTATGATGAACCCTACAATTAAGTATAACAACTACGCTACTGGGGTAGGTGATGTAGAATTGTTCGAAGGTTCTTGAATCACTTCTTTAAAGACATAAAATGTCCCAATGTGTTGCAGACTCGTATGCAAGCATTTAATTCTCGACTGTATCAACAACAGGATGGAGTTGACATTCTTTGGACATTTTCATGTCTTTGCTTTGGCACATAAACTGAAACGGGAAAAATTTGTTTCCTTGATTCACCCTTTCCCTCAGATCACGTCAGAACACAAGCGACAGGCGGGCCACTACGTCAGAGCCTATGACGCACGAGTGTATGACGTCAGACGGCCAACTAGTACGTCAAAGCCCATGACGCACGAGCGTATGACGTCAGACGGCTGGCAGGAGGTCAACAATTACGTCAAATCCAATGCCGTCAGAGCCTATGACGCACAAGCGTATGACGTCAGACGGCTGACCAGAGGGGTAACTAGTACGTCAGAGCCTATGACGCACGAGCGTATGACGTCAGACAGCTGGCAGGAGGCCAACTAGTACGCCAAAGCCTATGACGTCAGACGGCCGGCCGGATGCCAACTAGTACGTCACAACCTATGACGCACGAGCGTATGACGTCAGACGGCTGGCAGGAGGCCAACTCTTACGTCACAGCCTATGCCGTAAGAGCCTATGACGTCAGAGGGCTGGTTGGCTAGGTGATTGGGTTTTCATTGTATTTATTGATCACATGTCAGGTGACAAGTTATACACCCTTGTATAAGGCTTCTCGTTCCTCAACTCAATTCTCATGGTGACTGAACTATACTGCCGTCCTTACCAAGAAGAGCGCATCTCCGACACTCGAAATCTTCAGTAGAAGCAATTTTCGTTTTCTAAGTTTCGCGCCCAGTTAATTATACCTTTACCCCATTTTTGGGACATTTTAGGGTAGGTCTATTCATTCTCCAACTTACTACGGCTTTTGTTCCATGAAAATCCATGTCAAAAGCCGGAAAGGGCGTATCTTGTTGTCATAACCAATTTAGAGGAGATACGTCCTTTCCGCTTAAGAAGCAACGGTGATATTCAAGATTCCAAGCATTCCAAGCGTTTCCCTGGCATTTTTTAGCCGTGGTTTCAACAAGATTCGTTAATTTTTTCTTCATTAAGCTGATTATTCAATTTAATCATTGGAAATGTTAAGTGAAGAGCTTCCAGACCACTTTGGTTGGTGACTTATCTCCAATAAATCACTGAGCAAGACACCTAACAGTGACCCCGCAAGCTTGTAATAGCAAACACACGAGTGAAAGATGGCGTTAACTATAAGTAAAACTTTATTAAAAATGGCAAGAAAATAAGTAATGAGAGAAAAATTCATCAAAGGAGCACATTCAATCCGTTTCAAAAGTCCATTTTTTCCCCCCCATGCATTTTACGATGTTTTCTATCCGGGTGCTGTCAATCCCAGTCGGCTGGAGTCGGTCCTGGAAGTTTGCCAGATTTTTAAATCTAGGCTGTCTTGATGTTCACATCTTCGACCTCGTCATTACTGGATGCGTTCATGCATTTCATGTTTGTAGAATCTCGTTGAAATATGACTTCGACCATTTGTTGTGAATATTGTCGTGGAACATGTTAGGCTCCATCACTACAATCCGCCTTTCATGCTTAGGAAAAACGACATACGCCCAATAGCCTAAGGATTTCAAGAAATTTCAGAAATACGCCCCTTTTCACTAGCGTTTTTGTGTACCTTTTCGTACCCATAGGTACACGAATGACGTATCATCAGGTGCAGAAGCCTTCAAAGATTCTAGATTTGCAAAAATCAGAAAATAACGAAACCCGAGATACACCCTTCTTGCTAAGGACTGCAGTATACATGTAACGAGCTCGTTTCTAGGGATATTACCTACAACTTATTATTTATTGCACTGTCCGGAAACTCCTCGTGATAACCGTTCAAAATCAATCACAACCTCACGAATGACACAACTCGCCTGTCGGATGAGTTTTAAGAAACGGCCTTGTGTTTCAGTGGACGACTTTCGGTCAGTGTCCTTGCAACTCGTCCAGTCCCACTTTCGGCGAGCGTCGGAGTCCGGGCAGGTGGGTCGGGTTGAAGTCCTTCCCGTCGAGTGGCACCAGGCCCTCCACACGGAAGATATCGACAAGAGATTGGCCGACATCACTTTACCCAGCATTCCCAAAGCTAGGGAATTCACGAATGACACAATTCTTGATGTCCTTTTCTACTCAAGCCCAATGTTTTCAGAGGTAAAATGTCTCGAATTTGATTTATTTTACGATACTGTGATAAAACGCTTAGTCCACACTAAAAAAAATTTGTTGTGCTTTCAGAAAATAGTGCAAGCAGTTGGTGTGGAGTTGAACAGAACTTATGACTTGTTTATGCAGAGAAACCCAGGTTTTGCCGGCGGCGTTTCTCTCGGCGGCCACTCTCTTGGCTCTCTGATTCTCTTCGACATGTTGAGTCATCAAAAGGAGTTGAAGCATCATCAACCCCCTAGAAAGGTTCAAAGAGTTAGTTGCTATTTTTTCTCCTAGTTCAAGTATTCAGATAGACAGCAGTATGTGTGAATTCATGATATGGATGGCGTTCTTGAAAAATTAACTGTGGAGCACCCCAAGGATCTGTCCTTGGCCCCATTTTATTTCTGATACACATAAATGGTCTGTTTATTTTGAAAATGTGTAGCCTTTAAAGATGATATAGCTATTTTAATAAAGGAAGAGTCCTGGGAGCTAACACTCTCTGTGGAAGAAGTGATTGTCTATGTAGTAGCCAAATGGTTTAGCAAAAATAGTCTCACCACGAACATTCAGATCAACATCTCAAGTCGAAGGATCATGTAGCAGCATTGGTCAATAAAATCAGGAAATCCATGCTTCGAAATTGGCTAACAAAAGAAAATCTTAAAATGGTGGCTTATCCTCATGTATACATCACCTCCAGTTATGGTATCAGTGTATGGAGAGGTACTTAAGCATCTAACCTTTATAAAATAAACATATCATTCGAGTTTTAAGAATAGCACCTCACTAGGTATATGGCCATCCGTATTGACCTAAAATTATAATTGAGCCATTTATTTTCGCAGGAAGATGAAGTATCAGAACTTGGTGCTCACAGGGTCCGACCTCCAATTCAAAGGCGGATGTCCTATTTGTCCATTGGTCTGCAGGGAGCCACCCAACCGACGCTGAATTACCCGCAGCTGAATTTCTGTCCCAATGCATTCTTCGCATTTGGTTCCCCGATCGGTAAGGAACACTCTCACTTTGTGGTATCATTGTACTATATCGCCTACTGTCTCAATCATTCCTTGAATACACCCCCTTTTTATAGCGCTTTCCCAACTCCTTGTAGAGAATTTTCGAAGAAAAGGAAGCAATCTCGAGTTTCAACAAATGTTTAAAACTCTAGATTGCTTCCTTTTCTTCGAAAATTCTCTACAAGGAGTAGGGAAAGGGCTATAAATAAGGGGATGTAGTCAAGGAGAGATAGGAGGATCTGGATCGGAGTTTGGTATGAAATTTAATTTTATACCAAAATCCGATCCAGATCATCCTCAATTCACTGCCAAAAGACACAAAAAATGTCCTGCTGCATGACTGGATTGTTTTTCTTTCCCCGACGTCCAAGAACGTCGTCCATAACGCGGATTTACTTGTGGCTACAAATGTTATTCAGATGCTACCTATTTTTCAGGGATGTTCATCACTGTTCGTGGAATCGAGAGTTTAGGCGAAGATTTTCGTTTCCCCACCTGCCCCAAATTCTTCAACATTTTCCATCCTAACGATCCTGTCGCTTACCGTATTGAAGCGCTTATCAGCAATGAAATGGCCAACATCCCTCCCGTTCTCATTCCTCATCACAAAGGAAGGAAACGGATGCATCTCGGTGAGTGTTTTTTGCTATTTCAATTTGGCAATATGTTCAATTTAAAGCTTTGATAGGATGTCTCTCTGCCAAGCGCTTCTTGATTTTCTCACAGCCTTAGCTATTTCAACGTCCACGTCTTGGATGGTCCCATATGACCTCAGCAATTCCACTTGTGACCCCCAGATAGCTGTTTCAGAGGGAAAATAAATACACAAAATCCAAACGATCTACGAATGAAACCCTCATTTGACTGCCAGGACTCCTAACATAATGACCACTAAATTGAAAATTCCTAACCAATACAAACCAGTGTAATACAATAGGGGTATTCATGGTCCGATTTGACCGTCGAATCGTCGTAAATCGAAGACGTGGGGTTCATGAGGCTCCATGCCGTTTCCACGTCGAATCGTCGAAAATCGAAATGCGCTAGTGCTCCTCGCGGCTTCCAGCAAAAACTAAATCACTTCTTATTTGGGGAATTCTTATCTCATAACACGAGCTTCAGAACGTCTAAAATCAGTATTTAATTCCCCTGCAAGCGGTTTGTTAGTCATTGTATCCATTTTATTTTCAGAATTGAAAGAAACCATGGCGCACATTACTGCAGCATTGAAGCAGAAGCTGGTCCATTCCGTGAGATCGACATGGAACACTGTTTACCAGCTGGCAATGTTCCAACGTCCTGATTCATCTTTGCAAAGAGAAGTTAACAAGGTGCGTTCCTCTAATTGAATTTTCTCGAATTCCCTACTCTATTGAGAAGAAACTGGGCACAATTGTCTAAGATTTTAGAATCAAAAATACTTCTTTTTAACTACCCATCTTGTGTTGATTTTGATTGTACAAATTCACTATGTTTGTTTCAATTTTGCTGTATTTACTGCATAGAAATTAGCTTTAGGAGTCACTCAGCTGATCCAGGACTCGGGCAGTGTCAAGTTGAAGTTCTAAGGAGACTACATCCCAAATTACAGCTTCATAGAGTGAATAACCTAGAAATTAGCTTTAGGAGCCACTCGGCTGATCCGGGGCCTGGGCAGCGTCAAGTTAAAGTTCTAAGGAGACTACATACCAAATTACCGTTTCATAGTGCTTAAGCTCAGGATCATCTCTAGTGATCATATCGCTCAATAACCAAAGCGTTTAAATCCGTGTCAACTGCATTGTGATGTTACAGGCATTAGAGGACGAAGTGCTTCACGCCCCTGACGTTGAACCTCCGTCTCCGTCACTGTCATCGGCTCAATCAGTCGCCGAGGACCAGGGTTTAGAGATTCAAGTCGGCTCATTGAACGGAGGGAACAGAGTGGATTACGTCCTTCAAGAGGCTCCTCTAGAAACATTCAACCAGTACATCTCCGCCGTTCGGAGCCACGTCGTTTACTGGTGGGTAGCGGTTTTTTGGACAACACTCGAATACATACACAAATAGGACATAGACGTTGACCAGGATACGTTATTTCTTACTTCAAGACATTTTAGAACCCTGTAATGGGCGTTTTTAGTTCAAGAATGAAGACAAAATAAATTTTTTAAATCGATACACTGAAGAAATGCCTGGAGTAATTTGACGTATATCCCTCTCATGCATTCTCTAGTGGGGAATCGATCAAGAAGGATGTAGAAACTTGATGTCGTCACTCTCCCTTTAATTATCTATTTTTAATTCTTCTTATAACCCACATTCAAAATAATAGTACAAGTACACTACTGGTACCATTATAACACAACGATTCATGTATTCCTCCGTAGAGTACTACAATCTTCTTATTATTTGTTATCAGGGAGTCCGAGGACACGATGCTGATGGTCCTCAAAGAAATTTACCTTACCATGAATATCAAGTCAGATTCCCAAGTCCCACAACAGATTCTACCATTCGATATCAACGCAGAAGACCACTACAGCGAGTATACTGACAGCATAGGAGCCCCTCCTTCGACGTTCATCAGAAAATGAGTGGTTTTCTCTCTTGGCTATGATAGTATTGAATGTATTTTGTTGAATGATTTAAGTATATTTTATTAGCGTTACAAACGCGATATTATATTTGTATTGTAAATTGACCAAATTATATATTTTTGTGATTGTTTTTCGATATTTGGTGTTTTCAACCCTTGGAAATTCTGCTCTTAGAAAATATCGTCGTTTTGCACTTACATTGTTAAATATTCCTTTTTGGTGAAACAGTGAAAAAAATTGATTTTGGATCGAATCGAGGTATTCATTTCAGGTGAAATGGACCTTCGGCGAGACTAATACTCGACCCAAAAACGTCGAATCGATCTATTCATCCGAATTTAAATTTGATTTGAACTTCGATAAGATTACACCAATGGCACCATCAGTAAGAAACTATCGATGTCTTGATATCATGGAACTCAAAAATCGACGTCTTCGAAACCGATTTTCGTCACTTCGCTAGTTACCTCCTTGTACTCCTTAACCCTGCGAATAGCGGGTGAAAAAAATTACACTAAGTACCAGGTGGGGCCTCTGGCGACCCCACTTCTTTATTCCTTGACTTTTGTTATTAAATGCATTTTTTTTAATTAAAATTATTAGGATGAGGTCACGGACATGCTAAGTAGTTATAACTAATGATAATAACAATAAAAATAATAAAATTTTAGTAGATGAGCTCAAGATAGTTTTTGTTAATAAATTAGTGCATTGAATAGAGGAAAGCAAGTTCAATAAATTTTTAGATAGGTAGGTATTTTAAAACTGAATTTATTAAAAATTTTCTCTTAAATTACAAAAAAAACTTAAGAAAAAAATTGTTTATAGCGAATTTTTGCAAGTTCTCGATCCAAAATTGTTAAAACTTGAACTTCCGAAAGGTTTCCATACCAAAATCCGTCTCAGACCATCCTGAATCTACTGCCAAAAGACACCAAATGTGTCATGTGTCATTCCAGACGATAATGTAATATTTTATATCATGCATAAATACATTCATAAATATATAACGTTGACTACAAATTTTAAATTTAGTTTTTTTTTTACCATCCAGGAAATTTCTGTTTGACAAGCTGCCAATGTCTGTTACTCGGAGAGTTTCGTTCAGATTTGAAAAATTCAAAGAGCCATTTAATCGTCAGGAGTCGAACTATCTGGCGACGTTGGAAGGTTTTGAAGGCTGAGTTATGCTAACAGGAGACCTTTTTTTTTTCTTCGTTTATGGAAGAAGTAAAATTTGATTTGTCGAAGAAACCTTATAAGGAATAGACGTTTCTTCTGCAAAAACAGCCATCTCTCTATCGTGTTTTCCACGGAAACGAATACCCAGAGACAAAAACCGACGACGCCATTCAAAAGAGCATGACAAATTAATGTAGGTAGCATATTAATCCGAATTTCGCCAAAAATTGACAACGTTCTCCTGTAAGCTGACGATATGGTGCAGAATTCGTTGATGTATAACCTGGAAACGGGTTTATAACGATATTTTACTTCAATTTGGAGAAAAAAGGCAAAATAATGTTTTCCATCTCGATATTGTGACCTTCATATTATGACCATCTGGCACATGATCACAATCATCACATTAACCCTTACAATCGATTCCACTGGTTGGGCATAATTCCGCTGGTAAAAGTGATCATGAAGTTGCAAATTGTCAGTTTTTCTTTATTTTTTGCACTATTGCAAAAATTTTAGTTTCTTTATTTTCTTTAGTTTTTTGCACTATTGCACTTTAATTGCACTATACTGAATTTTGTTTGATAAAACCGACCATGTGCCAGATGGTCACATTTTGCGGATTCCTGTTGCCATTCCTGGCAATAGTGACTCAAGTTCGTTTTCTGCAGAAAAATCACTATAATTTTAATATTTACGGGATTTTCGAGGGTTTTTAAATTTAGGGACTAGGACGATTTTCGACGTTTTTGAACCCCTCAATTCGATTCAATTCAACCTTTTTCGAGTTTGAGACATTTTCGAGTCGAATTTCGGAAATTCCGATGAGTCAATCTAAATCTTCATTTATCAGAATCGATTATAACAATTTTTCGACGTTTTTGAGTCGATTTAGGTCTTCAGAAGGACATTCATTTCAAAATCCCTTCATTCAGAAGGATTTCATTCCAAATGAACCCCTGATGATTCAATTCAACTGATTTTTGGACAATATGACTGGATTTTTTATGATAACTAGAATGATAACGTTAACTAGAATCGATTACACCAATTAATCGGTCCTTGAAATCGATTATTATTGCAGAAATAGAAATACGTATTTTTGATCACGCTTCAACATGATAATATCATATAATATATTATACCTATTATATACTCGGTCAAAAAAGGCCCACCCCATAACTAAAAATCGATTTCCCGCTGAAAAATCTGCCTAACAAATCGATTCCAGAATGATCGGAGGTAATACATTGATTTTTCGATTAAATCGATTTTCACCCCTAGCTCGTGCCAAAGTTCAATCATTGAACTTCAATGTACACAAACGTAAAAGTGTGTTTAGTTGATGATTTTTTACAGTCAATTAAGCGGTTGAAGTACATTGATAAGCAGTTGATTAGGCATTTTTGCAGTCGATGTAGGCAGTTGTTGGCTTGTAATACTCGTACCTAACCAAACAAATATTCATCCAGTCATTTCCGATCTTGTTATTGTTGTCATTTTCCTACCGATCTATGCACGTGCAATGCCTTGCTCTTGTATTCACTACCATTACGCCAGGTTAGATCTGTGGTGGGAAGAATTCAACTACCAAGCTGGATTGATCGTAGTGCGTCATCTGCAGCACTTTCTTGATTCTTGCCTTCGCGTTCGACACCGACGAATCACCTACTTCACCTGAGATGTCACTGTACTCTTGGTGCGCTTCCCCGTATTCCGACGATATTCACAGCTACTTCAAGTCCAAGGAACTCCACCGTCCGATAATCAGGTTTCAGAGCCCTCAGTCTGAATCGAGAGTCGACCTAGTCGATTGGATTAGAACAGTCGCCGAAAAACAGCGGTAAATATTGGTTGTATATTGAATGTTTACGTCTCAATCAAATCCTCTTTACGTCTCAATCAAACAATCAAATCCTCGTGAGGTGAGTCCGGTACCGACTTGGTCAAATGAGATAACTCACCGTTGATACCTAATTGATAAATGTGGTTCGTCAATTGAACTTCAACTCCATTTCATCACTGATTTGTTCTTAGTTTTGTTATCTTCGACTTGGTAAAACTATAGTATAACGAACTCAGCCCCGATGTTATCACTCTAGAGTACATTATACTAGGTATACTTTTACCTTCGATTTTCCCCTAGGAAACATCTGTGTTATCAGCGTAAAGGGGGTTACATGCAAAGAGATGATTTTTGGGAAATGGAAATTGTAAGTTTGCCCGAGTCCCCAAAATCGACATTTGGATGCAAGCCTCATTTTTCAGTCGGATTTTGTTCTTTAGTATGTGGGTCACCAGTTTAGTTGTACGTGTCTAACGTGAAGGAATGAATTTCAAAACATTTACGTTAAACGACAAACTTGAAAAGAATATAATATATTATATTATATAATATATTATATTATATTATATTATATTAAAAGAATATAATATAAAATATTATTTTTTGGCAAGAACAAATTTGACTCCGAGAATTTTTAGGAACATCTGATCTAAAAACTTGTAATTGTAGTCATACGATGATTTGGAGGAAGCGAGGCCAAAACTGAAGTTGAAGCAGTAGGTACCGAAACAGTAGGTTCCCACAAGTACATAGGGAAACTACTGCAGTATTAAATACTGCAATAGTAATAAAAAATTAGTATTGCCACATTCCAAATAGGTACCTGCTTACTAACTATAGACCAATATCCTTATTATCAGTGATAGCTAAAGTAATAGAAAAAATAGCGAAGAGCTTTTTTGTGGAGTATTTAGAAAGCCGTAGGTTATTGAGTGAAATGCAGTTTGGGTTCTGGAATGAGCACTGGTGATGCGATTTCGCTTCTTAGGCAGGCGACAGTCTTGGCGATTTCCGAGCTGTTTTTTTCAGCGCTGTTTTGCTGTGAAAAATCGCTGCAGCGGGTACCTGACAGTGTACGCGATTTCCGAGCGGTTTACTGGGGGTGCGGATTTCTGACTGGAGGGGGAACATTACGTTTTCGTGTTTAGTATTGTTCTCGCATTCAAAGCGACCACGACGATGAGGTCTGCTGCTGCTGCCGCGGCATTTCACCATCAAATGGTGTTATGTATTTCTGCTTTGGAGGCAGAAGGCCTCCTTTCTGGAAGACACCACCCAAGGAGGAACAATGTGCACCCATACCACAGACAGAGGAACCATGAAAAGTGGTTTTCGGTATTCTACAAAAACATCAGAGAACATCCTGATAAGTTTTTCACCTATTACCGGATGTCTATGAACTCGTTCGATGAACTTGTGGCAACTATTCGACCTGCGCTACAAAAAAATGGCACCAGAAAAGTACCATGGCCGAATCGCAACTGAAAAACAGCTCGGAAATCGCCAACACTGTCACCGGGCTTACTTGGTGCCCAAGGCGTTAGATGGGGGCAAAAAGGTTATAGGGACGTTTATGGATCTCTCATAAGCGTTTGATACGGTCTCGGACTTAGTTGAAGTTTTAAATTAGTTGAAGCGGCCAGAAGAACGTCCCTATTCTGTTCATAGTGTTTATAAATCAATTGCTTGAGCCAGGAGGAGGGGGAACACTGATTTCTCTCGCCGATGACACTGCTCGTGTATCGGGGGAAAATTGGGAAATGGTAAACAAGAAGACTGAACTTGGCCTAGCAGTGATTTTAAAACGTCTTAGGGAACTAGGCATGCAGCTAAATTTTGAAAAATCTACATTTTTGGCGTTTATCACGACTAACGCCCAAAACCCTGAAATTGAGAATATTGAGTGTCACCTTCCGTCATGCGATGGAGTGATGACATGTGGCTGCCCAACCATAGCAAGGGTCTTATTCGCTATCTGGGTGTAAAAATTGATCAGAAGCTTAGTTGGAACATCCAAATTGAGAATATGCTGGCCAGACTTCGGAAGCTCATATACATTTGTAGAGAAGTAAGGAACTTCCTCTCCGTGGAGTCACGGAGGATGGTGTATCACGCACTGATTCAGCCAATTATCATGTATGGTGTCGATGGAGGGAGGGCTGTGGAGAGGGTCTGGACAACTAGCTATTTGTCATGCAAGATCTACTAATTAAAAAATTAATGAAAAAAAGCATTAGGTTCCCAACCGATGAGTTGCTTAAGGATCTGCCCATTTGCGAACTCAGCCTTTCGATTGCCAGGACAGATTTTTGTGCAAATTTGAACTTTTCATCTCAATTCTATCGAAAGTTATCGTCTGGATTGATACATACATAAATATGTATAAGTACATATTATCATTTTTTTAATGTCTTTTGGCAGTGAATTCAAGATGGTCTGGAACGGATTTTGGTGTACAATGTTTTCGGAAATTCGAGTTTAAACAATTTTGTACCGAAAACAATAGTACTTATTAACATTCCCTCAGATTACTCTCCCTTACAATTAAAACATTTTTGTAAGTTAGTAGGTTTTATTAGTTCATAATTTCCAGATATCCTATGTTACAATGACTTTAACATCACTAGGCTGGGGCCAGGGGCGGATCCAGACTTTGATTGGCGAAGGGGGGAGTTGGCGAATTTTCAATTACGACGTAGGCAGTTTGTTTATGAAATGGGACTATCGCACATGAAAACTTTAGCAAACAAATTTATTTAATGTAAAAATTTGGTTTGGTGCAGCTTATTTATTGTGCCTCTTAACCATAAATCTTCTTGAAGGGAAATTATACAGGTATTACTGTTGCAGTTTTTCTAAGCTGACCGTCCACCTAGCAGTTTACATTCTGGACCAGTTCATGGACACTCACAACATCGCCAGTGACAAGCTCGGTGTCGTTGCCATGGTTTGCCTCATGATAGCGTCCAAATTCGAAGATTGGGACTCAAGGTGAGCTGTAGACAATTTGGCCGTGAAGTGGATTAATTAGTACAATAAAGGAACGATATTCAATGAAATATGCATTTTCAGCACTCCGCCGATCTCGGTGATGCTCTCAATTCTCCCCGAGGGGTCGACAAAAGACATAACTCGTTTGCAAGTCATCCACCTTGAAAAGTTCATTCTTCACGGCCTGCACTGGCGACTGGGGTGGCCTACAGCGGCATGTTTCGCCGAGTATTACAGCCTCGGAGCCGTAAGTGACTTGTGACGTACTTGGTGGGTGTCGGGCTTCAGACTGCCCTCATGTGGAGAACCTGTCTTGTTGGCTTCAGTCGTTATTTATTTAAACTTTTTTTTTTTTTAGTATGGCGATTGGAGCCCGGGAACGGGAAAAACCTTCCTGGTAGCAGTACTGTTTGTTTGACTACTCGTTTTACATGTTATAAGTAGTAGCGTGCTGTGCCCATAACCTGTTGAAATGAGACGCAAGGAATAAACGCGTAAACGATAAAATAGCGTATTTAATCACAACTGACTGGAACAATATAAAAGTATAATAATAAATTGAGAATTTTTTAGAGAGCAGAAAAGCACGTTAACACGCATCGAAAGATTAATAGAAGAAGGTTATGAACAACAGCGTTGTCTCTTAAAGGAAAATGACAATTACTGCCTATACTGGGACGTAAGTCCGTATACCCTTCAACAAGCTTCCCTAACTAAATTTGAAATTCCTTCTCTACTCTTTTTCCATAATCCACTGTACCCACTACTCACAGATATACTTTTGGTAACTAATTTTTCGTTGGCCAGACTTCATCCCTGTTAATCATACTATGGAAAGCGGCATGTTTGTGAACTCCTGGATGATTTGAAGTATTATGAATGTCAGTGGCGTATCCATAGGGGGGGCGACCGCCCCCCCCCCCGGGCTTTTTAAATGTGGTACTGAATGTAAGAGTAAATACACATTACATCCAATCATTTGTGTCACACTGTCACACTTAATTCCTTATCGTCTATTTTAGGGAATAAGGGAATGCCAATCATAGGTTAGTTTACACAATGACGATTACGCTCACTGAAGCTATTAGGACCTACAGTACCTGGTACTGTAAATCAAAATGAAGTAAGGTAGCAGATGATGAGGGTAGGGATTTTATTGTCGCGACGCCAGACTGCTAAAACTGCTTAAAACTACCCATTTTGCTTCAAAAATTTCCACATTTTCCGGGGGGGAGCCCCTGGACCCCCCTCCTAGTTGGGGGATATTCCATACCCCCCAATCCCCCCGGTTAGTGTATTTCCCCCCCCCCCCCCCTCACTCTAAAGCTGGATCCGCCACTGATGAATGTTAACATTGCTATAATTGTGATTGGTAACCGCTGCGGAAAACCCTTTGAGGGAAGCTCGGGCGTCAGACAGGGAGATTCAACTTGGCTTTGCTCGAGGCGGCCAGGAATGCGCGTAAGAAAGGCAAAATTGTCGACAGAACATGGCAGGTTTTGGCATATCGAGGGTCTCACGGCAACACCCCACATCGTCACTTTTGGCCAAAATGAGTTATGCGTAACCATTCGAAGCGTCTTCCCCCGGCGGATTGACCTAACTAAGTATAAGTTAGGTAGTACCTAAGTTAGGTGACACTAAATCTCACGATTTATTTTACTGAATTACTCAGTAAACATAGTCATTGGCAGATGGTTTTTTTGGCTCTGCTGAAAAGTCGCCCAAGTGACGATGTGGGAAGTTGCCGTGAGACCCTCGATATGCTGATGACATTGCTTCGTTCGGACGAAGTCTGGAAGCTGTAGGTATATTATTTGTAAACCCACTGGCTTTCCTTCTTCAGGCAAATCCTTGAAAGTTTCCTGTTGAGCATCCAGACTTAGTTTTGCTTTAATTTATTAAATGAAAGCAAAACTAAGTAGGTATCTTGAAATATCACCACCGGGACGAGTCCAGTGGGGAGACGTTTGGTCCTTGTAAATTTGATGAAGCCACGTCCTTCACCTACTGGGGAGCTCGATGACGAATAGAAATCGTGTACGGGATGAGAAATGTTCACGAATAATGGCAGCTGAGCATTTTATGCCAATTGTAATTGAACAATAATGTCTCCTACGCAATAAAAGATTTATATAAATAAACAATATCAAACTCTTCAAGACTTGTGTGATCTTGAGATCAATGAAGATGAGACTACATCTAGCGTGTTAGGCCTTAACAGTATAAGTCAGAAATGGCCACTTTCCAGGACAGTGACTCAAAGGTGTGAACATCGAATATTTCATCATAAGGAGTCCAGTGATGGTTATTACACACTTGAAATCATTTCGCGTCCGAATTCCGAATCAATAAAGTTTTCCACACCGTATCATACGTTTTCCGCGATTTTCATGACTTAGATTGTTAGAGCCAGCTTTGTCCTTGAAGTTATACTGTTAGACTCATTCTGCTACTAGGGATATGTCATATCCCTAGTTCTGGAAGCCAAGGGCCACATCGGCCAGTAGAGCTTGGTAGTTAGTTAGTTAGTTAATATTTCTACAAGTATCTTTTCCCACAAATGGAGAACTTATGTTTTCTATTAATCAAAGAAATGGATTTAGACAATTCATGTGACTATATCCAAATTCTTTGTGCCAATTCCTTGACAAATTGTTATTGTACGAGTACTTGGTGATTTTGAAATTGTCCGCAGGTCGTCCACGGAGATACGGATCCTAAAAACACTCCTCCTCGATCACTCAAAACGGCAGTCCAGTCGTCGTACGACTCATTCCTCGACAAAACCCTCGCACGTATCGACCTGGTCAACGTCCCTCCGTCCAATGTCGCGGCCGCCTGCCTCTTGGCTGCTCGAGCTCAGAACTTCGTCATCCCCCTGTGGCCCGAAACTCTCTGTAAGATCACTCAGTACAGCGAAGAACAGTTGATCCCTGTTTCGAATTTACTTCAGAATATTAAACCTTGCGACGGGGAATCTGGTTATTCTTCAAGCCCTGAAGCGCACTCTGGGAGGAGCTTCAGTTGCACATAATCACTAACCTACTCTACAATTTAGTCAATAATTTTCCCAATTAGTACAGTGGGCAATGCCACTCAGAGGTTACTTCTCAGTATGATACAATAAAATCATATTTTTCTTTAGGTACAATTTTTTCGTTTAGCTTTACAAATTCTTAATGTGTGAATATGAACGACACATCATTAGAAACTATTGATTGATATTGATGATCAGTCGACGGTGTTAAGAATAAGTTCACGTTCCTTGTAGCCTAATGAATGTAGTCAACTTCCGTTATGAAAAGTTCAATATTAATTTTGTACAAGTTTACTCAATAATACGTAAATATATTTAATCTGTCGTTTTTTATATGAAACCTCGAACTGGACACTCCCTTGGCCAAGTGGCTCGTAGCTAAAGATCGGATTTCTACGCAGCATAGATGCCCCCGAATATGCAGAAAAACTAATGAAGTATGCGACAAATATGCATTTAAAAACATAGAAAAATTCGAGAAATTAAGTTTCAGTATTCGAAAAAACCACTCTACTAGTAACTTTCAATAAGGAATGATCTGAATGATATTCTCAACAAATAATGTTCTGTAAAAGCAGCAATTCGAGGGTCTCACGGCAACTTCCCACATCGTCATTTTTTGGCCAAAATGAGTTATGCATACCATTCGAAGCGTCTTCTCCCGGCGGATCGACCTATCTAAGTACAAGTATATAGTAAGTGTATAAGTTAGGTAACACTATCTCACGATTTATTTTACTGAATTACTCAGTAAACATAGTCATTGGCATATGGTTTTTTGGCTCTGCTGAAAAGTTGCCGAAATGACGACGTGGGAAGTTGCCGTGAGACCCTCGAACTACAAAATTTTTGTAATTGCTGCTTTTACAGAACATTATTTGTTTTACTATTTACAACGTTTTGCAACGTTCACACTATTCGTACCGAACAAAATCTCACAATCGGTGACAATGACTATTCATGTTACTTTCACCATATTATCATTTTGAAGCAACACGAGTGGGAATATCACCAGTTGGAAATGATTTCCACTTTTCTGTACACCTACTTCTTTCAATTATAATCAAAGTTACCTGGCTCAAATTCTACTATTTTCGTGGCATAGAACCAAAAGCACAACTAACAAATGGAACACAACAGTTTGAAAATAATTTTCTATATTTGTCCTCTTCTTACAGATTTGACAATTTTTTGTAATAATTACAAAAAATTATTAATTGAAAAAATTAATTTTAATATTTCGGTCATTTCAAAATTTCGTTCACGTTTACAGTCCTGTAAATTTTTATCATGATTCACCAATGTAGATGTACACGTACCAAGGATAAATCAGTAAAAATTGTGGCCAGGGGACCCTGGAGAAGATACTAAAGTGGTGATTTCTCACTCCCTAGTAATGTCACTGTAGTACTGTGGCTAGAGGTATGTAACTTGCATAAACATTATACTGTAATGTATTCTTAATGGCCTAAAAAATCCAGTAACATGATGAAAGCATATAATCTAAAATTGATATCTAAGTCGGAAAAAAATTTGGGTCAATGCAATCTTACCAATCTATTTTCTGAGTGTTCACACAGTTCATCCTCACTCCCTAGAATATTTCGAAAAGACCCCCCCCCCCAACTGGAGGGAAAAGGAATTTTGGAAGTTATTTGAGATGGCGCCGACACAGGTGGTTGGATATTTCTAGATCTTTACAGGTCAGTTCTACTGGAGGCGTCTTCGTGTAAAGTTGGAGCGTAGGTTTATGGACACTCCCTACACTTGGAGCATTTTGATTGTGGTAAGTACCTATAATTTGATTACTCTTAGGGATAATAATTATTATTCTAGTTGATTGGAATTCGTCGAAAATGTTTTTGTATACTCCGTTTAAACGGACTAAAGGCCTGTAATGGCTGTGAACGGCTAAAATAAAACACCACTCCTTACAATATCCACGGTCTCACAAGTTGTAGGGAGTGAGGATTCATTAGTAGGGAGTGAGAATTCTCCGTATTTGGTATGTAATTGCATGCATAAAGCGTTTAAAATTGAGTAGCTTGTTCTGTACCATTCAGATGCTTACAAAATGCTTGAGCTTTGATTCCCAAAGGTGGTTGGAGGGGGATCTGAAGAGGAGAGAAGAATAAAATCCTACCTTTCAAGTATCAATGGTATGAACGACAAGTAGGCTTCGATTAAGGCTAAGCCGTGAAAAACGCGGGGATTTTCGACCAAATCCAAGACATTTTTTAACACTTTGTGATCCTACTCAAGTGATCAAAATCAATCTCTCCGTCTGATTATGGTACTTAGGAACTTCCCACCAACGAAAATCGTCAAACGTTGTTGATTATCTATCAAACATGCAGCATTTCGATATTATCCCCGAATATGCAAGAATATGCAGCAACAGTCCTAATATGCAAAAATATGCAGAATTGAATTCAAACCAGAGCATCCACAGAAGGCAACTCCTCGGATAAAGGAAGAATTTGCGCTCGTCTTACATGAAGCGAAATGGATATGCAATTGCATAGAAATCCGGTCTTTACTCATAGCACTGTCATAGCATTTAGTCGAATCAACTATTTTGAATTCAAGGTTGAAATATTAAAGTAAACTTGACCACAGAGTAACAGTATATTAACATATTCAACGCCAGAATTTGTCACGTTAATTCAGTTGGGAGTTTCTCGATGAAGAGTTTATACGCTTCGGGCGTCATGAGTTTCTTCTTCGACTCCTCAACGCTCGCTGGATCAGGGAGGATGATCGCGAGAAAACCCTTGTCGTCCGAGTTTTCCAAGAGGAGATTCGGTTTGAATTGGAGCTCTTTATTGACTTCGAGGAGTTTCCCGTGAATTCCAGCCACGAGCTTGTAACTTTTCGTTGGGCAGTTGACAATCGCCAGAGATGTGTTGGGTTGAACTCGTTGAGCGTGGTGCTTCTTTTTGCCAGATATTTTGGTGTTGAGGGTGTTACGGTTTTCAGACACCTGCAAGGCACAAAACTGTGAGTCGGGAGAGACACAATATTTAGGAAACAAAGGGACAGTGGTTATAGATGAGAGGTAGCCTTTAAAATCACTATACATGAATTGAGGAGCTGACATGGGAATGCCCAAAAATGAAGTCCAAAAATCAAAATTTTTTTTCCGTTGAAATGCAAGTAAGAGATGCAACCAATCGGGTGGGAAAAGCCTTGTCTTCCCGTCAATTAGTTTAGTTTTGGCGACGGTCGCTAGAACCCTGTGACACCTTTGCATGGAGAAGAGATCCAACAAGAGGTCCAACAAATCTAATCGGCGTATGGACTTATGTGCATTCCCTTGTCAGCTCCTCAATAATTACAATTATTGTAATAGCCTATACATATAATCATTCGTAATTAGTCTCGGAAAAATAGGCCAAATAATGAACAGCCTTACCCGGACATTGATAATTACTAAACGGGACCTTGTGCAATATGTTCGGATACCCTTCAGGATCAAGAGAAAAAAAGTCTCACTCGCGCCCAGGAGGGATAGCAAAGATATCCTAGAAAAACTGAAGGTTTATGCGAAATGTTTGCACTCGTTTAGTTTTTGGCCAAAAAAATCAGTTACGCCTCTTGGCGAAAAACATTATTCGATCCTGTTTTAAAGTACATGAAATTCCCTACAATTTCAGTGGTAGTAGAACTCTGTAGACCAAGGAGAACCCGAGGCAGAGCTCTGCATAAACAGGCCATTTTTTTTGTTCGAAAAATGTCAATTTTAGTGTCGTGCCTGCCAAACTAGTGGTCATATAAAATCGTCATGAGAGACGAATTTGAAGAAAATTCCATACGCTTTAATTTAAGACCAGAATGGTACTACTAGACCTAATGGTTTATCGGTCTCTTTTGGCTATAGCTCCAAAACTATTCGTCCGATCCAAAATTTCATTTTTTCTTCTGAAAGGTAGTTAAGTTTACTTTCAGACCCCATACATGAAATGTTAATCAAGTCGCTTAAAATGCCCATGCCATCTCGCTCAAAAATCCGTTCTGTTGTGAAATCCACGGTTTTATGGCCCATTTTTGGCTAAAACTCACTTTTGGCGAAACTATTTGTCCGATCCCTACTTACTTATTCTATCTCAAAGTTGTTTAAATTGACTATCAGTTCCCATATATGAAATTTTGATTCAATGCCGGAAAATACCCACGCCAGCCCACTAAACATGTCAAAATCGTTATATTGTGCCAAAATATACACATTTAGCGTGGTGGCATGGGTGTTTGCTTGCATGGAAGACTTGATTAAATTGTCTTCAAATTCTCCTGTCATGACCTTTTTGTAGGACCAGTAGTTCGGACGGTACGGGACTAGAAAAATTACCGTAACAAGCGCTATCTCGGGTTCTACTTGGTCTAAGGAGTTCTACTACCACTGAAACTGTAGGGAATTTCATTTACTCAAACAAGGAAGGAATTACTTTTTTGGCCAAACTTTCGCAGGAAATCTCCAGTTTTTCCAGGATATATTCGCTATCCCACCTGGGCGCGAGTGGGACTTCTTTTCTCGTATATCCGAACAGATATAAATGATCCCGTTTAGTAATTATCAATGTCCGGTTAAACATTATTATTTCTGGAGTAAAAATGTGGCCAATGCAGTTACGTTGACAATTGACCAAATTCGTCGTCACTGACCTGAAAATCGACTGAGTCCACTGACGTTTCATCTTTCAAAAGCTCATGAGAAGGGGCCAGCGTCACGACGCAAACTCTGTTCGAATGTATGAGAACGCAGTAATCGTCCCTCTCATGTCTGACATTGACGGCATAGCGAACGGTGAAATACCGCTGAACGAAATTTGAATACGGGTCTGACGAACAGTAGCTTGAAACTATATCTGGGATGGGTACATCACTCTTAGAAGCCATTGTGGTAAATTGGCCTGAAATATACAAGAGAAACTACAGCACCAAAATACTGCAAGAGCAAGATTATACTACTATATTGACCAACGAACTAGCAGATATTGAAGATTATCAGTTAATTAAAAAAAAGTCAGAATATTTACGTTGATAAAATATCCGGAATCAAAGAAATGTATTTCTCATCAAGTGCTACACACTGAAAATCAAACCAAACATGTTTGTTTGCTTATCACTTGTTATCACCTGTAATCAGATACCACAACGTCTTCTTCTTCTTTACTACTTATCTGACCAAACCGTAGTCACGAAGATTGGAATCGTTGTATTTCTCCATTCTCGTGCTGCGATGCATTTCTTCTGGTTGTTGGTATATATTCAAACATACCAGACTACGCGGTAGTTATAAGGAAAAATTGTAAAAACCAATGTATTTAGGGACAGATCTTATATCTCCTTAGGAACTGGAAATTGACATGAATAAGAAACATCGATTAATTATGAATTCAAGTACAGATTAATGGTAGATTTTTAATGGTCGAAGTTCTCTGGAGGTCTGAATAATTTTGTTAAAGATTTTGTTTAAAATCCGTGTCATTCTTCCCCTAGTTATCTAGGGTCCATATCGGATATTTCTTGAAGTTGGTAACACTGCAACCCATGACCACTCATCCGTCCATGGTTTCCCTTTTTCTATTGCTTTCCCCGTCTTTTCACTGGCGATCTATATAAGAATAGAATTCCTTCTATTTCCCCAAATTATATTATGTACTGATCAGAGTTCATACTCTAGCTTACTAATCATATAACCACCAGTTATTTTGGTGGTAATACTGCCTGATAAGTCATTTGACCTTCACTTATCAGTTGTCATTTGCTTGTTATTGATTTGCGTGTCTTCTTCATTTTCTGTGTGTTCTGTTACTTCTGTTCGAATATTTGTCAATTTTGCTATGGTGAATTGAATAACGAAGATGCTCGGGCGTTTCTCAACTGCTCTTCAAAATGCAGTCGATGTGGTGAGTAGTTAAAACGATTCGTTTCGTTTTGTAATCGGAACTACACGAACTTTCCCAACTTGTATGTCATTTTTTTTACAATCGACGCAAGTGTGGATTTGGGAATTTGAATGGTTTTTAGGGATTCAAACTAGTTAAATTGTCATGTTACTGTCATTGTCATTACTGTGAACTTGGTGTTTAGAATGTTGCTACAAAACTAGTCGATTTCCAGGCGTTGTTTAATAAGCAGCTGATTGACTATAATCGTTCTTAAGACTTCACTTGGCGATTTTTAGTAGTTTCATCGAATGTTGTTCGTTTTATTCGTTGATCTGTTGATTTCAAGTTGGCGCCCCCACCTCCTCTCCACGAGGACTTCGCCTATCATTGGAAGAAACTCATAAAACATTACCTGGACGTCACCAAAACTCGAGAAGTCCCAATAGAGCTGACGAATATACCAGCTCGATTCGACCAAATTCTGAAGGTAACTTCTGCTCAAACTCCTTACAACCTGGTATCCACTATTGACAACTGGGTTACTATTCAATAAATAGGTAATAATTATTGAGGGTCGAACGTTCTTGTACAGACGAGCCAAGGTATTTTTAGGTTTTCGGCTTGAAAATGGTTGTAATTTAATTAATAGTATGCGGATTCCAGTAGTGCACTACTATTAAAATTGGTTGAAATTGAAGGTGAATTGGTTGGTGATTGGTGGTTTTCTAATGGTGTATTTCACTCTAATCGAGAGTAGGTAAAATCACTAATTTTGTTAAGAGTAAAATCACTCGTATACTTCATGTTACTCATAAACTCACCTACTGATTATTGATTTAAACAACCAGCTTGTACTAATTTCTAGATCCTTGCCAAGGAAGATGACGAAATCGAAGATGACAAAAGGCCTGGACCTTGTTTGGAGTACTTGCTCCAGCACAGCCTCCTCGACCTACTCGCGACGCTCGCATCCACCGACGACCCTCCCGGAATGCGCCAGCACGTTTTTCAGTTCACTGCGAAATTCTTAACCAACGTCAAAATGCCGCTATTCGCTCATAACAACGTCTTTCAGCCTTTACAAGTTCGTTAGATTTAAACGTACTACTACATTATATTATCGTCCAAAAATGGGTTCGAAGCGCTCCACCTGATACAAATGAGTGAAAAACGTGATTTTGGTTCAGTATCTACGATAATCAACCTTTGGAATTGCACAGAAAAAAAAATTGTTTTCAGATGGTGACGTTCAAGACGTTTGAATTCATTCTTCAATTCAATTCTTAAATTACAAATTCGAATTGTTTTGTTGTTGTTTCGTTAATTGCTAAGAAAAAGTTACTTCTTCATTTTCTGGATAGAGTAGCGTGATTAGTAACGTAATGAAAGTAGGTATAAACCTAGTTACCCATTACATTTTTTGATCACGATTACGCTTATTTTGCCATGACCCCCAGCCAAAAGACATATCGCACCCGTCGTGGAATACTGTAACATCTCAAAAAACCAATATTTTGGGAATCTGGTCTTGAAGGTTTTAATTTAATGCATGTGAAGTTAATGCATTTAGTGCACTTTAACGACTAGAGTACCACATGCATTAAATTAAAACCTTCAAGACCAGATTCCCAAAATATTGGTTTTTTGAGATGATACAGTATTTCACAACGGGTGCGATATCTATGTCAATTTAAGATGGCATGTATTGTGGTCAATCGTTTCAAAGTTGACAACATAATTTATTGCTGTAATAATAGAGGTCAACCACACAAGAAAACGAAAGAAAACGCCAAAGAAATAGCACAAGTTGAGAAAAGAGATAGCACAAGTCTGGTGCTATTGTTTTATTTACAAATTAACATTTTAAATACATGAAATGAGGCTAGAAAACTTAATAAGTCAAAATAATGACGAAGAAGTTGATGTTAGATTAATAAACACGTTATTTGGCTCTCCTGTAAAGTTGCAAAATGGTAGGTAGCTCATGTGGCTTCTTAAGTGACGATAATATTATTCTAAATCTCAAGTTTCCATCAATTTCGGTCCTAGATTTTAGGGAGTTGAATGGATTCTTTGGATCATTTTTTGTTCATTATTGTAATATTTGTTCGTAATTTTCAGAGATTGGTGACGCAGTGTGATGGGACTTCTCCTGGCCCAACGGAATCGTACGAAGTACAGTTCCTACTTGGGCTGGCTGCGGTGGTCCGAAGAAATCCATCTTTGGTGCCTGTATTCACGTCCAGCACGGTGGGATTGAGTTTAATTTGGATAAACTTTTGGTGATTGTGTGTCTTTCATGAACGACTAGACAGTGGTGCTGTGTATTTCGAGTTGTGGTGTTTGATGATCCTATTTTTGTACGTGGGAAATGACTGATTTTTCAACAATTTCTTTTTTTTGTGCAGGAAAGTTGCGAAACGAGCCCTGAAAACAAAAGGAGAAGTTCTTGTTGTTCATCAGAAGTCAGCTGTTTGTCATCCAGCTGCGTGTCCGATCTGAGCGGTATGACCTCCAACCCCCCTCAGAACAACCCTCTCTTCGCTCCCATGGTCACTTCAGTGCGATCCAAAACGGTTCGCCTCGTCACCCCTCCCGAGGCTGCCAGTCCTGAGTGCGAGGCACTCTCTTCGTCGTCTTCCGACGACAATAAGTCGCTGGTTGTCGACGATTCCGCTCAGTTCCCACTTCTGGACGCTGCGATATCCTACATTCAGTCCCCTGTAAGCCACGACAGTCGAAACCTACTTGAGTTCTGAAGAACAGACAGACTATTCTTATCTACCCTGTGCATTTATTGATTTGGATTGACGCTTTCCCAATCTTTTGAGGCTTTCCAGTATGGAATTATCAAAATTCATGTGTACGGATTCAAAAATTGTTGCCTACAGGCCTTACGGGTCTTGATTCTGGTAGCAAATACTAGGGTGCATGTACTCACTAGATTTAAAAATTCGTATTTATTCAAGTATACATTCAAAATGAATAATTTATACGCACGGAATTGGGTGGCGGTAGTTGCAGAAACGGCCGTTAGAGTTCAAGCGCCAACAGGCCACCATTGTGTTTCCCTGTTAGTTGCGAGTGAGATGGCTTCAGTTTGTCATTAGGTTGGAGAGCCTGCACAAGTTGTAATCAGTAGAGCTTGTACTGTCACAGAACGTTTCATACAGTTGGTTGGGGCATTCCAAGTTCTCTACTAGACTTACATGGACTGCTTCAATTGGTCTGGAATCCTCCTCAGACACACGCGATAGGCCTGAGCTTTTTCCTTCACACACAGTTCTAGTTTCATCAAATTGCGTTAACCACTGGCTTATGCTCTTCCTAGTTGGTAGTTCAATACCGAATTTAAGACGAAATGCCTGCTGTACTGTAACTGGTGACTCACTTTTTACGAACTGAATAACGCAGGAAACCTTGTGCTGCACAGTAGCCATCTCAGTAACAGCTGACAGAGAAACACAATGGCGGCCCATTAGCGCAGGAAATCTAGTGGTCGTTTCTGCAACTACCGCTGACCAAATCCGTGCATGTACAGGTCATAAAAACGTTGAAACTTCCTCCTTCCTTGGGTGGATAAATTATTCATTTTGAATACACACTTGAATAAATACGAATTTATAAAATTGGATTCTTCGTTTAGAATAACCCTGTAGAAAAACGACCACAATATGTTTCATTGTGCAGGATTGTAATGTTCGAGTCAAAGCCTGTCAAGTCATAATGCTCCTGGTCTCCCTCCCAGACTCGAGAGCTGCCGAAGTTATTGTGTCAGACACTCTCCTGCTTTCCAGACTCACTGCCAGGATGTGTGACCTCTACCATTCAATTCCCTTCACCACGGAACCTGGCGCCGTCGACGAAATGCACGTCTCCTGGGGGTGCGTCCCTATTTAGTACAGTTGAGTGTAGTAGGCGGTCATATTTACCTTTTACAAGATAATCATGTTCATGTTGTTGAATTTCCAGATTGGACATGGCTTCAGCTGAGTGCTTGAGTGTTGAGGGATCGAGGCAATTGGCTTCCTTCCTCGCATGGTACGATTTCTGCGATCAGGTATACAATCCCTTCATTCACCCAAACCTTTTGGTGACGTGGGTTCACCCTTGATGCCATAAAAATCTTCAAATCCGTGCAAATTTATTGATTTTTTCAATTTTGTCAGGTTTCAGCCGAAGCCCACCCCACTATTGGGCAGTCTCTAGCTAGAGAAATCCAAGACAAATTCTTATCTGAAGTTTTCACTGACGACGTTTTAGCGCAACCTATAGCAGTCACAGTTCTCGCCAAACTTTTCAAAGTTGCTTCCTCATCATTACTGAATAAAGGTACCGTTGTTCTTATTGCATCTACCATATTGTACCTCACAGTAATATGGTGTAATATAACTTGATGGCCTTCTGAAAGGTGAATCCTGGCATAGTTTCCAGTGCCATGGTGGGTCTGAACCGTCGATTCACACTGGTTTTGATGGTTGTCCCCATGTGGATTTCATATCAACTAACTTTTCCCGAAATTGTTCCAGCGCTGAGCGATTGGCTCGTTGGAGAAACGATCACCAAAGAGTCGCTCAATTCTAAAAAATTAACAACTCTTCAAACTCTGTTATCGAATTGGACGTGCCAAAGGAGCGACCTCGTTTTAGAAACTTTGAGATTTTTTGAGGTGATTTGAAGAATCCAATTGTTCTGGTGGCTCGTTTTGAAGTTTGATAAATTCTACTCAATTATTTTGCTCTCCGTTCACAGGTTGTACTTGAGAAGGGGAACACTCATGTGATGAAAGCCTTGATGTTGATTTACGTGGATGACGGCAGTTTCATTGATTCTTCCAGTACTGGTGAGACTCTCATATTGAAAGTTATGAAATCCTTGAGCAACAAGCTGAAGTTGCATCTGTCATGGATGCAATTGAGTTGTTGAAAAATTTCACACAGATTCTATGATTTCATTGGGATCATAGTATCCCAAATTCGTATGTATTTGGATAATGACCAATATCGTGATTTCAATGACAAAACGAGCGATTTTTTTTTCCTTCAGAGAGTCAAAGTGACACGGAAGTGGAAAATAATACTACTAGAATAACCCGGATAGTTAACAGGTAGGCAATATATTTATTAGTTGTGTCAGGTGCTTTGGGTCGGTGGTATTTCTCATATAGTGGTTTTCATTACTGATCAACCTTTTTTGGTATTTCTTCTAGTTTTGTGAATCTGGTTCCGGTCGGGCTAAGGAGTACGGAGAACGGAGGGTACGAACAGTACCTCGCAGAATCTCAAAGGCAGTACAGCACAGTGTTGACGTCTCTTAAAAAACAAGGAATCGACCCCTACGCTGTTCCCGTCCATACGAAACCCCACGAGCGGGAAAACGGGAAGAGGAGAGAACTCTTCTACGAAGGGCCTTTCTTGAGGACGCTCTTCAACGCTCTCGGCAACATTCCTTACCAGGTTTCAGATATTTGTGTCAAGATTTTGTTCATCAGTGTGAATTAGTTCGGTTGATTTGGTTGAACTCCTGCTCTGATGAATCATTTCAGCCGTACGAAGTCAATTTGGAGCTGACGGGAATCGTAAGCAAAGTCTGTCTTCGGCCCGAACACTTCCTTTCGCTCTTCCTCGTCGAGTCCAGTCTTGTCGGAGTCGTTCCGGAAGCGAACACTCTGCATTCGGTTCTCCACAGGGTCGCCACCCTCCTCGCCTCGGCCGTTATGGCTCGCCCTGACTATGAGAGCTGCCTCAAAGCAACCAGGTTGCGACTCATCACAGACCAATCAGTGCAATCCCCAGTCGAGTGAGTACAATGTTCCCCTAGTTTTCTTTTCCCGTATAGTCACTCACTAGCTGGATATTATTGCTGCTGGACGTATGAGTGGCTCTAAAAATTTGTCACTCTGTTGAACAGACAGGAATCAACCAAAATCACTGGCAGAAATAACGTAGGAAATTGATTAATGAATTGTTGAAACCAGCTAGAATGCTAATGGTGTTTAAAATACAAAAAACATCGTTTCCAATGTGGTTTTTTTTGCACATTTGGAGCACTCAACAATTTTAAATTCACGAAATTCCTCGTGCGGTGGAATTGGGGTTCCTATTGACACAATCAAAGTTTCGACACTTTGAACATTTGTATGATAATAGTTTGTGGACAACAAATATTATGTTTGGTCCATTAACTTGGTGGGATGATCGTAAATCAAAACGTTAACACCACGTCATTCAACCTAAAAAAATACTCTGAAAATAATATGTTTCAAGTAGAAATTGGGGAGCTGTTCACACCTACATACTCGTATTTCGCGTTTAGCACACATTTTGAGCGTTTTTGCACACCTTTTCACCAACCCCCAAATTCTTGGGACGGGTCATTTTTGCATGAAATTTCACGTAGAATCCGAATCTGAATCCACTTGGGAAAAACGAAGTTGGGGTCGAAATTTCAATATTTTCATGAATTTTCGATTTTGGATGGGAGAAATGACTGTTGACACACAAATAATCGGTACTCTTCGTTTTCAGTGACGACAAGTGGAACAGGACTTTCGAGAACATCGTCGTCATAGAAGAGTTGTGCAAGGAGCTCGCTGCGATCGCCTTTATAAAAAATAAACACCGGCTCAGCTTGACATAACGTTCAATCGACTGAAGTGAAATTAATTTATGTTGAAAAAACAATGTATTATATTATGATGTTAAGACTTCAATGGCAATGTACTCGCCATTCTTGTGACAAAAACTCGATTTCAAGTATGGTTCGAGATAACTGCTCTCGATTAAGGGGTTATAAGGAAATGACGTTGAGGAATCATATAAAATCTTAACTCATAACTTTCAGATCTACAATTGCAAACGCCTTTTGTCGGTTTATTTTTGATTGGTTTATTCAAAATTCGGGATCTCGAACATGTCTGAATAACAATAGTTCGAGTAAAACAGGAACTGATATCAATAAGATTGAGAGGTGATTATGTAAAGTGGGTCGGGTCTTATCTACCAGACGACTAATTCCTAAAAGGGTGTCAAAACCCGCCTAAGGAATTCCATTGAATTTTAAATTTTTGTTTAGGCCAAATTCCGGTGTAAATGTAGCTTTATACCAGGTCGTGTCTAAGCCGTATACTATGCCCCTACTCCCTCGTGCAGATCATCTAGCGGGAAAGTAGAGCCTACTGTTTACTACAAATGTAAAACCAACGAAGGGTTCCCAATTATTTCGTTTAGCTTTTTTTCTGTTTAAATATTCCAGTACATGTTATGTAAGTGGTGAATATTCGGTGAATTGTAAAAATTTGATATTCGTGGGGCCATTAGAAAGTGCGTGGATGAATCAGGATTCCTCAACTACGCTTCAAAACAGGGTGATTACGGAAGAACGAATCGGACACTACAGCGTTTTGTCGAGTATTTTTGTAAAACATTTAAAATGATCTGCAGCCGTAATTCATAAATGCTCACCCTACGTCAAAAATGTTTTACAGAAATAATGATAACAATAATTTTTTTTGGTCAACGTGCTGTTCACCCTCCTTGGCTTATCTGGCCGATGGGTTATTAAATAACCCAAATTTTAGGGGTTAGGAGGTGGTGAGAATTTAAACTCGTTCTCTGATCTGCCAAGCTTTCGTTCACATTTAACTATCCCTCACTAAATTTAGGGTTTTCAACTGATTTTAACACTTCCATTTTTCAAGAAAATCTTTTTTAAATTAATGATTTTTGAATGTCTCAATATTTACCGGGGTGGGGAGGGGGGGTTCTGTACACTCTGGACTACCCCCACCACATTAGTATGTTCCATTAGGTAGATTAAGACGCCGCCGTCAGGCCTCATGTAGATACATCGATTGGGCGACGTATTGGTAAGAAGGCTGTTTATGACTGTGATATTACCGTATTATTATCACATTCACGTCAACCCCTTCATTTTTTATTAAAATTTGCGTAATTCGTGCAAATTAAACTTGAATTCTCTCTCTCTCAGCGGACCCGAACTGGGACGGAGGAACAATATGTAGCCACGAACTGTATGTTGAGACGCCCCGAGGGTGTTTAGTTATAACCAAAAGCTTGGCAGAAGAGAGAACGAATTTTAACTGTCATCGCCTCCTATAGGAGGTTATGTCCCCCAAGTATACCGCCGGCCAATAATTTTTCTTCGTTGAAATATAAGAGATAGAAAACTACGTTTTACTGGTCAAAACTTGAACTTCCACATCACTCTCAGATCGAGTAAAATCTACAACACTGGGATTTCCCTGCTGGTCAGGAAAATGTCAAGAGATTGGTTGTGCTTATTCGATGGACACTTGTACCCAACGTAACATTAAATGTTACGTTGGGTACGTTGTAGCAAATTTTGCTACACTTTTGTTATTGTAAGATACCTGTGACAATTTGTTGATTTTATGACTGAACGTGTAAGGGACCGTCGCACCTCGTGATACGTGCAGTGGCATTCCTGTGTATGTTTCGACGCTGAATCTGGTGTCCAAAATATTCGTACACCCCTAAAATTGGCACTCGCGGTTGAAATCAACCTCATTTCCGCTTCAGTAATTCACCAACTGCAAAAATTTCATACATTCCACCCAAGTTATTCGGGTTTTCTGTGTAACAGACCCTCTGGTTTGTACAGGGGCTTATTCATATTTGTCGACCCTCGCTACAGACGTAAAAGTCACAGTCGCACTGAATATACCCGAGGTTCGCGACCCAGTCTTCCACGTCACTAGCCTCATGACCAAGTGTAGGAGCAGCCGCAAGAGCGAGAATGGTATCCAAAGGATGATTTCGACCTTAAGGTGCCAATTTTCGGGGTATACAACTGTTTTGGACATCGAATTCAGCGTCGAAAAATACACAGGAATACCACAGTCAGCCTTAAGGATCTTGAAATTTTATTTATTGTGGGGCTGTGTCGTAAGAGAGAATTTGCGGAGTTTCAGACGTTACATAGATGTGTGTTCAACTCAGTACACTTTACTTAATTTTAAGAAATTTTATACCAAGATCTGCTTATAATTTTATCACTTTCAAGTCTTCAATGATGCCCAACGTTATTTGGACAGTTGAAGTTTAGTTGTATATAAGCATTTAGCTCAAGTATTTCTTCTCATTTTGAACAGTTCGGGTTCAAAACTTTGTTATTCGTTAAACCTTCGTTAGTACTTATGAGTAAGAATTCTTTACATGTTGATTTCGAACATATTTAAACAAATTAAATAACAATGTGACTGTTTCGCTGAACAAGCACATTTACTAACCATTGATTTATCTAGTCGCTTATGGTCTAGTGAAAAAGTTACCTTTTCTTTGTATCTTCTTTCGTGCTATTTTCTAATACAATTATACTATATGTAGGCTCGTGATTTGTATTATAGAGTGCAAAATATTGTCGCTTTCGTCCTTGTATTCGCCTATTGCAAAGAATCGCCCTTATATTCGTGTTACATATTTTTTCTTCATAGCGTTATTGTCACTCCATTGTTGCGTATATAAATACTTAATAAAATGATGTTGGCTAATGAAAACGTTCTACTGAATCAACCTCATAATTTGAATTTTGATTGATTTATTCGTCGCAGTGATGTTCGAAAGGTCTGGGAGTTAGTCGAGGGAGGGGGTTCCATAGTGAACAGCCTCAAAGTTATGAGAGAAGTTATTCAGTTTTTTCGTCATAACACACATCTCTTGAAATCGCAAGAGGGTCTGCCCTCAGTCGAGGAAATCCAGGCTTCTGAAGCCCTGTGAAACAAGATTTATAGGAGGCCAGGAGTTGGAGAATTTATTGAGCTACTAATTCAAAATCATTTGATTCTTAAGAGATTTGCCCTTTTCTTACTGCACCACAAATGACAGATAGATAAGAGGAAGTCTTTACTGCCTTTCGGTTAACATCCACAGGAAAATATACAATTGATGGTACAAAGTACAAATCCTCCTATTAGGAACTTACAATCAGCAGTCTCACTTCGCTTGCTTCCCATACATAATGAAACAACCTATTGACCACATTTCGGTCACTCGACGTGAGTATTCGCTTGTACTGTTGTTGAAATGAAAGGCAAGGCGAGCACTGACAGTATAGGGCATTGAAAATAAGATGCAGAGCAGTGCCGCTTACAATCTAGTTGGAGATGGTGCGTGCAGACTAAACGAAATCAATCTTGACGTCCGAAACCAGGATCTTTGGAGCATGCTTGCCAAAAACCCGTAGCTGAGTCAGCGAGGGGAGGATGAACATTGGCCAAAAGGATTCCTAGAAGGCAATTAGTCCATATTCTGGACAGGCCGTTGAGGTTGTTGCCAGCTGCAGGTCCATATTACTAGAGGTAAATGACAGGGAAGTCAAAAGCCCAGGTATTGTGCGAAAATTTGGTATCAGTACAGCATCAGCAGGCATGCTCATTCCAAAAGACTCTAAGGCATCCTCAAGCTGTTTAACCCAGTTGTACCTGGGATAGCATGATGGCAACCTACAAAGGTTGAAGAGGCCTCAAATACATTTCAGGCAGTTGGTCAGGAGGCATACGCAGCCATTTCATACTGATTGACAACACGCCTGTCTCCGCACGCACCACAATGTTAGGAGTGCCCCGCGGGATCAGCAAGACGCGCAAGTAGAAACTAAGCAGCACCCGCTCCAGTGCACCTCCATACAGGAGCGAGCACGCAGGAAGTGCCATACAACTGCACAGATCTCACCTCAAAAACTCTTGCTTTGGCTGACCAGGCATTGACCCTGAGCACTGACCAAGATGCCCATAACTGCTGCTGAAGCCAAATTAGCCTGACTTATGACTGAAAATACAGCAGAACTGGAGAAGGGCACACACAGATATGTGACCTGTTCCACCACCCTGCTCCCAAACCGAATTGCCTCCGCCACTCTTCCTGAAACTCATCAGCTTTGTCTTGCCTATGTTAATCATGAGACCATTTTACTCACAGTATGCCTTCAGCACGTTCATTTTTTTGTCCATGTCCACAACCGTGTAACCACAAATGATGTTGCAGGTACCTCAGAAAACCATGAATTTGAACATCACCGGCGAAGATGTCAAGGCTTCATAGATATTCATTGATACATAATTGATTAATATAATGATGTACTCTCACCAGTACAAGCTGAGTGAATACATTCATTTCCGTAAGATACAGGCGCTTTCAGGTTGTAGTTACGGATGTGGTGACACGGTCTACTTCAGTAGCAGTACTATTTTTACCGTCCCGTGGTCGAATTATGTTCATATGGACACGTGGAGGTAACCATTCGTAAACATTACAGTACAATTTCACACACGAACCAAGTACAATCACATCAATACAAGATTTACTGGAGATTAAAGGGGGGCGAATAGACACAGTAAGCATATTCCTAATAGCAGCACTAATCACAGGAGATAGTAGACAAATCTGCCTTATTACATTTGAAGTAAATCAAGTAGAATTAGTTACGTTGAAAAAATTCTACTAATCCAAATCGACATCAAACTGGTTTTATACGAATTGATTGACAAATTTTAAGAAATTACGTAGACAGAATTCAAAATCTTTGAAATGCAAGCTGATTGGCTCTCAAAGCCTGCAATTGTGTCAATTCAACCTAAATTAGTTCCAAAAGCAGCACTTTGCGACTTGATGCACTTTTAAGATTTCAACTTAAAATCCTGATTTCCCAATTAAAATAAATAATAGTTTTGAACCATTTGATGGCTCCAATTGTGTTGTGTAAGAAGCTTTCATTTAGTACTGAAAAAACAGAACCTTTAAATCACCCCCCGCCACCGGGATTTGGAGGGACTTTATTATTCCTTGTTCAGGGGACCCTCCCCTACACATTTCTGTAAAAATTGGAATTAGTATGTACTTTAAGTTCCTCCATTTGCCCATTTTTGGTCTAGATTGACTGAACTATGTTCAAATTAGAGAATTCTTTAAGAGCATCCAGAGCTTTTTACGACAAGCTGTTCGTTTACAGTGAAGGAAAGGCCATTAAAAGTCGTCAAAATGAGCGTGAATCAAACTAAGATAATAAACGGTTGTGGAGAAATTTTCTAGTTTTCAATTTGGTCTTAGACGACGTTGAGGAGGGGGAGGAAGATAGAGAGGCCAAAATGTCTCAAAGAAGAGAAGTACCCTGTGGAAACCTACTAAGTTTACCTGAAGAGAGAGAGAGGTGGCCGTCATCCCGCCCCCGCTCACCACAACAAGCGTGGCAAAGACCACAAGCGCGGCAACGATCGCCTCAAAGGAGAGAAGAAGTTCCGTGTGGGAATTTAGTGAGTTTTGGTGACGTTCAACCAACCATTCGACGTTCACCTCGCCAATGTGCACCGCCACAGCGACAACAAACGCCTCGTGGGGGGAACGTGCCATGTGGGAACTTATTGGATTTGAGTATACCGTCTGGTCCAATGCCGGCAATGCGCAGGCCGCCGGAAATGATCCGAAGAAGAGCAGAAGTTCCATGTGGTAACTTACTGAATCTAACTGATGCGGATGACATTCGTCCTCCGCCTTGCTTCGACCAAGATCGATTGCCTGAGCCACTGAGACCACAACGTGCTCGACGACAACCCACGAACGAAGTGCCCTGTGGTAACCTTGTGGATGTACCTGAATACGACGACATGCTACTACCTGAGGAGTGCGTTTCGTCAGAGTCGATGGCAGATCCTCTAATACACTACGTTCCTTTTCCACCTCCGCTGCCACGCCCTGTAACGCCAACTGAGCAGGGCAGAGTGATGAGGTACAAGCCAGCCCCTGGTAAGCAGAAACTGCTAAGATACGTAATACTTGTTGCCAAAGGTCCTCCAAATGCCTCAGTACGAGAAAACATAATTTTGGTTGTGGTGATCACTGTGGTACACCAGACCCATCAGACACGCAAGGCCTCACATCCACCTCAAGCACTATCATGTAATATTGCTCGTGAGGGCCGTCCTGTGAATCAAAAGCTTCAAGGCCGACTAAATTACAGTATGATACGCTGCTGAGGCATTGCTTGGCTGTAGGGTTAGGGAATATTCAATGTAACCACTTCAAATAACCTAATACTGTCCAGTAACCTAATACCAGAAAACCCCTTTTACTGGAATAACTGTTTTGGGAACATAGGGGAAAGGCCTGTGAGGGCCTCTTTGTCGCTCAAATAGTTCTGACAAAGTTCCATCATAGTAACCGTAGCGTTAGGAAATTGTAGTTACCGACAAAAGATTACATACAATCTTACTTTGCAGTGTTTTAGTCTTGGGATTTATGAACAAAACCATGACCGTTTCAGGAAACCCTGGAAGACTCAAACCAATGTTCACCCAAGACTGGTACGAAGATATAGAAAGACGTTATCCGAATGAACCTTTGACGAAGGAAGAGATGTTAAATCTGTACGAATACCCCGATGGACAGGGTAACTCTATGGGCCCCTGGTTTAGGGACACTATGGATTTTGACAGGTACCTCAGGGGAGCGAGCGTTCTTCCAGGAGAGAGAGCGACAGGTTTTGAAAACATCTGCGGGACCGACCCGAACATGCCGTACGGTCCAGAGTCCGGGTGGTACTCGGATGAGTGGCTCCAGCAGTGCGGACAGGAGAACGGAGCAGATGATTTTGAACAAGAAGAAGAAGTATGCCGTGAGAGGTTCAGCTCCCCCTTTTAATAAACCACATTACAAACCTCCCACGTAAATTTACTTACGAGATGTATTAAAGTGTTGTTGATTTGAACTATCTCAGTCAGATAAGGGCATCTGAGGTCCATTTCCTACCTACCCACATTCGCATTTGAGGCAAATCCATCAGGTTCTTGACAAAACGCCCTCAATCACATGTAGGACTGGCGAATAAGTTCAATACTGTTCTTTTTTGTTGTTTTATTTATAAAAACGTTAGTAAACATGTGGTGTGGAGATAAGAACGTTAAAAATCGATGTCGAATGAAAAAGGTACCTACTGTAAAAGGTACAAATAATATAGCCTGCATATTTTAGTTGAAAGATTGTGTACAACTGTTGAGTCTACTGACTCCCACTAGTTGTACACCAGTTATCTTAAAAATGAGCAATTATATTCTTGACAAAGGACCAACACCATGTCGGGCGAACTTCAATATTTCGATGAACAATTTTTAGGAGTTACCTGTTTTTTTTCGTGGGTTTGAATTTCGTTCTGATCTCGTTATTGTGTCCTTCGCGGTTACGAGCGATTTCTATAGCCAGAAACTGTATTCGGATTGCAAGGATGGAGTTGTTCTCCGAATAATCCTCATCGACGTTGGCTCGCAGTAAGGTTCCGAAGCTGTAGTCTTCCACGGTTTCTTTGAATTTTTCGATGAACGCTCTCCATTTCTGCGAATATTAACAACGTGAGATCAATCAACGGCAGAAAGGAGCTGTTGTCTACTAGACAGCTAAGGATGGATCGGGCAGAAAAATACAAAGCAAAGAGTTGGTAGACTCAACTGTCCCCAAAGGACCGAGTACAATTGGGTAAAGTCAAGTACAGGAAGGAAATACAAAGACGGTTAACTCCGGAGGATGGAGTTTTCACAACTCACTAGTTAATTCCGGAAAAACTCTATTAAACTATACATCTACTGAATCACGGTTCCTGCTCAAAATATAACCTTCACTAAAATCGACCACAAAACCTGCCCTGCCCAGCCAATCCAAACTCAACTTTCTGAGACCAACTATCTTCAATATTAGAACACTAAAAAAACACAATACAATTCTAAGCTAAAAACAAAGAACTTTGAAATGGAACTTTACTTGTTTTCCTTCGACACTTTTCATTTCATCCTCGTCAATCAGTTTGACGTCTAAATCGGGAAAGTCCTCTCGGAATGAGGTGTAGATTTGGTCATCGTGTTTTGTTAAACGCAACACTTTGGGATCAACTGAGCATAAAATCTGAAAAAACACCAGCACAACTGTAGGAAATCATTTTTCATCACTGCAGGACGATTAATTTTTAAGATTGACCTTAAATTGACGTTAAAGAGACATTAAAACATTAATTAAATGTACAGTTTTGCACACTTACATTAAAGTATACTTCAGCGTGTTCGAAGGCTTTCATCGCCCATACGGCCTCAACAGACGGCTGAAAACGAAAACAAAACGATGTCATGGAAAGAGGATAGAACCAACGCCTGTAGGAAATCATGATCACTGCAGGAAGATTAATTTGCAAGATTGATCTTAAATTGAAGATAAAGGTCTAGAATGATACAGTTGATGGATCCTTGAAGTACTTTAAACAAGGTGAAAAAAATCCAGTCATGCAGCATGGCTGTAGGAGCAAATTTTCGAAGAAACGATTAGTTTTATGTAAATGTTTCCAATTTACCTGGTTTGAAAACAAATGACGTCTCCTCAGCTTCGAGATTTTTCAACGCTGAATACGATGGTGAAGTCAGAATTGTGATATTTCATTCCGTTATCAGAGAAGTGCAGATGAACCGTGAACAACATCTCCAGTAACAACCACGTTTCTTCATCTTCTAAGTCCTCCAGTTTGCGAACGGAATAAGATATCGCAATTCTGACTTCACAATCGAGTTCAGCGTTGAAAAAATCTTTAAAATGAGGTGTCACATGTCAAACTGTTTCATTTTTGGAATTTATGGGTGATTTTTCCCCCTTAACAACTCCCCAAAACCCCCTTAGAGTGCCCCGAATCTATGTACGAACTTGCGATTGCCAAGACAGATTTTTTGTGCAAATTTGAACTTTTCATCTCAATTCTATCAAGAGTTATCAACAGCAAACAATAACAGCAATAACAACAGCTTCCTTTTCTTCGGAAATTGGCAAAAATGACATGTAGAAGACTGGGGGTGATGTAGGAAACGTAGGAGTGTACGACATTACCTACCTCCTGTGAGTACGAAATGATTTAAAACGAAAGCCTCGAGAGAAAATCAGGACTTATTTCTCCCTATGGTGAATTCAATCTAATTGTTCATAGCCACGGTACTATAAAGTGCAGCACAGCGAAGGTTGAAACAAAAAAACTCACGTCATTGTCGAATTCTTCCGCAGGCCTAGACAAAGTGGATTGAGCGGCTAGCACTTCACTGACGCCCTGAAACGTAAGATACCATTTTCACACACCACGAAATTACTGATTGGCACCTACAATGAACTTTGAAGATACAAAGAAGGGCTCAAGTGCAAGATAATTTGAAATGCACAGGTCTCTGTATTATGAAATCAACAAAACTGGGTATTCACCAATTCCTGCGATATATTTGCCATTCTGAGGAATCGACGAGGTAAAATACACTGAATGCTTTAGTAATTAAAACATTAGTAGGTAATTTAAACGTCGAAACTGGTAGTACAATGGGAGTTTGTCACCAAATAAAACAACGTGCACAGCAAGTAGAACCTCTGAGTGCGTGTATGAGTAACTCTGTATTGCTTGTCTCTAGTGGAAGAAGGAAAACTGACGTCCATAGCGAACAATAAGAAATTACAAAAATAATGGAATATTCTTGTATTATATTTTGTGTGGAGATTACCCTGTTCGTAATGAGATCTTGGATGATTGTGGCAAATATCATCTTCCCTGACCGCATCGACGCACAGAATGTAATAAACTGAACGACCAACACCGATTGTGTCCCTCGTAGCGATAGCTAGATAGAACAGTGAGAAGACGAAGAAGAAGTTGATAATTTTTGCTGATATCATTTATCACCACTGTATAAAAATCTTTGAGTTTTCTCATTCTGCACTATTTTTGGTCTTCCTGTAAGGTTCGTTTATATACTTACTGATAATTTCTTACGTTTGTGTTGTGTGACGATCACCACAGCTGCCTTGTAGCTCAGCTCTTTCGCGTTCTATCGCAAAAGTCGCTCTGCCCTCTGGGACTACAATCTGAATCAACAAGGTTTTTATAGCGGTATTAATTTAGTACGAACAGTGGTTAGTAGATACCTGAGTGCCACGACTATCAAGAGTACTATGTGATCAATCCATTATAGGTACTCTTGAACGTATTACCACAGTGGCTTTCCAGGGAACATAGGTTTGGATATGTTATTAAATACATCCCAGTACCGCGCACTTGTACGTACTGAATGTTCTGGTCTAATATCCTTTCAGAGTACCTTGATATCAGAGAAATTGGTATCATAAATTAATTTTTTTCCAGGGATTGTGATGTATAGTTCTACCATCCCCTTACAAAGAGCTGCCCATTTATTCAGAAGACATCTCTGCTCGTTAGTCCCCGATAAACCAGTTATCGCCGAACGCCGCAAACGCCCGGAACCCACTCAGATTGACGCTCATACCATCGAGCAGCTCGAGCGCAATTCGTTGGTCGATTTCGGGAACGAGGAGGGCATCAGGATCGTTGAAGAGGCCATTAGATTCGCCGATCAGCTGTCGTTGGTGGACACGGAAGGAGTTGAACCTCTGACGTCTGTTTTGGAAGACAGGTACGTACAAAGCTGTATGGGAAGAACTGATTACTTCCCCCACACAATTTTGAGCCTTTTTTTTACCGCCAATCGTTTTCCTTCTGCCCTATTATTCAGTACATGGAAAAGAGTGGTAGATTTGGTTGGATGATGAAAAATCCGAGTTGATGAATAGTACGAGTAGGAAGAATAATGTGTAATTGTTATTTTCTCAGAACTCTCCTCCTTCGGGATGACGTTGTGAATGAAGGCGGTTGCCAAAAAGCGATTCTCTCTAACGCCCAAGTAACGGAAGACGGTTATTTCGTCGCCCCTCCTGGCAATGTCCCTATCGAAACCAAAACATACAATTTGAAACGCAGAGCTACCGTCAAGAATCAGAAAGATGCAAGCTCTCAAGTCGAAGAGCCAAGATCTCGTCAAGTTTCTTAAACATTTGGAGTCTTACGGATTCATCAGGACTGGACCCGAGAAAATGGAACAACTCAAATTCGGACCAGCTGGAGAGATCGTATTTCACAATTTGCGGAATGAATGGTTGCTCAGTACGACTATGTATCGGGAAATGAATGTGTTTCCACACCACACAGATTCTGACACCTCATACAACAACTCTTACATCAATGAAGGTTAGTGTTATAATTTAATACAGCCCGTATAGGTCTCGTAACTGTAAAGGGTCTGCAATCTGTATAGTATGCGTACGACTTGAACAAATTTTCTCATGACTAGACGAATTTTTTTAGTTTCCACCCTTAAAATTTTCCATCATTTCATAATTTATCCTTGACATTTGATGGGTCAGATGTTCGAAATACCTCGTTTTTCAAGTTGTTGACTTAGAAGATGGTATTAGGGTATGATACATATTATGTAGCTTGAGGTAAAATGAATTGGTGGTTTTTTTAATGGATTGTAGATTTGAAGAGCGCCTTTTCTGTGGCTAAATTCCTCTCCGGTGACTCGCCCCCTTTCGGAATCGCCTACAGCAGAACGGTCAAGGAACGGGGCAGTGAAGATCCTCTGTACCCTTCACGCCATGTGGAATTGAAGCAAGTGATATTCGAGAAGCCCCAAGTGTCCAAGCAGTATTTCTATCGTCACTTGCAGCAGAGGAAACGCTGGTGGAGAAAGGTCCGTTTTTTTCTTGATTTGTGACCTTTGTTGAAAATCACTGGTCCTCAATGCCGTGTCAGAATATTTATTTTTGAATTGGATTGCTTATCATCCTGGTTTACTGGCCAAACTATTCTATTTAAGCTTGATATTGGTCGTTTAAAGAAAAACCCCTTTCGTCCCATGTTTAAAAGTGAAAATCTCCTTTGTGGCGAAGTACGTTGAGGCTACAATAAATAATTTGCAATGTACGTTCATAACTTAACTTTGGCCTCTCTCTGGTAGAACACAACCACCATTTGTCTCTGCGACAGCATAAATAATCACGTATTCTCAGTTTTCAGCGGATCCCGGAAGATTTTCATTCGGAGAGGTCACGAGACCCTCTGAATCATCAGTTGTCGAAGAGGCCCAGATCCTCGTCACTTTCCCATGGGGCGTTCACGAAGTTGAGAAAGTCCGTTACTCCGGATCTGAAGATTTGGACAACCTCCCTCTGGCTGACCAGAATGATTTCACTGTGAGTCGTCACCTCTGTAAATATGAATCAATCCCCTATATTAGTGTTTTCTCGCTGTGACTTTCAAGCCCTGTGTAGGTTACGTCCGACAAGAAAAGGAGTTTGCCTCACATCATTGAGAGTTACTTCAATTTGGACTACGGGGCTCTTACGTACATGTTTGATGCCTACACAGAGAGAAAATCTGGTCATCCTGTGCTGCGATTTCACAGGAAATTGTCCCCTTACAAATATGCGTTTGCTGCTGCTTCTACAAGTAAGTTCTGAGGAAATATTTCCAACCACAGTAACTTACAGTTCGTCAACTTCTTTCGTCTTGATATTCGCAGAATCGTTCATTGAATCATCTAAACATTTGGGGGACACCTTTTGCTTTTCAGGTTCTGCAGTTGCCCAAGAGTTGTTCGATATGAGCCGAATGGTTTGCTTGGATCTGAAAAAAGAAGGCCTGCCTTGTTTGTTCCCTTCTCCTCAAGAGCTGGGGAAAAAAGGTTTGGAATCCCAGTTGGCCAAGCACGACGCCCTCGGCATCTGCTACACCGTCGTGTTCAACGAAGGAACTGTAAAAACCGGCCTGTGCGGGCTCTACAACAGGGAGACCACTCTGCAAGTAAGAAAAATCGAAATGTGTAGTCAATTTTAGATACACCAAAATAACTTTACGTTTGCCGAGTGCAGTTTTGAAACTTTTTTCGTGTCCTTGTTGTTTAGTCGAGGGATGATTTGGGAGAGTGAAATTCTGGTGTGTAAGTCAAATGTCGACCCGTTTCTACTGAGATGTGGTGTGGGCGTGGTGGAATCTTAGGAGAAAGAATGAACGGAAGAACGAACACTGACTGTTATTAGCATATTGGTTGAAGGTGAATCTGAGAGAATTACGTTGGGGAAATGATCTGCATATATGATTGTTATGCAGTTGTGGGGGAGAGAAGATTCTGGGGAGGGGAATCTCCTCTCCCGGAGAGAAGATTCCCAGCCATCTTTGTCACAATTGCCAATCTCAGAACAGTGTTGCTATCGACTTCTTCTTCCTTGTAGTAATGGTAGCCCTGGTGGTCTGATATGCTGTCATGGATTCCTTCCTTGCAACTTGTTGAGTGTTCCCCATGATAACTTCTTCCTCGTCAACGTCGGACCCCCTGCTTCCATTTTAAATGTGCAGGAGTAGTGATCAACTAGCCAACATATACCAGTGTCCCTGTGGTGAATCAGTACTAATAATCCAGGCTTCACATAGAGAGTTTGGCGCGACTGCGGTTGTGGGTTTGTTTTCAACGTCTTGTTTATTAAATTTTAAGAGTGATTTTGGTCATAATTTAGATAAAATACAATCAGCAATTCCAGTGGTTCCGAGAATTTTCAGTAGGAAATAATCTTTTTGTCAAGGGACGTGTAAAGATTATGAAAAGAGCATGAGTTGATCAGTTTTTCGTTAAGTTTGGTAGGAAATGCAATCAAAACGAGCACTTGTTATAATATATTCATGTAATATACTATACTATAATGTAATATTACTCTAATTACATAATTAATGCTTGCAGGAACAGACACACATATCGAAGCTGCCCGAATATTGTTCCCTGATCATGAAAAACTACTGAATCTTTTATATTCATGCTGCTAGTTCGTTTCTGTCAAATAGATCAATATTGTGATATTTTCATCAGTGATATTGTTAAACTTTGGACAATTGTGCTAAATAAATTCAATCTACCGTGAACCGTCCATTTTTTTAAACCGATTATATATATATTTTCACTGATTAATCAATAAGTCGAACTAATCGATGAAATCGCCTAATCAATATGACGATTAATCGATAAATTTTTGAAAAAATCGAAATTATTTCGAATTTCTTAGTGAAATGTAGCTACTAGATATCGATGTCGGCGTGACGGTGGCAATTAATCGACAACTTTTAGAAAATTTCGAAAAGTTTTTTTTCAAAATGCTCCCAGACCACAATTTTTGGGAACAACGACAAACGAACAAAACAAGGCAGTAGTCGTGAAGGACTGAAGCAGGCTATAATATAATGTTCCGAAGTGGAGTTGTCAAGCGGTAGAAAATTGAACTAAGAGGAAATCAGCTCCCAGTGTCTCGTTTTCACTTGTGCCTAAAATCATTCTTTTAATAGACTCGAAAAGTATCGAAGAAAAATGAATTCCATTTCTATTACAAAACCATGTGTTAACAAAAAATTGTCACTCCTAGTTATACTTTGGATTTGAACGCTTTGCATAGAGCGAATAGCTATTCATGTTAGGAAGTTGGACGTTCTTTTGATATAAACATAATATGTTTATATTATACTGATTCATTCCATCATCCGAATTCGACTGCCTAATTCCTCGTGTTGAGATGTTCGCCAAGACGCCTATCAAGTTCGCACAGGAAGCCATCCGTTCAAAGAAGAACCCCAAGGAAAATGTGTGCGTGGCCGCCACTGCCACCTGCGGACCACCAGGGCACCCATGTGAAACCTGCATGCACCTGAAGGTAGTCAAAACGCGACATTTTAGTAACATAGTCCAGTAATGTGCAAAATGTCCAGTAATATTACGACTAACATACGGAATAAGCCAAATAAGAGGAAGGCATTCGTTGTCCCTTGGAGTCAACTTAGCATCAGTGCTCACTAGCCCCAATCCTGTCTATTGCTAAGTAGACTCCAAGGGACGACGAATGCACCCTATCTTCCTCCTAATTGGCTCTACAATCCATTGTACACCTACGCCGCCTCGACAATGCTCCACCAGACCACTCGGTCCATATCCAATGTTCTCCATGCTCCTCGTCCATCGAACGTTGGGTCGACCTCGTCCGATTCACTGAATAACTTCCTGGAAATTGCTGTGCCTTCCGCCCCCTTCCTGTGGCTCCTCGCCTTACGTGTAGAAGATATGAACAGAAGCAAACGTTTAAAATGGCCAAATATTGAATACAACCTCACTCCTGACAAAACGACAAAAGATTGACATTTAGGGTTTCCTCAATACTTGTTTGGATACCTCATAATTTGTCATATTTCCAGAACATTTTGGGCTTTATCGTCGGGTGGTTAAGTGAATATGATGGCTGATAAGATTAGGTATCTGTGGAAGAGGTCCTGCTGCTCTGACAGCACCAATCCTAATTTGAGACGCAACAAAGAAGGTGACCATGTGGCCTTTCCAATTTGAACTGCCCTCTGACAAAAAGAGTGATGCACTTGATTACTACGAATGCTGCAGGAGAAAACGAGATTTGCACCTGTACATGACAATAGAAATTTGCCAGCCCTGTGGGATGGAAACGTCTATTTGTTTCAATGAGTATTCACCTACTGTAAACGTAAATAGGAACCATTTTATTTACAATATTGCGGAATATTTTCAGGGACTGTCGACTAAAAGGAGACAAGATAAGGACTTGTGTCTCATTGCCCCCAGAAGCCTTGTCAGACCTATCCATTATAAACGATACTTCAACCGAGGTACCACGTTTTACATTTGGACATCTATGTACTCTATGGATCTGATCTACTTACTAAACTATTCGCCAGACATTCCAATGTTAAAACAAATTGAAAAGTTGAGTGGGAATTCTCACGGTGATATTAAATCCCACGATTGTTGGTTTAATCCGAAATGTAGGTACATAAGAAAGTAAATTATAATATAATTTAGGTACCTGTTCCTCGGTGGCGTTATTCTTACATGAATGGAGGACTTCCTGTTTCATGTCAAAAGTCTAAGTACATTCCATCCACAGGAGTCACTGTGCCACCTTACCTACCCGCTGCAAAAGTCAGTGGACAACTTAAAGAAGTCGAAGTCCCCGACATTTGCAGTGCCGAGCAAATCAACAATCAGATCGTACAACACCACCAGAGAGAAATGAACCTCAAGTTCCAAGGTACGCATTTGACGCCGGTTTTTATGAGAAGGTATCTACTATTGATGTGTTAAGAGTTCGGGTGCGTGTCGGTACTGGTCCAACATAATAATTTCAAGTTGGGGCTCTAAACTGTGGTAATCAAAAGTGAGTCACAATAATAGATATTGTATTGAGGAAATTCTAAATATGATTGTAGATGCTGAAGATTCATCGACTCCATATCTTATTTCTCACAACGTCTACATTGAGCACCACGGAAGATTCACCAAGGCACCAAAACACCTTTTGCAGCTTGGGGACTACACCACTAGGGTCTGCTATTTGGAAGACATCGGAGGGTACTACATGTTGATCGTATCAATTTTCAGTTACTGTTCATTTCGCTGAGGTTTTATGCATCAGAAATTATTTATTTATTCATTAAAAAAATCAGCCATTTCTGCCCGGATGTCGGTTTTTTCGTGGTCGTCCTATCCCGTCCCATGACTAATCACACAGCTCCCTCTTTGACCACGCCACCAGCTCCTTGCCTCCTCCTACCTCTCTCCAGGGCTTGAAACGGTACCTTACCAGTCCTTCGGGTTTGAAGACATATTTAGTTGATGTACGTAGGCACTTAAATATATAATTATTAGTATTAAACTGTTCATTCAAACACTATACACGCCTGTTTAATGTTATTCCTTTCAGACCTGAATTTAACACTCCCTTGGATTTGGCCTTGTTTTTCCAAACAATTTTCACTTACCTCGCCAAAGTGATCATTGGCATGTTGGCTGGGCTTGCCTTAATAGAACTTTGCATTGTGAGTATACTTATTTCTAATTCCCATTTCCCATACATAACACTGCAGGTACTGTACACTGGAGGTACATAACACTCTAGGTATCTGTGACAGATACGTGTATTCAAGTAGGGCGAAGTGTAATTATTACCTACACTTTATACCATTTCTATCTTTGTTATGCTGCCACTATTGAACCCCCACTGTTGAATTTGTACAAACGTAAAACCCCAAAACCTGCTTCCTGATCTCTTCCACTATTATAGTGGAAGACATCACGATACTATCGTAACTTAGCAAGTTTTCTCTAAAGCAAGTTTTCTATGCGCCACAGCTAATGAAATTGATCCCAAGCGTCGAAGAAGACCTGCACGAGTTCTTTCGTGTCTACAGCAGCATATCTGGATCGTTCTTCATGTTATCGTCCATCTTCAATATCATCGCTTTGATCGCCCTGTTTGACTGGTTAGTCCAGTACTACAATTATTTTACTTGCAGTAAAAAGTGGCAGCAGGGGCCCTTCGCTTGGAGTACATTCTCAATAACAAAGCCTTTGGGACAGAAAGAACGGGGCGATTGCAGTAGTTAATGAAAGATCATCTGATAGGTATGTGGTATAGAGACCATAGAATCTTTGGCAAATTTTCATTTTATCTAAGTGCACCTCCGCAGGATGGACATGGCGCATATGAATTTCCGACACCTTTGGGACACTTACCTTCACCGGACCATTTGGATGGTCGTGTTGCCGTTCTTAATCGCCTTCTTCCTAAGGAAGTTCAACGGGGATATAGACGACGCCATCTTTCTCCACGGTGACATCAGGAGTGACTATAGAATCCAGGCTGCTGACAGTCCATTGTCAGAAGATCTAGTAAGACATAAAAATGTTTTCAAACCCCATTTAGGTTTATTATTTTCAATTATTGAAATCTGGAAAATTGAACACACAATATTTTACCTCGTAACTTGTTATGAGACGTACTAGGGCAACAGAGATTTAGGCAAAAGTCTGATCTATACAGAAAGTAATAAACAGTAGTGGGCGAATTGGCAGCCACTGTAAATGCATTAGGTATATACACCAGAATTATACAGTCACCTGGACATTTCAATACTGATAGCAAGCAACATACATCTTCTGTCACCGACACAAAATCTTGGCTATAATTTTGACGTTCTTTCGTTTTTACGCATCTCATAAGCATCACCCGGAAAAATGAGAAAAACGAATCCCATCACATTCCTCTCGTCAAACACACAACTCCACACACTAATTTTTGTTATTTCTCGAGGATTTTCAATTAATTTTGATTCAACTCTCAGGACTTCCGCAAGTCGCTATACAGATGGCAAGTGAGGGTTATGTGCGCAGACGCGTTGATAATCGTCGGGTGGTGTCTTATGGTAATCACCAGAAACGACGATCTGTTCCACCTACACCTCGAGTGCATGAAGAAGTACGACGTGAACGAGGGGCAACGGGCGCACAAGGATGAGGTGACCAATCCCCACCTCTATCATAGCGGCGCCCCTTGAATTTTCATGGATACGCCGTATTATGACAGAGCTATTGACAGATCCAGAGGTGTACTAAAGCAAAACTAGCAGGCTAATGATAAAAGAATATTACCGCGATGAGTCCATTTGAGAATCAATTTTTACCTTAATTACGACCTTGGAGCATCCTTTTTATTGATGATTTGGCTTGAACATCCTTCTGAATTTCTGTGGCCAAAGGTGCTTGTCGGTCAGGAACCTCCGGGTCTTCCCATGCTGAGGCCATTATCTCGTGAATTGATTGTGGCGGTACTTTGTAGATTTTCCATTTTTTATTTCTTCATTTCCAGCAAATGTGTCAGAGTGGGTAGTACTAGACAAAATTTAAAAAAATTAAAAGTCTGAATTACCTGCAGAGGTTATTTGGAACCCTCAGATAGCAGAACGTCCATCTATGGTTTATTTCTTCATTTCCAGCCAACTCCTCCCCACGTGTCAGGGTTTATGGCGTGTAGGTTCAGTAGAGAGTACTAGAAAAAAAAGTACATCAAAATCAAAACATTAAAAGTCTCTGAATCAGCTGCAGTGGCCATATATACGACCATATATAATTTACCGATTCATTGGAAATATAACTACCTACACAACTGACTATCCGTATTTTCTTCGGAGCTCTTGAAGGCGGTTGGTTATTGAATTACGCGTTTACGAACTGGATCGCCGATTGCTCGACCTGACCTCGGATCAAGGGCTCCTTTCACTTCCTCGTGGGAACTGTCAACCGATCTATTATAAGTGGAAATACACTCCATAATTCATTCTCTATGTCTCTTACTACAGCACCAGTACCGACATGAGACGTACCACGTTATCGACGTACAACTTATCTATTTGAAATGCAGCTTGGAACTCTGTTCAACACACCCAACGTTCTACTCGCTGGAGTTTATTCTACAGACATGTTTTTCATATCGAATCGTGACTTGGAATTTCCAGCGCTCCCGATTCCATCAGCCGCAAATTATCACCCGATGCAAATAAGGTCCAACCCTTTTCCCTGTAAACAAAGTGAACAATTGCTACGAATTTACAATTACGGCATCTGTTACATAAGGGTACCTCCTTACGATAATTACTATGCTTAGTCAAAATATGGCACATACGAACTACAACACTAATTCATACCAAGAAAAATATACATTTTGTAGACTTTTAGGTTTTTCGTTCAGAGAAGTCCCTGGCAATTTTGGATTTCTGGGTCTTTCCTGAGCTGCCTGTTTAGTTCACAGCCTCCGTCTTTGCCCAATAACAAGGGCTACACAAGGATGTTCAGTTTCATTTACTCGATGAAAATATCCACCAATGTCTCGAAGAGCCGGACGCTCTCCAAGGCTCCTGAAATGTAGGTCGAGGAATGCGTTTCTGTGTAAAAGAGCGCCTCAAACACCTATTAGACAAAAAAACCCACATTGTTTCTTCTGCTTGACCTCTAGCCGCTTAAAAAAAAAATAAAATAAAAAAAAATAACGAGTCGAAAAAATCGAAACCATTGTTACCGAAGAAGGTCGAAAAAGGAGCGTTATGTAAGGACCTAGCTCTTCGGCTGGAGAAGGGGATGAATTCCTAAGAAGTGAAAGACGAATCTCAAGACATGGTAGGGAGATCTTGGTCCAAGCTTCTGGTTTCTGTAAGGCCGAAGTGGGAGGCTCTTCGTCCGTGGTAGGGATATCTTCGCCTCCGCCAAGAGTCAGTGTCTGTAGTGCCAACCCGTGAGCTAGGAGTCAAAAAAGTAGACCTCCTTATCAGTAGATGTGATTACTTCAATTTGTTGTTCGTTCAATATTTAATTTTTCCGTCTTCCCTCTCCGTCTTCCGCCGTCTTGCCTGAAGCGTCAAGTCAACACTCCTCCCTTCATGATGGTTTTGAGTTCGAATTTCTTCGACACGGTAAGTAACCTACATTTTGATAAATTTCACTTTTCAATTTATCATCATAATAAACACTGTGGTGTAGTTACCCCCTGATTCCCTGACATATAAACGCCAATTCAAACGGCGAGTCGTGTTACAAATACATTCATCTAAACGATTTGAATCAGAATTACAGTTTACTTGCTAACATACTTGAGTCTTAGATCACCGAATTCACCATTCTACACCAAATAAACGACCAAACAAACACCGACAGGCTCCCTTCACATTAAATAATACTGTGAAACACGTTCCAACGTGTTGTGATAAAGTATGATTCAAGGGCTGATACCTTCAAGAACATTCAAGGGCTGATACCTTCAAGAACATTAGAATACACGAAAGCTGTCCTAACTACCTCACACTAAAACAGCCAAAAGGTGACAAATTATTTCCACGAGTATAGAATTTTCATATTGAATACCATACAATCCTCATACAATTTAATATATTAGAAGCATTGCCCATGGGTATTCCGTATGCAATTTAAAAAATTGTACAACTGAATGAATATACATTTTCATATAGGTCATACAGCCCTATCAAGTCATAACTTAACCCAATTGGGTCAAACTCCCAATTTGAAAAAGAGTGTGATTTGAGCAGAACTAAAAGTAACTGTGCGTTTACAATTTCTAAATAATTGGCGGTTTTGAATCAAAATATGAAAAGGTACTCAACTACTATTATAGCTGAGTTTTCCCCAGTAAGTAAAAAATCAACTTTTCTACTATAACAAATAATTATACGTTGACATGTAACGTGTAAGTACCTTAGTTGTATATACGAGGCTCAACTTTATTCGCTGTTGCAATCTATTAGGTATATTCTACGATGAAATACACCTGGTTGATAAATAAATTGAAACTAAAGGAATTGTATAGAGCCAAAATGGACGATTCTTGAGAGTAGTGCAGTTCTAAGTAATTCTCAGTAGATCCAATTGAGAATCCTGTGAGCGGGCTACTCGCGGAGACTTCAATAGGTGGTCAAGAAACGTTGGAGCTGATTTATATAGAATGAAATTGTAATCGGACTAATAAGCTTAGAAATAACACAAGTGTTTCATAACGAATAAACTACAACATCAAAAATTATTCAAGTTGGTAATCTTAACCCACATAACACTGCCACTTCTCGCACGGCGATTCTACCTCGATTATAAGTTCTTAGATTGCAGCAGAAAAAAGTTTCGAACAAAATTTACATTCAATTTAAAGAAGCAGAAAAATTAGACTCTGATTTTCCAAACAAAATTGGCAATATACATAATCAATTTTTTCATTAGATATTTAGGTGTGACATTTTTGTAGTATAGGTATAATATTTATGGCATAATATAATAATATTATGATCTATCATATGCTGCCATGTACTTCACTGTACAGGGGGATTTGTGCGCAGATCCCCTCCCAAAGCCCTCAAGTTCTACTTGTGACTTCCTGCGAAGGTCAGGTTGAAATGCGAACCTCTCATTGGACCGATCTGGAGCCAAGCCACGCCCCTCTCCCCTGATCCCGTCTTTCCACAGTTGAGAATAGTCGGGATCTTTATTTCTTCTCGAGATCCAACTGGACAAATTGCCTGTAATTTAAGTAGGTACCTACGTAAGATGTACAGTTGAATATGACACGCCTACAACGTGCAAAGTGAATAGTCAATTTGGTCCTGCAAAGCAGAACCAAATTTTGGTCCTTTGAATTGCATTGTATTATCTATTGAGAATGCATTCAGAATACATTAACCACGTATTCGAGTAATTAATCAAAATTAGGTCCCATGTTCGCAATAATACGCGATTCTGGTAATGGTCCTTCTAATCTTACGGTACCACTCCCCTGGAGCGCTTCGGCATCAGCTAGGTGCAAGTCCCCAACTCATTGTTCTCTTAAACACACCAAACAATGAAGCCATCGCACAAAAACCGATCCCTTGCCAACCCGCTAATCTGATAGGTATTTATAAAAGCCCTGGTTGAATGGGTCGTAAATTTTTATGATGACGTTGCCCTTACTTTATCATTTCATAGAGCAAGGAACTGTAATGTTCCTCTTTGAAGGTTACCTCTAAGCGAATTTCGTATCGTTAGCACGATGTTGGATCTTTTAATCGTAAATCAGCGGTATTGACCTGTGAATATTTGACGACACCCCTCATACAAAATGTCATGCTGCACTCCATTTTCGTATGCAGCAACTCTAATTAACACTTTAACACCATTGTACCAATTTCCTGTTCAAATTTGATAATATCAAATTATATTATCAAATAATATATCAGAATATTATTCTGTATTTTTCTTAGATTTTCTAGTTTAATAATATTTATGTAGTGATAAAATGACGTCATAATTTCCAAAATGTTACCTCAATTTTTCGGGTGTTCTTTAGTCCTGCCCCCATGTTCAAACAGCAATTTCTCCTTGAAAATCCAACATTTTTGATTTTCTTAAGCGATTTTAAAGCGTTGGATCCTCTTCTGTAACAGCGTACGATAATGAAAGGCTCAAATCCTAATTGTCAGTCAGTAGAAATATCAAACATAAAAGCCAAACAGGCCCAAATTTTTTATTATGCAATTCATAATGATTGCCAAAAATAGATTTTATTCATAGTATTGTATTCTTCTTAAATACCTTCCCACGTGTGTTTACACTGGCTTTACGTTTATAGGACAAAAAAAAATTACAATTTGGCCGAATGACAACTAAAGTTTATGATTGAAAAAAGTCAAATCCTGCTCCCCAGTTCAAAAAATAAATACAAAATCGATTACAGACCAACGATCCTCCAATGAAATCACATTGATAAGAATTGTTTGACGTCTCAAAATCACTCATGAAATTATCAAAAGGGCAGGTGTTGGTTTGGTTTGAAAATCGGGTTCAGGAGTAAAGAAGACCCAATTTTTCTACCAAGCTTCCTATTTGGATGGTTTTGGATCGTTTCCTTGGGGATAATCGTGGGTATATTATTTCAGTCCATAATTCACGTTAACGGAGTCAGATTCATACTCAATCACCTGTCATTATTCAACTTAAAACTCTAAAAAAGTTTTTATTTTTAGATTTTTACTTTTTCAACCATACAGCGCATGTACACCCTACTTCGAAAACTTTCACTGAGATTTACAATTTATTCAAATTCATACAAATATTAATTGTTGCAATCTTCTTATTTATTATCATTGAGAACATAGTATCTGCGCGGTCAATCTATTCTAAGTAGGTATGTGGTTGCTATCAGTCCACGAGAGTGTTTCGTCAAGTTGGGGCCTTTATAGCGACCTAATTTCTCTGATAGTTGGCAACCGTTTAGCATAATGAAGGGATTCACACATGATTTCACTGCACATGGCGGAGTTTTTTTTACATTTCATTCCGGTATTCAACTCTTGACATCGAATGAACAAAGGAACTGCGAATCCACTTACACGCTGTACGTGGTCCGATTACAGGAGCAGTCACACGAATTCGCATTCCCTCAATCCGAGACGTTTAAAAAAGTACACCAACTCGAACAGAAATTCGTTGTTTGTTGACCAAAACGTTCACGTCAAATGTACAACAGTTCTGTTGGACATTTCGGGTTAATTCTTAATATTTACCTCATGTTCTCAAAACCTCAATATCTACCTTCGAAAAAAACCTCGAAAATTGGACCATTGGAACCAACCAAGTTTACTGTTGGTAATAAGAAAAGTTAGTATCTCAAAAATCTCAATTTTTGACGATTAAAAAAAATGCTTCCTGTTCTTAGGTATTATTGTAAATCATGGTTACTTGAATGAAACGTGGCTAGAAGGTCTGTAGTAGGTACGTAAACTGCTCATTTGACGGAGTTTACAATTTCTCTTTTTCTCTTACAAAGTGACCAGCGTGATTGTCTCGAATTGCGAGAATACAGTTTTTAACTTTTATGCTACTAATTTAGACGAAGGGCATTAATTCGGCATTAATCTGGCATTAGGTACTTCGGTTATAATCAGAATGAGCGCAAAATGTATAGGAATGGAAGTTGCAAAACTTACTTTGGTCCACTGTGCGACGGTCACTCTAATAGGGAAACGGTCGCAGAAATTCGAATAGAATTCATTTTTAAACTGTTATGGTTGTTCAGTTTGGGAAACTGTCGTAGAAATTCGAATAGAACTCATTTTCAAACTGTCATGGTTGTTCAGTTTGGCTGAAAAATACACCAAAAAACCACGTTGATACAAACAAAAAAGTATGATATATAACAGGGGTGAGTACTTGGCTGTCAAAAGCCCACGCGGTGTTTTCGGTAGATGGTTGATCCGGTGTTTACACGACCGCGCCCTGACCTTGTCCTTGGGAACTAATCGAATTTTTATGCGAAGTTTTCAATCTGGTTTTGTTGCGTTGGATATAGATCTCTGCAGATATTTTGTTTTCAACTTGTTAAAAATTAAGAACTTTGATACGCTGTCGAGGGAAAAAGCGTTCTCAAGAACCCGACAGCCGGAGGATTTTTCGTGAGTAGACGATAAAAACTTCTGTACGTACTCACACGGCTAACCGGTTTTCTACGCGAAACGTTCACTAGGTTGTAGCCGTAGGTAAAGGTTATGTTGGGGAACTGACAAAGCCGGTAAAAGGGTAATGCATAAATGCATAGTAACCTAAAATATGCACTGAGTAATATAGGACTGACATTGGGATAAATCTGTGAAATAGGGACATGCTGATAAAACAGTGATTACATAGGTTCAACACTAGGTAACATGATGAAGGTTTTAGATTTTGATTCCTTCCGAGTGCCAACTACCGGTTGTTACCTACCTACCGTGGGAAAACATAGAGTAGTGATATAGTATTTATAATGATCTTGGGTTCTATTATGCGTGTAAGTTTTCAATAACGCAGGTCAAAGTCCTATATCCAGTTATGCCACGGCTTAGAACCATTGTTCGCTGCAGACAAACATTTCCATTGTCAACGCCCCGCTCAAGTTCCGCCTGCAGGGCCAAACCACGCCTCAACCCTCGCTACACTTAAGCTTCAATTTTCATTCGTTTTTTTCGGTTTTGCCTCTGATATTAAAAAAGTAGGAGGTGCCCAACAGTATAGAGAAGAATGAGGTGCGGCAACGCGAAAAATAAAGGTAGTGGGAGACCGTAGAAGCAAAGGCTCCAAGCTAACCGCTGACCTTGGGGGTAGCCCCAAATCCTCCGAAGTTCCCTGGCACTTCTCTTGAACCCTCCAGTTATCATTTTAAGTTCCTTCGGTGTTCTTCTAAACGAGCATGTCAAGAGTGAATTGTTTCGGGGTTATTATCGCCTGAACTCGTTCTTGTGAGTCCTTGCGATCGGGTGTTCTGAGGGAACTGAAGACGTCCCTTGGGTCCATAACCTTCCTGAAGAGGTTACAGAAGGTTGATGGTGGGTTCGTGGCAGCGATGACCTTCTTCGCCTTCCGGGGTTTGAACTTATTCCAGAGTCGTTTCGTTCTGTTTTCTTCAAAAACTGGTGAGTGGACCATTAACAAGACATACGAACTAGTGAATCACACCACCAACAGGATAAACTTAGTTGTGATTTCAATCCCATCAATTTCACTTTAAGGTGCATCCAATACCTTAAATTGTTATTGTCTCGACGCTACCTACATGGCCTACACAATTCTGTAGGTTTTCCAAAAACGGATCACTTGATTTTTCGGTGTAGCAGAAGTCCACTAAGTATCAGCGTTCGTTACAAAATAGACATAGCGCTATGTCACTGGTTATTGGTCCAGACATATCCAGGTGCAATTTGCTTGCCTTCATATTATTGTAATATGTGGACAAGTTGGAAGTACGTACAGCTAGAAATTGCAGATAATATTGTTATTGGAGGAACAGTAGATTGACTCCAGTTTCCCAAAGGTTTGTAGGGTCATGACTATAATATTATTTTTATATACTTCGTGTATAGTCCAAAGCTCGCTCCTTTCAACTGTAGACCTCTACCTCTATCCTGTGTATACTGTGTACCTCTATCCCGAAATCTTCATGGGGAAACTTGGATGGTTGGATGGTTTTGGGTTGGTACCGGCTCCTCCAAGCCTCTAAGCATTCTAATTGTATTCTATGAAGTTGTTGTTACACCAAAAACTCGACGTCATGCTATACAGGTAAGCTACAGTACATTTTTAGTCCAGAAATGTAAAGTACCGTACCAGTGTAGCTTAAAACTCAGTAAACCTCCAGAGGACGTACTTAACGTTATGATATCATTAGTGATTAAGTGAGCCAAAGGAGGGTTCACGCTTATTTTAAGCGTCGAAGGCCATCTCGTGAGTTTTGCGGTTTTACTCATCTCTTACCGATCAACCGCTAGATCCTTTTTGGTCTTCGGCTGACGAAAATAGGTGGAATACGCGGTGGAGGTTCCTAAAATTAGACTCGGGGTCGTTCAACTTTTTAAGAAGAGAAAATCCTGGTTACCACTCGTACAGGCGGTTTGAATTATGCGTACCTATCGTTGGACCAAGTCAGTCTGAATACGAATACGAATCCTTGGACAATTAATAGAAACGATTATACAGAATAAATGTGCGAAATGGATTATACTTAGTTGCAAATATCCAGGATGGAGGTGGTGGGGTATCCCCCCCCCCCACTGCCCCCCTCCCGAGAGCAAAACCATGGCAATTGCCCAATAACCACCAAATTTTTGGCAGGATGTTTCGATTTTAAAGATAGTGACACCTCCAAAATTTCGAGCGGCTGCTCAATAGGTCCATCCGGTGGCTGAATTCGAACACGGACGTCATTAGCAGAATAAAAAGCAAAATTTCTAAAAAGCATAGATTTGGCCTTGTACAAGCAGGAGTTAAGTAAAAATGCAGTTATTGTCAGTGATTTCTTGTGTATCTACTCTATAAGCGATAGAAAGAAATATGTTTGTCTGTCAAATTCAATCTACTCGTAGATGTCTTTGGAACAAGATGAAAAATACTGGAACTCAATCAGGAACAATCAGGAACAATCTTGGAATTTTCTGGTAGAATTTATTAGAATTACTCGTTACGTTACTCGTATTTTAAACACAGTCGAGTATTAACATAAACTATGAAACTTCAACTATGAAAAACTATGGATATTATAACGTGGATAACGCGGAGCCCAGACTCCTGGCAGGACCTCTCCAGGCTTTCTCAATATTTCGTGCACCCAGGTTAGGTTAGGTATGATTATGTATGATTCATATAATATATTCAATTCAATAATTTCACTCTATAATTTCACCTATTCAATTCAATTCAATAATCACTTTTTCGTCGGTGGGCATTTTAATGCAAGCAGTTTGACTCATAATATTGATGACATACGGATGTATATCCATGAGTGCAACTTCAACGTAATAGCTATTTCTGAGACTTGGCTCAAGCCTTGTGTACCTAATAAATTAGTGGCTCTTCCTGGCTACAAAATTGTCCGTAATGATCGCAACAAAAGTTTGGGGAAATCTAGGGGGGGTGGCGTTGCTCTATATATTCGTGAGGGTCTTAAATTTAAAATAATTCTAACTTCTGATAAGTCATCAGTTGAATATCTGTTTGTTGAGATAAACATGAAAGGATTCAAAATGTTGGTTGGTGTTGTGTATCGACCTCCTGATCGTTCTATAGACATCTTAGACTTGGAACTTCCTCTTAGCTCTCTCATTTCATCGTATGAACATGTCTTACTGATGGGTGATTTTAACTGTAACCCTAGCTACGACTCTGCCAATGAGAGGAAATTGAAGTCTATGCTTTCAGCACTTGCTTTATATACTATCCCCCTTGGACCAACTCATTTTTCTGGTAACTCTTGCAGTACTATTGACTTAATTATTGTAAAGAATCCTAACAAGATTGCTGGCTCCTCAGTTTTTTCTGTGCCGGGGGTGTCCCACCATAGTTTCATTGCAGTATCGCTCCGTACACCACCTATTGCTCTACCAAAAGTATTTATCAACACGCGTAACATGAAAATCATAAAGAAAGAAATTTTGCTTGAGGCTGCAACTCGGTTGGCGTGGAATGAGATTTACAGGATGAATGATGTTGATGATATGGTTGCCCATGTTCACTCTCTTCTCTTGACATTGTTGGATAGATTTGCACCATTCAAAAAGGTTAGAGTGAAACACCCCTCGACACCGTGGTTTACTCCTGCTATTAAAAGAGCAATCAAATTAAGGGATAGGTTGCATGGACGATGGAAACAGTCTGGTCTCGTTTCAGATCATGAAGCCTTCAGAGTTCAAAGGAATCAAACCAAGGTCATGGTTAGGAATGCCAAGAAAACCCACATTTCTAAAATTTTGGACCCTAAGCTGCCTCCTAAACAGTTATGGAAAAACGTTAGTAGTCTGGGAATGAGGGTGAAGTCATGCTCTGAAGCTTTAAACTTTCTGCCGGATGACATTAATAATCATTTTTGCTGTACTCAACCAACGGTATCCGGATTTAGTCTCGGCTCGACTTGGGAAGGGTTTTCATTTCGAAATGTGAGTGAGGCCGAGGTATTGAGTGCGTTTTCATTTATAAAATCTGATGCGGTGGGATCTGATGGGATACCTCTGAGCTTTGTTAAACTGTTATTACCTCACATCCTCCCGTTTGTTACGCATCTTTTTAATTTCTGTTTCACCTCGTCATCATTCCCCAATAGTTGGAAAAATGCCACTGTAATTCCTTTAAACAAAACTGCTAATCCTAAATCTTTAAATGAATTGAGACCAATCTCAATTCTACCAGCTATTTCTAAACCTCTTGAAGTACTATTCAACAATCAAATTCTATCTCATATTGACACAAATAACCTACTCAATCCTTTGCAATCTGGGTTCAGGGAGGGTCACAGTTGTGTGTCTGCACTTGTGAAGGTTACTGAGGACATCCGGGAGGGTTTTGAACGGGGTGAAGTGACCATTCTTGTTTTGATCGATTTTAGTAATGCATTTGGCTCTTTGAATTTCAGTATACTCTTAGAAAAGTGTCGATCTGAATTTGCCTTCAGCTCTAGTGCTTGTAAGTTCATTTATTCATTTCTATCAGGCCGTTCACAGTGCGTCAAAGTTGGATCCCAAATGTCTTCTTCTCTTCCCCTTTACAGTGGTGTGCCTCAGGGTTCTGTGTCTGGTCCGCGTTTGTTCTCAATGTACGTCAATGACTTTGCCAAATGCCTCGAGTTCTCTTCCTACCATCAGTTCGCTGATGACGTACAAATTTATTTAAATTGTAAACCCCATGATATCGAGCTCGGTATTTCTCGAATAAACAAGGACTTGACTAGCATTGAGAGCTGGGCTCGCCAACATGCGCTAACCCTGAACCCTGCTAAAACTCAAGTAATGCTGTGCACCACAAAACCGGTTATTACGTCCTCTCTTCCAGCAGTCGAAATTTATTCAGTTCCCATCCCATTTTCCGAATCCGTAAAAAACCTCGGCATAATTTTAAGTCCAGATTTATCTTGGTCAGCCCAAACTTCCGCCATTTGCCAAAAAGTCTATGGATCGCTTTATGCTCTGAAAAGACTTGCATATAGCACCCCTCAGGATCTCCGTTTGCTGCTGGTGAAGACTCTCATAATTCCCTTGTTTACCTATGGTGATCTCCTTTATGTAAATTCTTGTGATGCTGAATCGAGGAGAAAACTTGAGGTTGCATTCAATGGATGCATCAGATATGTCTACAAGCTTAAACCACGGGGGCATGTCTCCTCCCACATTAATTCTGTATTAGGCTATGGCCTTTTTGATTACTTGTCCATCCGTTTCTTCAGATTCATCTTTCAAGTCGCCCATAAAACGAACAATGTCCCTTCTTATCTTCATGGAATTTTTTCTGTTAGTTTGTCCTCTCGACTGTTCACTCTAGTGCAAACATTTGCAAAAACTAAAGCATTTAGTAACTCCTTACGTGTGGCAGGAGCAAGAGCTTGGAACCGTCTGCCTCTCGCTGTCAGGTCTCTCCCCACTCTCGGAGCAATTACCAAATCACTAAAAGAACATTTTACCCACCAATAGTCTCTTCATCACGTTTCAGTAATCCTCTTTCCTGCTTCATTCTACTGCATTTTCTTTCTACTCTTCTTCTTTATATTCTTTTCTTTTCAGTCTCCCTCTTCCTCTTTCTTCTTTCATAATACGCAATTCTAGTTTTCTTTTTTTTTTTTTTTTCTCGTTATCTCTTTTTTTTCTAACCCCCAATTGGGTTCTTATAAAAATAGTATAGTTTAGTTGTTTTATATTATTGTCCAGGCTCGGCGGGAACTTTGTTCCTATTTGGATAATAAAAGAGTTTATTATTATTATTATTATTATATGAACCTCATACATAGTATGGTCATACTATGACCCCCCAAATCAAATTCTGGATCAGCACCTGTAAATAACGCCTTTGTTCGTACTTCAAATCAGGACGTCCTGCTCGGAGGGAGGACGCGACGTCTATGAATAAGGAGCTATGAATAAATTGTCGAAGAACAGGTCCTGCCAGGAGTCTGGGCTCCGCGTTATCCACGTTATAAGTTATAATAAGTTCTTCGGATTTTGGTATAAAAGTTTTTCCGAAATCCGAAATTTTTAAAACTCGGATTTCAGTAAAACTTTTTTTTTTTTTACCAAAATCTGTTTTAGACCACCCTGAATTTACTACATGTGTTGTATCATTCCAGACTTGTAAAAAGTTCAACTTTTCACAAGAAATCTGTCTTGGCAATCGAAAGGCTAAGTTCGTTGATGGGCAGAATCGGACCACTCTAACCCATAAATTCCAAAAATTAAACAGTCTGACAAGTGTTTAAAGGTTTGCTAACGCTGAACACGATGGTGAAGTCAGAATAGCGATATCCTACTCCGTTCTCAAACTGAACCAATTTGAATATGAAGAAACGTGGTTGTTACTTGAGGTGTTCTTCACGGTTCATCTGCTCTAATGTGAAAACGCAATGAGATATCGCAATTCTGACTACACCATCCTGTACAGCGTTGCAAAAGCGTCACTTGACAGACTATTTCATTTTCGGAATTTATGGGTAATTTTTTTACCTATTCTTACGAATACCTACCTACTCCTTCGAAAATTCAGTCATACTCGTACGATCATGCTGCGTGACTGGAACTTTTTCTAATTTAGATCGATTGAGAAAAGTTTCCAGAAAAAAAAACTGAATTACTCACAGATGTAGAGAAAATCACACTGCTCGATCAGAAGTAAATGTGTTATTATGTTAGATGTGTAAATTACCTCAAGATTATTGCAATTTTCTCGAAAAGAACTTGCGGCGAGTTGGAGTTGAATTAGCATAAAAGACTTTGCGACGTCGGTTCAAAGAAATCATCAATAATTCGGATGGAGATGTTCCAAGTTTAGAAAGCAGTTTTATAGTGTGGTCCGCTACCCAGAACATGAGTGCAACCTTCAATTTCGCAAGATTAGGTTCGCCGGGAGTAGCAAAGTGAAACCGGTTCAGCACATTGTGGGAGCAAAAAGGGTTTGAATTCATTTTGAGAAGAAGATGGAAGGCAGAGTCTCCACTGTCGGCGCCTTCGATGGAGAATTTTAATAGTTTTTCCTTTCGAGTGGGTATTTATGGTTTTAGTGAACTCCCAAGAAAGGCTACAGATCAGGGGCGTGTCGCCTTGTGGGGGGGGGGGGGGGGAGAGTGGGAAAGAGAATAGTTAGGAATTTCCTTGCCACGAGTTGGCACAGTTGGAAAATCAGTGATACAAGAAAAATATTTTTAAATGAAATAAAATTAAAATATTTGCGAAAATCCATCAAAGATTGACTTTTTTTTTTACTTGGACAAATAAACTTTGTTTCTTAAACTCACATTTAACTTTGATTAAACATCTTAAGCTAAACACACTTTATTTTAAGAAATCAATTAGCGGTATATTATGTTGGAATTTTGTTTGGGAGAAATTTTGTTCGTTATTGGACGTATGTTGGCTACTCTGATCCTACCGTAATAATTACTTAGTAGATTTTTTAAATAGTAGCAAAATTGATATCTTAAAATAAAAAATAGTTGGGAAATCTATGTGAAGCAGTTGAGAAATTTGAGGTTTCTCCCCCCCCCCCCCTGGAATTTGACTAAGTAACACCACTGCTACAGATGAATACTGATTGGTAATTACCAATTTGCCAGGTTCTGTTATAGTATCTTATACATTCATTTCGATTGCTTAACCTAAATATATTCACACCCATGGTTATAGGCACGAAGTGTTGGTTGGTACCTACCGGCTCTGTGTTCTTGTAGACCTAGCAAAAAACAGCAACAAACAAGCTCTAACATGAGGCTCTGAGCGAGGACCTTGCCAACTTTCTCTTCATTCACCGCGTGAAATCATGTCCAGAAAAAGGGTCGGACGAGGCGGGCGGGTCTTACGTCATTTGGAATGAAAGTTTCTGGAGGAAGGCGGCAAAATCTAGAAAAACATTCCACGGGGACGTTGCTCCACACATTCTTCGCTATCAGTTTGTTTTGACTCCTAAAACATTCTTGTTGAACTTTTATGGTTTTTTAGATTCACAAACAAGGTCGGACGTCTTGTAAGGATCTAATACGGTCTGACCTATTGATAGATTCCTCAAGGACTCGGGCGTTCGGTCTAATCGGCAGAGTTATTACGAATTACACCCTTTGCATCGCGGTGGAGAAGACAGACCGTTATTACCTACTCGATGAGAACGTGATCGGACAATTACAGTAACTTACCGTCTTGTAGGTTTATTCACGTCGAAGGAATGGGAAAGTGGAGGAAGATGGTTGCGTGTCGAGGTGATTGCGGAAAAACGAAACTGTGACGCAAGACTATGCCACTTTGATAAAATAGAAAAACATCCAAAATGTGTTCCAATGTCCGAAATAAGATTTGGATTTGGCCCCACACATTATTAACCTAAGTGTTGCAGGCACACATTTGACCTTTTCTGATAGTCTCACTGCATACCTACATGTTAACAAGGTCTCAGATATTTGTGTATTTAAAAATGCCAAATATGCGAAGAAAACATTTGTGGGCGGAGAAAACACTTCATACGCATGAAAATGGCAGAATAATCAGTTTTCTTCAAAATGGTTGCTCACGACGTCCAGCGTTATATGCTCAGCCCATATATTTTTTTTTGCTGAATCAGGCCCCTCCCTCTTGTAATACATCTTCAAATGGAAAATATTTACCTTAATAAATGGAGTATGTGGAAATATGTTATTATTTAAGAATATGTAAAATAAAAGTGGGCTCAAAATATCTAAAAAGTGTCAAAAAGAGCAGTTCTTGTTAAAAACCATTCCTTAACATATAAAAAACGACTCCTAATGATAAGTAAACTATGACGTCGTATAGTGGGTTACCACTTGAACCTCGAGGAAACGGTGATTTTTTTTTACAATTAATACGATCAATGGAAAGACGATAAAAACATGAGCGAAACTGAATGAAACACTACGATTCAATCTTTATTACTAAGCAATTATATTACTAATCTATATTACTAAGCAATTATCTATGTTACGAGTAGGTACTTGTGGCATCATTATAGAGAGTTCCTATATAGGGACTTATAGGGACATTCCTGAGGGCATAAGTTTGAACATATCTCAACTGCGCATGCGCGTCGGCTGAGTCCGGACACATCGCCTCAAGTCGACCACAACCGGCCACATACATTGAATTTACGATTGAATTTAACGTTACTCCGGGATAACAGTGCAGCTCCTTTTGCCGCCTAACAAATCGTCGTGCGACATCGGCCCTTCGAGATAAAACCGCAACAAATTATCAAGCACTCCCGACATGTTCAGAAGTTGAATCAAGAAAATTGAGCGATGAACGGTGGGAAGATCAGAAAAGCAGTGGAAGGGATGGATTTCACGTTGTGCTAAGGTGACTTGACGTTACTTGTACATGTGACCACTTCCGCCAAACTTGGACACATTGGTTAGCATCCAAAAGTTGCTCGCCTTAGATGTGGCCACTAGATATGTCCACATCTGAATGGACATATCTCTTAGGAACTCTCTATTGGTACCTCCCGATTCCAATCAAACTCCCGAAGATTTTAGTTGATTTTCCTGAAGAAATTAATCATTGCACAAGTAGGAGTTACAAATGTGTACGTTGTTACTACTGCGCAGGGTTTGTCAAATTCCTTGCCCGTTCTGTTCTTATATCCACCTACAAAACTCTTGACAAGGAAAACCAGCGGGTGGGTCTGCCTCACAGCGAAACTCCTACCTCAGATCGTATCTTTCAGCATTTCCATTTTCTTGACGGAAGATCATCAGGTAATTACCCGTCTTTTTTTCGGAGCTTGTGGATTCACGTGTGTATTTTTCATCCAGAAAACCGTCACGGTCAATTTCCCACATGTTTGTTAACTCTAACAAAAAAACTTCCATTACTTCTGAATCACTTGCAAATTATGAGATGCCTGTAACAGTCAAAATTGTGAACACATCTCCATAATGTTCTGAAGTTATGACCGTAAAATTAAATCGATAACTTTCTCAGGATTACCTTATCAAACTCGGGTACAAATGAAGAGTACAGGGGAATGTCCATAAAAGCTGATCTCGAGAGAAAACATTATTAAGGTTTAAAAACGTTTTGAGGCAAGGGAATGATCAAGATTTAAAAAAATAAATAAAAATATGTGCAAACATCTGAAGTATTTTTTAACCTTGATCATTCCCTTGCCTCAAAATATTTTTAAACCTTAATAATCAGCTTTTATGGACATGTATCATTCTTCCCCTGTACTCTTCAAATATCAACATGGAGTAGGTATTTGCGGAATCATCGAAATTTTTCAACGATGTCCCGTAAATATTTGCGAAATATTACTGTGAAAGCCTTTCTCTCCTTTTACCGACGTTTCGCGTCAAAAACCTTCACCGCCCTGACCTCAACTAACCCTCTGGAGAAGGCTGACTTCCAAGAAGCCATCTTGACCTCTCCTCTTGGCAGACTTGAAGCAATCCACCGCCAGACATGCCCTTATCGATATAGTTTTTTCTCTTATCCTTCTTTTCTTCAGGTCTTTCTCTTACCTCGACAGGCCTGTCCATCTTTTATACCTTTAGCCTTTTTCTCTCATTGAAGTTCCTTCGGAGGCCTCGTCAAAAGGTGTCACAAAGTCACTGGGCCGGTATGTCACAAGAACCCGGAACTTTTTTTTCTCTCTTCATTTATCTACCATCCAATCCTGCTGTCCTATATAATTATCCACCTGATCGTGTCTGCTGCCTCGGAAAAAGAGAAGCACTGTGCACCTTCACTGCATTTCTTTTCTTGAAAAAGAAAAAGTGTTATTCGTATACGCGGTTTCCAGTTTGAACTGGCGAAATATGACTACATCTCCCAAAAAACACTCCGCCTCGCAAATATCATTTTACAGCGGCCGGAAAAAGTTGTTATCCACTTTCCCCGCCCGCACTTTTCCTTCCAACTAAAGAGATGTCCTAACCACTACACAAGCACCGTAACCGTTTCGAAATCTCCTCATGGCCCCATGGTAAGACGTTTTTACTACTACAACTCCCTACCATGTCCATGGCGCCATGGGGAGATTTCAAAATTGGTACGGTGCTTGGGAAGTGGTTAGGACAGCGTATTTCAGTATTCAGAGTGCGTATTTCAATACTCGTTCCTCAATATTTTCAACAAACATATCGGTATGAAGAAACACTTCCAGCAGGAGCTAATGTTAGATTGGAAAGAAGTACCTATTAGAGCAAACAATAGTCAGAACACTAAAAAATTGAGAAACGTTCAGTTCAGGTTCAGAAAAAAGACAAGACTATGACGTCAAAAAACTGCTAAGGGGCACGAGAGCCACGTGTTTCCCACGGCCGTGACGTCACACACGTGTCTGGACGAGCACGAGATGTAGATTTTTTATCAGTTGATTCACGTCATTGATCGGTATGGCTTGCATCCCTTGGTGACGTCACACCCTTCTGGGTTTTTTCTCGTCTTTCCTAAATGGCATTTGAGAAGAGTGTCAGTTTCAATCTGTGCGCGGGTTCGTGTGGGTTTTGATCGTATCGAACCGTCGTTGATGAAGTACAGAACGCGGGAAGGCGAAATGGATCCCAATAATCTGTTGCGAGTAAGACAATATCATTACATGTATACAATTATACATTACAACAATGTACCGTTATAATTTTCAGTTCCTCTTCTTCTTGTTCACCATAACAAAACTTGAAAGCGGTTTCTCTGCTAAACACATTTTTAGAGCATTGATAAACCGGCCCTTACGAAGCTAACATGAATCTCACCCTTGAGCCTCTCGTATGAATCCACCTTCTGACTACACCAGGGAAACCCCAGTACTCCGAGTGAACGTCTCGAGGGATGCAATTATCATAGGCCGATCTTCAAACAATAGAATCTACCGGTATTTATGTAAGTGGGACCGAAATCACAGGTGTCTGCATGACAGGCCTGAGCGCCTACAACAAAAGCCTTGCGTGAGCCTTTTCAGCTTCAGATTCGCGGAATGACCTTTCGAGTTTCGACACGATCCAGTGACTCAACGAGATGAAATTCTTAAGGACGTTACTCATTCCCTTATAAGTTCGGCTTCATGTTTACGGACTTCATTAATACAATGGACGCGAGCGTAGTTCACAGGGCAGTTACACGGCCTCCTGTATAGCGGCGGACCCTTGTAGGGAAGTAGCGTTCTTGTGGCTTTTGTACAAGAAGTGCAGTAAATAGGAGCTAATATTCCTTCTTACTCCATGAAACATGCCACTTTTGTGAATCATCAAAAATTCATAGAATTCATCAACCATTTGTGTAAGCCTCATGTGCAAAATGGCTGACTACCTCGTAAAATAAACAACAAGCCTCCAACGTTGCCCATTATGCCACATTTGCCTCACTAAACCTTGACGTTTCGACAACGGCGATCATGAAGGTTCAGGGTTTTCATTTGGTTCACAGGAACCACTGCATGATCAAGATCAATTGAACCCTTCACGTCGCAATCAATATGTTGAGTAGGTACTTTAATAACCGGCAAATCAGCATAATATATTGTACTTTGGAGGTTAGACATTCTGCCGCGTCCATGACCCCTGACGTTCAATTCAATCTCACATTTTTAGGTTGCTAAACTTAGCAGGGCAGAAATAGCAGTAAGCTTATTAAATACCAGGCTCATACTTGAATTTCTCCCAAATTTTAGTCGATGTTTAGCTGATTCGGTTTCTCACCCACATACCTACTGTTGAAGGTCTAATAATTAATAATTAAACATAATATGTCCAAATCGAGTGATGGAGTAACAACTCGTTACAACATCTGCATATTTACTTTGTTTACTTGGAATTCATAAATTATGTAGCTAATCTATATTTTGTAAATTTTGTATTGTTGCAGATGCCTCAGCGAGTGCCAACGGGAGAGCTCAGTCCAGCGCCTGAGGACTACACGGCGGTCTTTGCCGCAGACTCTTTCGACCTTTCTTTGCTCCCGTCCACACTCCAGGGCGTGGGCCTCTACAAAGAAACCGAATTCGGATTTCCCTGGTCGCCCATCAAAGAAGAATCCTTGGTCCCTCAAGAAGGGCTCCCTTGGTCGCCGATAAAGGAAGAACCTTTGTCCGAAGAAGAGAGCGATTTGGGGCCCATTCCCGACCACAAGCTGCTTAGGGAGGTGTTGAAAGACACTTCTTTCCAAAAGAGATACAACTTGATACCAGTGCCGGTCGGTGAGCTGGGAACTGGGTTCAGGGCAGAGATGGAGGAGGTGTCCATGGACCTCGCGCAGGAGGAAATCCAGCCGGTCCTGTCTATGGCCATGGAACAACTCAAGACGGAAATACACAGCACATGCGCGGTTCTCGGGATATCTAGAGGTGAGTTGTTTTTATCAGTAAAACTATTTTATACTTATTACCTATTCACGAAGAGGATACTCCAATGTGTCATATCACATTGGTAGAGATTCAAAGTAAAAGTGGTTTGCACATCCAAAGAAAATATCATCATAACATATCGAGGGTGAAGTGGCATCAGGAGACCCAAAAAACTGATTTTGTTGGTTTTTCGGGACGCTGCAGCACGTTGCAATTCGCTGTATGAAACATCTGTCACATTGATATCACGTTTGAGATAGGCAGTGTTGCCACAGCTCGCTTTCTTTGTTACACTGGCGAGAAAACGCTAAAACTAACGTCGCCAATCGATTCGCGGTGAAATTCGCTATACAGAACCACCTCTAAATCAATTTGGACCAAAAATGAGTTATGTCTTGTTGCCACTTCACCCTCGATATGATAAAATACTGACTTATAAAACAAAAAATAACAAGGGAAGCAGTTACCTACACAAGAGCACAGCACTAGCAGTAACAAGTAAAGTGAATAAAAATTAACATCTGAACATTTAAAAATCCCCATTTTTTAACACCGGGTTGTCGTTAATGGGGACTATACCGCAACTGGATTATTCTAACAATATGTTACAACTCTCGTTCACAAACCTAATTAGAAACACGACATTAACATTTATTGAGCTCATTACGAGCGCGAAAAAACGTGAAAGGTTTTTAAAGATGAAATGATAGCTTTAGTTTATGGATGAATTCTTAGCTCTGCAAATAGCCAACGGCGTTAAAATGCAAATTACATCGTGGCCGAGGCTTTGATTCCGTCCTTGAGGGAAAAACCCCAGTAGAACGCATTCGCTGCTCACATTGTAAGACTCGAGGATAATGGAAAGGCGTTAAAAACAATAAGGGGAAATCGTGAATTTGTTGGGAGTTTCGCTTCTTCAACCAACGATTAATGTGTGGTCGCGCATGTTGTATGTCTGTATCGATATTGATAATTTTTCTCAAGAGAAAGTTCCATAACTAAATTAACACAAATGTATATCTCCAACATCACTCATTATCGATAGAGGCTTTTCTAATAATTTCATAATATTATCTAATAATTTCACATTTCCAAGTCGGTTTGATCTATTTTTTGTTATAATAATCAATTGAATGGAACCGTTTGTTGTTGACATTATATTATTGGCTTGCCTCCAAGGTAAAGGCAACCTCACTGGTTGAGAGAAAAAAAGCTTTTTGATGAAATTGGGTTTATTAACTCAAAGCTGAAAAAAATGTGCAACTTCTAAGTAGGCTCATCGATCCGATGCCTGGGCAGCGTCAAGTTAAAGTCTACATACCACATTACAGCTTCGTAGAGTGAATATCATCGGTAGTACAAATTATGCATCAGAAACGCTTATTTCATTTGGTATTAGGGGTTCAATGCAAAAATATAGGTACGACATCTACCTTGAATTGCTCTAATAATTCTAATTATCCAAAATTCTCTAAAATCTAATTATCCTAAATTAAACCTGTCTATAGTTTTACTTTCGTTATTTCCAAGTTTAAAATGAACTAGCTGCGTGATCATGCGCTATATTGAACTCTTTACAATTAAGTATCGTGATCTCCTCCACAGTGGGCACAAGTTGGTGTTTGCTCCTTACAGGTTTTTTGAACATAATTTAAACTGATACATCACATGTACCGATAGCTGCGTGAAATTACAATACAGTCCTCTACCCTGCAACAGTGACTGAATAAATAGGTACCTAAAATAAATAAGTACTTAAGAAGTTATAAAATTATAAAATATTATTAGAAACTGATCAGCTTCATTGGGCTCAAGCTGCTGGGTGTTTCAGGTTGTTTTGGTGGTCAAGAGTTGAGGACCCTAATTTGTCCTTGAGGTTAGAATGCCCACCAACTTTCACTCTACTGCCCAACAAGTAATTAGGTTTCAACGCTATCCAGAGTGGTGAGACCTTATTGAAGATTAATAGTGGAATAAAGTAGACAACAGACCTTGAACATCGGATACCGCCCGTTTATCGTGTTTACTCTCGCTTCGCGGCGGTTGTGCGCGTTCGGAGTTCCCCTAATCACCTTAAAATCGAAAGTCACTCGGAGATCAGATTTACTTCCCGTTCAGGTCACGACTCCCACAATGAAAAAAAACCATTCGTGACATTATGGAGCCTTTGAAGTTTTTTTAGGTCACATCACATTGAACGCAGAAATCTACGTAAATTAGACTAGCGAACCTTCTCGATGTTATAGAAGGTGAAGTGATTAGTGACAACAAGCCAGAGGTGTAGCCATCATAATGAAGCAATGTTGGAACTATTTTATCACAATTAAGAAAACGTTTGAGCTGGTTTTTCGGTTGAAACAGATTCTTTCCCGAATTTATGTGATGACTTCAATTTCAGGACAAGCTGATCCTAGTCTTCAGTACTTTAGATGACAATGCACTTCAATTAACAGAATTCATTATTAAGGCTTCATTATTAATTTGTTGTATAAGGATACATTTTTTTTTTTCAACAGTAGACTTTTCGAGTTACTTCTATACTTCACTGGTTGTGGCACGAAAAGTACGAGTACCACAGTGAACTTGTAAATGAACATCCGTAACGTCCCTGTTGATTTTGGATATAAATCAGTAGGTTCATCTTCTCATTGCTCCTCATCGTGGCCAGTTTGTCTTTGTACCTTACAGCTCCGAACAGTTCCTGCGAATTGCAGAAGTCCCATTCTTTGAGATTTTACTCTCTTGCCTGCTACTGTCCCTTCTAAAATAAGCTGTAAGATCTTGTACTTCTCTCCCCTGATGTTATGTTTAAAATTAAGTGAAAAATGTCAAAATCCACAGTCAAGCAACATGGCTGTAAGGGAGAAATTTCGAAGAAATAACGGGTTTTATGTAAAATATCTCCATTTTACTGGTTTTATAACAAATTTTTGTCTCCTTTTTTTACCGAATTACACCTCAGTTTATAGATTTTTCAACGCCGAACACGACAGTGAAGTCAGGAATTTATGGGTACCTACCTAGTTTAAAACTCCCCAAAAACTCCCCTGACCCGAGTGGCCCGATTCTGCCCATCTACGAGCTCTATGTAGCAGAAATGGACTCTCAAGACAGGAGATGTGCAAATCCAAGCATTAGAAATGTGGTTAGACCACTGAACCCTTGGACTGATAAAGTTGAAAACTTAGAAGTTTTGAGGAGAATGGATAAAAAGCTCTGAAATTATTAAAACAATACCGGCAAGAAAGATGCAATGTTTTGGACGTATTATCAGGTTATTGTTAATGGTTATTAAGGATTTCCCCGTATACTTTTCGGGACAATCTTTGCTTAGGAGCGAGTCGCTGGGCACCTCAAATGTCCTTGGGAGAAATTTCAATTTCGAAATTTCTTGAAACAAGTCAGCACGCGGTTCGTAAGTGAGTTGAGGTAGGAACCGCCCAATCTTGTTTTGATTCAACCGTCACAAGTACGCGTTCAAATATCCAATTTCGAGTTATTATTATTTTTTTTAAATCTGCATTTCATCACTTGGTGTCACTTCATGTTTGTCCGCGATGGCCATACTCGAGTGTCCCTTGCACAACTCAGTGAAAAGACGTAACGGTACCAACTCGGAGTCGTTCCTCGGAAGAAAGTGGGGCGTCCGCGGCTACAGGGCGTACATCGGATCTTGGCTTGTGGTTCTCGACGGCGAGACAGGCGGGAGGGGTGTAAAGGTCATCTCTCCAGACCACTGCCTTCCAAATTCTCGCAGGTGAAACATATTTAAGTGATTAAAAAGAAATTTTGGATTTAAAAACGAAAAACAAAAACAAAACAAAAAAAATCTTTGAGTGCGCAAAGAAAAATAAACACAAATTGAAATACCTAATATCGTTCCTACGTAGTACACAAAGATCAACAAGTAAACAAAATTGTATAAAAATTCCAAAATATTTTACTGTATTAGATAATTACTTACAGGACATACTGCATCATGCTTAAGGACTATGACATCTCTTCTTTTAAGGTTCCTACCTACGATGTTTTAAAAAAATCATGAATATTACAACATTACGATATGAAGTAACTGCTCGGGAGTTGTGTACGAATTCATAATCGAAACATTGCCCGCTGGCCACACCTACAGTTCTCATAATTTGGGAATTTTCGAAGGGGGAATAGATTACGCTGAGGAATAGCTCGGAGAGACTCTTGTTGGATATCTGAAATTGCCAACATGGCGGCCATATTTATCCAATATGTTTTGTTTCTTATGGGTAGAATCGCCATTTTCTCAGACGTTGCCCAGTTGGTTCGGGTTGAAAAAAAAAATTGTCATTATTAAATGAAATACTGATTCTGAACCGTATTGAAGTCCTCTAGGAGGGACCTCGATTTTTAAAATTTCGAACATGACAGCCAAATTCATCAAATTTGTAAAACTTTGCGAACTCGCCCCTTGTATCAAATGCCAACAACAATGTTTTAATATTGTTGATGATTTCGAACCGTATTGAGGATACATTCCCTGCTCTTTATAAATCCGTTGAGAGCGTTTGCCATCGATCTGGACGAGGGGAATCGACTTTACCATTCGCCAATGGAATCACTTCGTTCCAAGAGGAACAGGCCTGTTCTGATACTGGTTTTGGGAAACGCGGGGTTGGGAAGCAAGTTATTGAGGCACCTACTTTCTTCGGTCATTTTACCTCTACTGGAACCAGTGTTTTGAGGCGATCTCGTGCCTCCGACAACCTTTTCCCAAGGCCGTCCGACATGTCGTTATCTCTAAAAGCTGAAATGAGGTATTTAAATCGGTTTGGCGCGGAGAACGGCTAATCTGTTCAACTTTCCCGCATTTCACTTGTACGAAGTCTTCAACCGTGGGTTAACTCATTTAATGGCTGCTGTACGGTGTAGTAGGAGCTCGATATGGGTAATGATACAATTACGTCATATAATTCAATCTATCCTAATTACGAACAAAAGATAAACTAAACCAAACAGAATCACTTGGAAGTTATAATTCGTTGGTACATCCAAAATACGAAATTTCAAAATCGTAACCCGTAAAATTGACTTTTTAGCCGACGTCCCATGTAGTATCAAGTGCGAATTAAGGTACCAAGCGTGTGTCAACAAATAATGATGTAGCGTCATGTAGAATGCAATGCACTGGTATGAGTTGAGAAAGTTTAAAAAACCTACATTAGCTTATCAGACTCTTTCTTTTCCATATACTTTGCTTTCGGAGAGGTTGCCAAGAATGTTAAATAGGTACGTCTTCTCATTCGAAAAAACCCTCTTTCGGGCACTTTGCCAATCTTGAGGTGGTTTCGACCTTTCGCATTTAATTTCAAACCAAGTTGTCTTTAATGAAAAGCAGCTCCACTTTCTCTGGTTCCATTGGAGTACCTTAATTCCAGGTAGAATTCAATAGAAATGTCGATTTGATGTGATGCCAAAAGGACTGAATGCACCAAATCGTGGTTTTGATTTTTTCTTTCTATTCATACTCTCTAGAAGCACAGTAGGGTTCTGCACCCTTACCATGTACTTCTTCTTCTTCAGTTAGCCAAGGCTACAGCCTCTCCACCTTCACATGACTTGAAATTTTGCACAGAGCTTCGTATCAAGCCAGTGTCTTTTAAAATATTCAAGTCGCTAGGTGTAAATAGAGGCGAGTTATACAACTTCAAAAACCCGGTTCTACACCCTTACCATGTTCTTCTTCTTATTCAGTTAGGCAAGGCTACAGCCTCTCCTTTAATCTTGCTTTATTTATTTATTTACATTTTATGTCTTTACTCTGGCACATAACTCGAAAAACGTTACACAAAAGCGTTACACTAAATCGTCACGAAAATTTCTGATGATTTTCGCTTACAACCGATTCGTTGCTACGGAACTTTATCTTCGCCAGTTATCATCGTACAAAAATCGTTCACCACTCGTTGGATAGCTCTCGATTTACCTAACCATATTATGTTAACCACTGCGGAGTGCGTGGCCGACAAGCTGCGGTATGAGCGTGATTGTTTAAATAATTGTTTACACACAGGTGATCATTCTCAATAAAAATAAATATATTATATTTATTTAAATATATATCTTTATTTAAATAAATATATTATATTTATTTAAATATATATATTTATTTAAATATTATATTTATTAAATTAAATTAATATAAATTATTATAAATTATTATTATAAATTATAAATAGACAATAAATATTATTGTCTATACGAATGCAAGCTTCATAATTTATGATGAACCCTTCAATTAAGTATAACAACAGTAGTTACTACACTACTGGGGTAGGTGATGTAGCATTGTTCGAAGGTTCTTGAATCACTTCTTTAAAGAAATAAAATGTCCCAATGTGTTGCAGACTCGTATGCAAGCATTTAATTTCGACTGTATCAACAACAGGATGGAGTTGACATTCTTTTGAAATTTTCATGTCTTTGCTTTGGCACATAAACTGAAACGGGAAAAATTTGTTTCCTTGATTCACCCTTCCTCTCCCTCAGATCACGTCAGAACACAAGCGACAGGCGGGCCACTACGTCAGACGCACCTATGACGCACGAGCGTATGACGTCAGACGGCTGGCCGGAGGCCAACTATTACGTCAAAGCCTATGCCGTAAGAGCCAATGACGTCAGACGGCTGGCCGGAGGCCAACTAGTACGTCAAAGCCTATGACGCACGAGCGTATGACGTCAGACGGCTGGCAGGAGCCCAACTAGTACGTCACAGCCTATGCCTTAAGAGCCTATGACGTCAGACGGCTGGCAGGACTCCAACTAGTACGTCAGAGCCTATGACGAACGAGCGTATGACGTCAGACGGCTGGCATGAGGCCAACTAGTACGCCACAGCCTATGCCGTAAGATCCTATGACGTCAGAGGGCTGGCTGGCCAGGTGATCGGGTTTTAATAAGCCTCTGGAATTCCGCGCCTTCATTTTGCATTCATTTACATCTGCACGTTGAAAAATCCTTCATCTTGTCGCTAATTTTATTTTTCATTAATTTATAACTTCATTAGTAAACAAATAATTAATCATTCAAATCATAGAATGAAAACTAGAATTAACTGGTACCTAGTGTGAAGACGTTTCACCTAAACCTACACTCACGTAGGTTTAGGTGACATAACGGCTCTATGAACACGTCTGAAACCATGAGAAAGTGATGCAACGAGGAAGCGAATCTCTTGTCGGATGGTTCAACTCCGTTTATTCACACCTACAAGAACTGGGGTCTGGACTGCATGCTAATTCTCCAGGGTTTGCTGTTGAAGACGTTCGCGATTTCACTTTTTGGTCGCAGCTGGTCCATACCCACACCTGCGAAATATCAACAGTTTTCGTTATTTTGGCGTCATTGGTAGCGGGATAAAGCGTGAAAGATGATATATACACTAATACACACCTTAAGAAGTTCTAAGCGAGATATAACTGTTTTTATGTAAAATATCTCCATTTTACAGGTTTTTTAACCAATTTTATCTCTCTTTATTGACGACATCTCAAGTAATAACCTCGTTTCTTCACCTTCAAAGTATTCCAGTTTGAGGAGATATCGCGTTCCGACTTCACCATCGTGTTCAGCGTAAAGAAACCTCTAAAATGAGGTGTCACTTGTCAGATTGTTTTATTTTTGGAATTTATGGGTACCTAATTCCCCCCCCCCCCCCTTAAAACTCCCCTAAAACCCCCTTAGAGTGGCCCGATTCGGCCAATCGACGCACTTAGCTTTTCGATTGCGATATATATGTACATATGATTTTTGGTGTCTTTTGGCAGTGAACTCAGGATGGTCGGGAACGGATTTTGGTTTACAAATTTTTCGGAAATTCTAGTTTTACCAATTTTGGACTGAGAGCCAGAGAACAATAGCTTCATTTTGTTCAAAAATTCGCTAAAAGGTGGCAATCAAAATTTGAACCAACCGGCGAACCAACCACAAACAACATCGGTTAACAACTCAAGATCATAAAACGAAGAAAATGGGCAATACGTACCATTTATGATACCATAGATGACCCTCTGTACATTCACTGTCAGCCTAAACCTTCACTTTACATTACTTCGGACGAATCAAGTTCAAAACTTACTCAAACACCAGTTCCCCAGTATAGAGCTGCTAACGGTCCAAACCTTTGCGGATCCGATATTGTCTACCCTTGAAAGATTGATACGGGAAAAAAAAGAAGAGCGTGGTAAAGAAATACCGTTAGAGGCCCGTGATGCTACAATTAGACGTAATTAACAGGTCCGCATCCCTTCTCTATGAGAGCAATCTCGTTTTATACGCGAGACTAATGAACTGGGAGTTGATCGGATCTAGGTTCCATCATGGTCCCAATCATAGTAGGTACCAAGCTACGTATTTGTACTTTTCAATCTTAAGTACTGCCATGAACTTAATTTTATTGAGAAATTTGTATTGACCTATAATGAAATAAAATCTGTGTTCTGACGTATTCACTTTTGCTCCAGAATATCAAGTAAAATCACAATTAATGTACCTACTTCAATATTACATTTTATGAATGCAGTTCAATTGGATGTTACCGCCTTGTCTTACTGCTAGCAGATTTTTAAATGGATTTACCTACTCCATGTAATAATTAAATCGTCATTACACGACTCTGGATGCCCCCATAGTAGAAGCTATGGAACATTCCTTTCAATACCAAGGATTTTCGGTGTCATATCTCGTACTTCCATAATGTACAGGTATTGAGTACCTTGAAGTACTTCCTGCTGCATCGGATAAAGTATTCTAATGGAAATTGGGCTAAAATTAAAACATGTTTTTAAAAAAATCCAAGGCACACATCCAAAATCCACTTTGATCAAATAATCAAAGATTATCAAAATAAATCGAGTAATATTTTCTTTCGATACTACAGTGGCATGCCACTGGACTAGCTTAACTACTAAAAGTTGGTGTTGGTTGTTCGGTTCAAGTGAGTGTTCCTCTCAATGATACGATCATAATCTCTAATCTAATCAGTCTTCGCCTCCCATCATTTTCCACTTTGAAAGGTGATGGTGTACCAGCTAAATGTCTTATTGATGACGTCATGCAATGAATATCCATTCCTTCCGTGTGTTGGTTTCGCTTCGAACGTTGAAAAAAACTGAGGCCATCTAACAAGGTTCACTGTTTTTTTTTTCTCGACTTATTTCCTCATCTGGAAAATGAGTCAGAACGGCTACCATTACGTTTTTTTTTCACGACTCGAAATGAGCTGGAGCGCTACCTACAGAAGTTGATTGATCGTGTCTAATGAGTAAGAAAACGAAAACGACTTTTGAATTAGGTTTGTTTCAGTTTTAATTATGAGGTACACGCGTGAAGTAATACCAATTAACGAAATGGTTTGGAGATATTTCATTTATTTATTTATAAGTTCAGATAAAAAAATAATTGAGCCTATTGGAACAAATCGTGGAAATACGTTATCTGGGAAGAATATTTTAAAATATAATATATTTAAAATTTATTATATTTATATTAATTATCGATATCTGTACCATGTTATAGCGAATTTTCGAAGAAAAGGAAGCTATTGTTCTCGGAGCGAATTTGAAACCAAAATCCGTTCCAGACCATCCCGATTTCACTGTAAAATACTCCAAAAATCATATGTATATATATTCCACCTATATTTATACATAATATATATATCGTCTAAAATGACACAAACATAAATATATTTTATTTATGTTTGTGTCATTTTAGACGATAACTCTCGATAGAATTGAGATAAAAAGTTCAAATTTGCACAAAAAATCGGTCTTGGCAATCGAAAGGCTGCATGACTGTGGATTTATGTCTCATGCTCTAATCCCTCACTCACTCTAATTCGACCGCCTATTGCCAAAAACATTGGTGTATTCCAGTCACAGATGCCAATATTATTGAGAGATAATAATATAAACTGAGAAGGATCTTTATCTCTTAAAAAGGCTATACCTGGTTGGGCCTAAGCCGCGTATGATTAGCCCTAGCTAAAAGCTAGTTCACTGGAAGAATTACCTAGTAGACTTTATTTTGGTACATTTTGGAAGTTTACTCCGTTTATCGTTATTTTTGGATTTAGTCATCTGACATACTGGATGTACCGATACTTTTCTGTCGATATTTCACTAATAGGGGGATTCTTTCATTTTCAAACGCCTCGAAAAAGCCCATTATTTTAGAGAGATGAGTAGGTAGGGAACCCACCGAATGGCATTTGTTCGTCAACAAAACGGCTTACGCGTACGGAAATTTCCATGACAATAACGGGCTTCTTTGCTTCAAACTTACTCATTCGTTAACAATGGTAATGAGTTGGGCGCTTTTCATTTTTGCGCAAAAAAGTGGTACTTTATCCCACTCATTTACAGAGTGGATGCGAGCTGGACCGTCAACAAGAATGATGAAGGTTAACGATTGAATGTATCCCAATGTAACCCATTTGAACTAGTGCTTATAAAAGTTATTTATTCGAAAATTTGCTCTTATAGCCAGTTAGCCAGTGTGGCATGACTGTGGATTTTTCTTGTTGTTATCCAAATATTTTGTGAAATCCTTTGATTCTCAAGTTTCAAGCGGTCCTAATTACATTGTTAATTATACGTTAAAGTCAGAAAATACAAGACACGATCGGGTCCCGATTCGGCCTCTGAGATTGTAGAACGTGGCACACATTCGTTTCTATCTCCTTCCCAGTAAGGCACTTCACGACGTCAAAATCGTGTTATTTGACTTTGGGTCAACGTCATTATTGACACATTTCTCCTTCTGAGCAACTTCATACCGGAGTAACCCGTGAGTGGAATTCAACGCCAAAATACGAATAACAACTCACAAATGTACTCTGTAGCGGCCTGTATCACGAGATTGAATTGACCGAGCGTTGCTCCTTCCTCTTTATAAAAGTTGACAGTCACGATAGATAAACCTCTCCAAGCCGAAACGAAGTCTTCCTTATGGGGAACTGTTATTTTTATTAGGTAGACGAATTAAAGGTCTCAAACCAGCCACTTACGGAGAAGTAAAGGCTGGTCCTGTTTATCTAGTTGACGTTGAAGGATCGACCTAAATAAACGTCAATAACTCAGTATTTCTTTCGTTACCATTCCAAAATCGTTTTTGCGTTCCGGTTCTACAAAATAGGTATCTCCGGAACAGTTGTTCATCCTTACAAAGATTTGTCACTCGAAGAACGCAATAAACATTCCGACCAAATCAAAATCTCCAGTCACATTTGACGTTTCAGTCATCGAAGGTCTAATCCAATTCTGTTTCTACTTGTACCCAATCCGCCGCAAATGCCACTTTTCAACGAAAAAAACAATCTAGGTTATGAAATTCGGAGGACATATTTTTGCCCTTCATCAAAACCAGTATATTTTTGTAAAATATACGTTTCGGGGATCGTTTCAAAAACCGTTCCCAGAACCATCAACCGGTGGAAACCATAAAAACTTTCTCTCAGCTGGCCATAATGATGGAGGGGCAAGAGTTCCGTCGTTAAACCCAAGTTCAAAATTGTGGTTCGTAATGTCATTAACGTCAATTTTTACGGTGTTGCTGAAAATCACTCTTCTAATTCCATCATGAGCCTATGGAATTTAACAGTTCCGAGTTTATATTTCGGAGAAAATTGAAATAATTTAAATCATGAAATTCATGACATTTTCGAACATAAGTGATTCCCGACGTTGGTTCAAGAAGGATTGAAACCCCCAAGAAACGCACCCTTCAAGCTTTGTCTTTTGTTTTGTCTCGTGTGAAATATTTAATGAAATCAATAATAAATTGTTTATTATTTGTTGCAGAGCCCAGTAAATGGACGGTAGAGGAGGTCGAAACGTGGTTGGCATGGAATTTGGCTCAGTTCAGCCTTCCTCTGACGAACGTTCAGTTCTTCAAAATCTCCGGGCACACCTTGGCAGCGTTGAGCGAACAAGAATTCATTCAAAGGGCACCAGAGGTGAGTCATCAATATTTAAAAAAAAAAATTACTGATTAAAATTAATTTGTGTGATATATGCCTAACAACCAATACCACTTATGAACCAAGCGTCAGCTTTGCAGGAGAAGGAAAAAACATGTTCCCGACAAAGTTTTTGAGTAAATTAACTTAATTAACCTAGATTATTATTATGCTCAGAAAATTATTGAGTTTTCTACTGAGAGCAAATTCATGCTAAACAGCTTACGCGACGAGAAAATTTGAATAAGAATGAGTTATAACCCCATTTTACCCAAGATGGTTGATACTCGGTGTTGCTTCTTAGGCTACGATATGTAATAACATTATAATCGAATGAGCGGGCTTGATAAAGCCTGGAAAACAGTTAAGAAATGGGGCAGTCAATAATTGTATCGAGATCTACACAAATCCGCTGTTCTCGTCATATTAATTTCTAAATCCACCTGAGCCGTTTCGGGCTTGGATCTGTATATCAACAAGAATATACTTTAAACGTGATCGTTGTCACAAAATAATATTGAGTGGCTCCTAAAGCTATTCTCTATGCTATTCACTCTATGAAGCTGTAATTTGGTATGCAGCCTCCTTAAGACTTTAACTTGACGCTGCCTAGGCCCTGGATCAACTGAAAGCCAATTTCTATACAAGTAATATTTTGTCATGCAGTGTATCAGTACAGTTTTCTACTTTTACTCTATGCAAATTACTTAATTTCTCCCTTACTGCGAAAAACAGACATGTCCATGATCAGGTGTTTTTCCCAGTTAGGGAGAAATTAATTTCCTAATCCCACGTACCTAAATTCCTTTGGTTTCTTGACAAATTAATTTGCTTGATGTTGAAAAATAGAGAAATATCAAATTTCCGGGACTGAAATTCAACTTTGGCTGTAGTAATGTCTCAGATTTCTGACGTCAGCTTAGTTTGTACGGGGAATATCAGACACACCTTGGGACTAATGCGATTCGTTCTGGAACAGGAACATGCATAACTAAACGTCAACTATGCCGTTAATATTTCCTATTTGTCTTTTATCGCTCAATGTAATATATTGTATTACCCAAGCCCGGGGCGTGGCGGATGGGACAAGAATTGATTTCTTCGAAGCACTCAATAATTTAAAAATAACGGCGAAAAACAACTCGAGGAGAATTACGTAATTTGTCTATCTCGAAATCGTTAGTGGGTAATTTCATCTGATTTTATGTCCGGCTCATGCGGTATGTTAACAGGTCTAGAGTAGTGTTCAATCCGGGCATTCCAAATCACTCTTTCGAGCCAAATGGTATCGAATTGAAATGAGCATTTCGCTGTGAATTACCTTTAATTGAAACACGCATGCATGTTCTGTAATGGGTTAAATGCATGTAAAATAAATAATTATGTGTTTATGGGGAAATACTCCTTGGCAAACTACTCTAACTACGGACAGACAGCATCAGCGGAGGACATGTTGCTGCACGCATTTGTTGTTCTTGTTAGGATTGGTCCTTAGAACAAATTTATACCTTATGATTAATCTTTCCCCTATTTTCTCCCTTCGTCATTTACTTTCTCATCGGCTATTTAATTGTTTATCTCGTGACTGGCCATATTCAATGGTATAATTATTACTACGTAATTTCCACGATTCATTTGGACTTTGGACTTCCTGATTGTTTTTCTGTTATTGTCTACGATATTAAGGGGGGGGGGGGGTCGTAGCTGGTAGCTGCCCCCGGAGAGAAAGTGGTCAAAAAGAAAGCGTCCTGGTTGGGGGTCAGGGACCCTCAAGGTCCTTCGGCCGACCACCTTCCTCGTCCACTCATCTGCCTTCCTTATTTGAAGATATCACATGACACATCGTAGGTACATTACATCAGATCAAACAGTGAAATTACCATTTCAGTTAGACCGAACGAAATTTACCCAATTCCACAATCGTTGCCGCCCGACGTTTACACTAATAAATATTTATGAATTCCGAAACGTCCATCCTCAGTAATAGTGTTGTTATTCCATGAGAAAATGTTAGTAGTTGTTTACTGGGTCTGGCGATTCCGATAGGCGGCCGATCATCGAGTCGTCTCGTTAGTGAAGGGAGATTTCAATCATTGAGAGCCACTTCGTCTAATGACATTCTCATCTTCTCGTACTGCCTACTTGAGAGCCAATTCCCATCGCATAGGAGCCAAGTCATTCTTGGAAATTCCTCGACAGCAATCTCTCTTCATGAGCTACATCACACGATTGGTGGAATTGCTACCCATCCAATACTCAATAACAAAGCGTTTATGTTATAGCTCTATATGATCCACGTGTGATAAGCAAGAGTGTATTTATAAGGATGATGATTTTTTAAAAATTTTTTATTTATATTACAACTGTATTACGACATCTAGCAACGTTTTTCTAATAGGTACATCTGAGAGAGAAAAAAACCCGGATATACCTAAGTCCCAAAAAACACCGGATATACCTAAGTCTTATACCCACTACACATCACTCCACATTTAGTGAATTGTTTCCACTGGTTGTGGTTGGTCTGTTGTGTACAGTAAATAGGCACAGTGTGGGGACAAGGATACTACCTTGTGGAACATCTGTATTTAGTTTTCTCAGTGGAGAATAATCATCATCGTATTTTAGTTCGAATAATCTATCTGAGAGGTATGCCTTCAGGATTTGGAAAAATTGGGACGGAAGATCCCTTTGCAGTTTGGTGAGTAATCCCTGATGCTATACTTGATCAAATGCTTGTGAGACAGGAGAGCATATTTACCTTTCTTCGAACGAGCACCCAACCAGATTCGTGATCCTGTGTACCTGGTCTATTGTGGAGTTTGGTTCTTTAATCCAAATTGATGTGAGGGAATGAGATCTCTTCCTTCTATAGTAGATTTCAGTCTTTTGAGGAGTAACTCTCAAATAGCTAGTTATTTGATTTCTTGTCATCAATGGGATTGCCTAGTATAGAAATATTTAAGAGCGACAAAGAAAATGTTTTATCGACAGAAAATCACACCCTAAAACGTTTGATCTTCGGCACGACAAAAAATTTCATTCGCAATATGCAACCGACAAAATTGAGTACAGAACAATTTGGAGGTACCAGAGCCAGGAGTTTCGACTCCCTGTTTGGAAGTTGCTACTATTTTAATAGGAAGCAGTTATTCTATATAAAAGTTCCAAACAGAGAGAAACATCGTAAGTTCGAGACAGTCTTTAGGAAAAGTGCAATGCCACTTTGTGCGATAGTGGTGGCTCAATGGCTCAATAAGGAAAATAAAATAGGGAAATGTGAAACCACAGCAATAATGGCATACGTGAATCAGATCGTCAAGAGAGTTCATGACCTGGCACTGGATTTGGCGACAACACAACGGTTATGTACGTAGAAGCGTAAAGAGTGAAAGAGAAATTTTGTGAGTCCCAGAAAGCAAATACTCTTTCAATACTTGATTTGGTTTCAATGAATGAAAACGCAGGCCAATTTGTACTGCCTAATTAGAACAAAAACTTATTAAGTGCTTAGACTGTAAAAAATGTTTGTTACATGTATTGTACACTGTTTTCTTGAATAAGAAAAATCGATTAAATTTAAAACCGTATTGGAGGTAAAAGTTTCAGTACTGCAGCATGTAGTATGCTTTTTTTCATATCAACATACACTGACAAATGTGCAACCTCAACCTATTACTCCGTGTGTTTATCGCAGATATAATTAACATTCCAACATGAAACTCTTCTAACATTTCTAACATAAAAACTTATGTTATATTACCGATCTGAAGATCTTTTTTATGGATAATATATTATACATCGAGTAAACTCCATTTTAAAAATAATTGACAATGGAATGACATCGTTAATTTACCTATCGTTGTCGTCAATCGACAAGAAATCCAGTCAGCGGCGTCTGAACAACAAAACGATTAAGCCGAAACCAACTCGGAAAATTTCGAACATTCTTTACCGTCAATCGAGTTAATGGTCGTACATATTTTGACGTCTGACGTCGCATGTTTACTCGTCTTTTCATTTCGCGGATGACGACACCTGGATAAATACTTGATAAATCGTTTCACGTACTCAGCTGATAATTTGTGTAGGAGCTCTGTCAGCGTTCCGGTTTCGGTTCTCGGAACGGGTGAATAAATCGGTTTAAAAATATATCCTATCAATGGAACATGGTTCCGTCTGGTAATTAGTCGGACTGTGGGGTGTGCCGGCAGTTGAACCAGATTAATGTGAACTTGAAAATGACGTCATACGGTTGTTGGTATTTGAAAAAAGGTTTGGGGTACTTGGAAAACGTTAGGTGGTTGTTTGTTAGGTGGTAGCTTGTTCACTATTAATTACAAGCAAAACAACTTGAAGTTTAGAGGTTAGCAAGCTTTCAAAATACGGAGAAATTAAGTAATTTGCACAGAGTGATAAATGATTAAAGTCGGGGAAAAAAATAAACTGCGCTGACAAAATATTATTCTAACCACATACACACTGTAGGGATTGATAAATCAGCAATGCTGATTAATGGGGATGTAATTTCTAGTTTGTACATAATATGTACAAATATTATACTCGAATATTATACTCGTATATTATACTCGATGTGGCGTGTGAAAGCTGCATCAATACAGTTTTACTCCTTGTTGTTGAAAATTTTGGGTCGTTATTCAGTTCAAAGTGGAATGTTTCCTTCAGGCTACATACCAAATTACAGCTTCATGGAGTGAATAGCTTAGAAATTAGCTTTAAGAGCTTCAGTTGATCCGGGGCCGATGATTCTTAAAGTCCTAAGGAGGCTACATACAAAATTAAAGCTTCATAGAGTGAATAGCATAGAAATGTTAAGTCCTTCTCTCTTAAATCCTTCTCTTAAAGCCCTTCTCTTTCCAGCTACGTATCCAGTTTTAGCAGTAATACTGTATTTCAATTACTCTTGATAAATTATTACTAATAGATAAATTATTAGAAATTGATATTCACATTACTGTTATCGAAACATCGATATTGTTAAGGATAGTTCAATTAATCACTGGATACAAATTCCGCTTGCATCTCATCCCGAGTACGATTATAATCGTTGATGTGTTTATCAGATAACTTGACTGCACGGGTTTCCCCGTGAGCACCGCCAACACGACTAAGAAATCCGACGTCATTCATTGACATCATTACTTCTCGATGATGGAACTTGTAAAATCCCCCGTCTCCCCACTTGTATCCTGATTTTATCACGATGCCAAGCCCTCGCCCGTCAGCTCAATACGTATTCAATCCACGGTTTCAAACTGATAGCGGAAAACGGTTGCAGCAAGTGTCTTGAATTTGCATGTCGTACTAAGTAGTTTTACTGTTCACACTTTCAGAGTTACACTGCAACCATCAACAAGGTATTGAACTTACTGCCAGGGATCCATGAGCCAAACAAGATCATACCCTTATACTTATTGCCCTCACTTTATTTGTTTTGTCAACAGGGAACTCAAATTACCTCAAGTAATCTTTTTGTAATCGAGAATACCCTAATTCTTGAAATGGAAGAAATGTTTTCGCTGGACAATGTGGGATTCAATACGGTTGTTACTGGCTGAGTTTAAACGTAAAAAAAGCTACAACTCATTCGCTTCTCAGTAAAGTTTGACCACGACAGCTGCTCCGGGTGGTCTTGAAAAATTCTAAAACTATACACTTCTTATATGTGAACTAAAAATTATACCGTTCCATTTGAATTTTTCGTGATATGAATTTTTCAAAATGTTCGGCTGCACGTGTGTTCGTGGGAAACCTTGAAAGCGAATGGTATAAAAGTTAATAAATGAATAGCAATTTCGTTCGTATTGAATTATTTCAATCCAATATATTATGGCCGACTACAGGTGCTACCTTCATTGTTGTTGACAGTGCGGTGGGTTGCTGTATGCGCAGCTGGAACTGTGGAAAGCTGCATCGATGGAAGAAACAAAAGTTGACGTTAGCGGACTTCTCGGAGAGACGACAACCACCAGATCCGGATCGTCCTCCGGTGACCCTTCAGATGGTAAGTTAGAAAATTGTGTTGAAATCACTGCAGACAGTTTTCCTGTTTTTTGCTCCTCCAAACCATGCTTCCTGTGAGTGACACAATTTCCGAAAATTTCTGTAAAAAACAGGACGATTTTCGGATCATGCTACCCTGGCATCTTATGTGTCTGCTATCTAGGGAGATAAACTTACATCCCAAGACCCCCCCCCCCCCCCCCAAATTTGTTGGTTTACGTTTCAAGATACGTAGATTCCGAAAATCGAATTAATAAAATCCGCGGCACTTTGCCCAGTTACAAGTTCAAACCACACCCACGTTGATCCTTGAAAATTTTCATAACCCTAAGTCATGGGGAAGGGCTCCAAAACGAATTTTGAACTTTTATTTCAAGTTTGAATCAAGTTTTTTTTCAACTTTCTGATGAGCTAGAGACTTGAAATTTTAAACATAAGTCAGAACTGGACGATAATGCAATAAACACTCGATTTCTTTTCTGTAAAATTGTTTAAACAATACATATTTGTTTAGACAAATTATACTTGGCTGATAAGCTAGTGTCTTGAAATTTTAAACATGAGCCGAGAAAGGGTGACAATGCAATATTCACTCGGTTTCTTGCCTGTAAAATTGTTTAAACAATACCTACCTATTTGTTTTATTAAATTTGGATGATGAGCTAGAGTTTCATGTATCATTTCGTGAATCATACAGAAGAGTGATCTGCTCAAAGAAGATAATAAACCGTACTGTCGAGAATTAGCAGAGTTGTTTGAATATGTCTTATAATCTCAATACCTATGTTGTCCTTTTCTAATCATTTTCATCAAACAAGCAGTTGAATCTTCATGTTTGCTCCTCGTTTTTGCCTTTCATTCCGGTTTCATATTTATATTTTCTCTCAATAACTAATTGTAAAATAATACCTTCAACTCATCCCGTGTTGACTCAACACAGTCTCATTAATTATAAAGAACTCGATCTCCTAGAAATAATAAAATAAAACTCGAAAAGTATCCAGTTACTTACAGTGTACTACGTTGGATTCATATCATTTTTCTCTCCTGAGCTTTGAAGTGAAAGTTGTGTCACTCCGGGATTTCAGGTTTTCATTTTATAGAATCACAAAAGTTTCAAGATGAGAAGAGGAGGAAAAATAAATAACTGATATACACTCGGGTTTAGAAAGTTTAATTTGTCATAAGCGCATGAGGCGGGACGTAGCGCCTGTAGGTCGAACTTGCTAGAAAACCTGTTTTGAACTTGAGAGCAAATTATTTTAAACAGGATTATTATCCATTTATAGTTCAATATTCAAGTTATTAGTCATCGATCAATTACGAATCTATTTTCGAAATTGCCCATGCCTTTAACGTACAAAAAGATTGAGCATGTTGATTATTTTCAATGTGAAATCATTTTTGCGACCCCAAAATTATCATTGATTTTCAAAATGTCCTGTTTAATTGGAGTCTGTTGAAAATTAGGTAGGTAGGCATCGATTTCCAATTTTTTGTCGAATTCAGTGGCTCGTACGCGGTAATAATAACTCACGGTAAGAATGCCGTCAACTTGTTGAATTATAGGGTTCCCGTGATGTTTGAAAGGTGGGATTTGTCACTTTTTACCGTTACAAAGGCTTTCACCAGTTGCGGCGGCAAACTCGGAACAACTTGGTTTTCAGTTTACCCACGCAATATTATTCTCATATACTACGAGATCAAGTAATATAAAAAAAATGGTTATTTGGTACAGGCAACCTTGAAATATTGTCATACGAGAATATAAACTGATGTATACCCATTTGTACGGCTCAGCGCTTTTGAGCTCATGAGCCATCAAGCATGATGCTAGATGAAATTAGAACGCAAAAAAATGTCTGGTGAGACTTTTTTTTATGTATTATTGAAGTCCTAAGGAGGCTACATGCCAAATTTCAAGTCTCTACCATTACGGGAGTTGCGCCAAAACACGTCACATTTTTTGTATCTCGCAAATTTCTATCTTCGTCACAGGTTTCTTATGACTTAACCCTTAGCCCTTTTCTAGTTACTAAATTGTTTACGACATTGTTGTTAAAGGCCCGTGCTTCGAAATAGGACGTTTCGGAGATTCTAGCTTAGCGCATAACCATCACTGGAACTTGCTCACCACAATGGAGGGATCCCTATCAAAATCGGTTCAGCGGTTTGGCCGTCTATAGAGGACAGACAGACAGACATACATTCGATTTCATAGATATGGATGAGCTAAGAATTATAAATAAATTGAATATTTTTCTAGATGAAATATGGATATTAAAAACCATTTTGCTGAAAAAATCAATCGTCGACGCAAAGGCAATACAGACACTATCAATTGATGGAAACAATAAAAAGCTCTTTTCTTGCTCCAAAGTTTTTTAGCCTTTCTACGGGATTCAGACCAAAAGATATAAAATTTCAGAAAAAAACGAATTCTTCTGAGTGGCCCAAAAAAAGAAGAGACCGGCGGAAATAACAGATTTTGCCCTCGTTTCCTCGAACTCGTCAAGCCAGCAGAGTTGAATAGTGAATCGTCCGATGAGGGGGGGGGGGGGGGCTTATAACAAGAAGCTTTCCCTTGATGATAGAGTGCAAGTTCTAAACCACCGGCTAAATTACCCGTCATTCAAAGCGATCCGACCATCTTTAATGGGCTCGTACCGTCTCGCTAGTACCTTTACGAAAAAGAAGCTTATCCGAAAGAAACAATATTTTTGTTCTTATAATTCCGCAGAGTTTTGTGATCAATATTGTTCGAATTCTCAATCAATGCCAGGAAATAATCAGGATGAAATATTAATTGTAGTTCAGGAGCTTTATTTCCTACTTTCATTTCAAATGATATGCAAATATTGGTTTCAGGTCCAACTGTTTCAGCATACAAACTGCTATTTATTCTCACAAAATCTTCCCACATTCGTGAAGAAAAGACCACTTTTGCAGATTTTTTGGTACACCCAAATTCAGTGGAACTTGATGCTTGAGGAAGAAACCTTTTGACAATCACCTCCATAAATAACCTCTCATAGTTTTGGGTTATTATCTTCGATAAGAAGGGGAAAAATGACCCCGTCCCCCCTCAGAATTTGAGGGTTTACGTTTCAAGATACCTAGATTCCAAAAATCCAATAAAAAAAGCCGTCCGTCCGCCATTTCCCAGTTAGCGTTGAGCAAAAATTACGAAGTTTGATTTACGGGTTCGGACTAACCCCACAATGATCCTTGAAACTTTTCATAACCTAAAGTCAATAGAAAGGGGCTCATAACGAATTTTGAAATTTCAGTTCAAGTTTGAACAAAGTTTTTTTTTTCAACTTCTCGACGAGCTAGAGTCTAGAAATTGTAAACATGGATCGAGGATGGATGACAATGCAATATTCACTCGGTTTCTCGCATGCAAAATGGTTTAACAATACCTATTTGTTTAAACAAATTAAATTTGGATGATGAGCTAGAGACATGAAATTTCAAACATGGGTCGAGGTTGGATGACAACGTAATGTTCACTCGGTTTCGTCAATCATTTCGTGAATTATACAGAAGGTTGAAGGGTGATCTGCTTGTGTCAAGAGTTTACAGAGTTTCTTCATCTAGTAGGTGGTGGTCCTAAAGTATCTACTTGAACAGGGTGTTTGAAGTAGGGAGTGGAGATGAAGTCTCAGGTACTGTAGAGAACACATCTGTAACTACAGGCCTCTACAGGAGTGAAAGGTGTTATCTTAGTTGGGTGTCCTTGGGTTCGATGGCGGATTTTCTCTAGGAAGACCTTTGAACATACAATGTGGAGCCTACCCAAGTCCCAAGTCCAAGACAAGGACTCAAAACGAATTTTCGCGAATGAAAAGTGCTTGGAATGTTGCTTCGAACGGAGGTCGCGGTTGGGAGCGGCAAAAAGGAGGTGAAAACCAGCCTGAGGCACTCGGAGCCCGGTTCCCCAAACGAGGAAGAGGCCAGGAGTCCAGGGATCGGGAAGGGGACGACGGCCTGTCCCAGGATGGTGGGGCTGTGCCAAGTCTTCTCTCGGCCCTCCTGGACTCGCTCTAGAAAGTTAATAAGCCGCCTGTCCAATCATGCTCGGAAATTAAGGGCAGGTCGTTGTTTTTTAAAACCCTCAACCTGATAGTTCCCCTCTCTCGAGCTGCTGAGCTACGACTGGAAGAGCCGCGTCCTTGTGCCACAACTGCGTTTCTGCCGACATTGACAAGGTTGGCCCGTGTCACAGGGTTATGCAAATGCCTGGAGAAAGGGAACATGTGAATCATTCGCGTATGAAGACACTTTCTCTGTAACAAGCTGCGTTGCACTTCCATTTAACCACAAATCCCCAAGACAACTAAAATCCAGTCAGGGTATGGTCGTACATGTCCTTCGCTATTCTCTAAAAAGATCCGTGAGAATGGAGTCGTCCTTTGAATCGCAGCCCAAATATAATTATCCAAATAATTTAATCTACAGTCAATGGTTTTTCCAGTATCCTCCATCTGCATTTTTCGAGAAGTTAAACTGTAGATCATATCGTCCCACATTTTTAAAACTCGAATTTTCCAAAAAATATCATACCAAAATCTGTTCCAGACAGACTTGAAATAACTGCCAAAAGACATCAAAAATCTTATATTTATATTTGTGTCATTCCAGACGATAACTCTCGACAGAATTGAGATAAAAAGTTCAAATTTGCACTAAAAATCTCTCTTGACAATCGAAAGGCTAAGTTCGTAGATGGGCAGAATCGGGCCACTATAAGGGGAGTTTCGGGGAGGGGGGATCTACCCATAAATTCCAAAAATAAAACAGTCTGACAAGTGACACCTCATTTTAAAGGTTTATTTACACGATGGTCCGTTGTAAAACTGGAGCACTTTGAAGATGAAGAAACGTGGTTGTTACTTGAGATGTTCTTCACGGTTCATCTGCTCTAATCTGATAACGGAATGAGATTTCGCAATTCTGATTTCATTATCGTGTTCAAGCGTTGACAACTCTATAAAATGAGGTGTTAACCGGCAAAAAATCGATACCATATTTATTACAAAACCAGTAAAATGGAGACATTTTACATGAAATCAGTTATTTCTTCAAAACTTTGCCAATATAGCCATGTTTTGTTTTAGTGCATTTACAGATTAGCGAAACGAATTTCTCATTTTTCGAAAAATCCATTGGGAATCGCCCCAATGTGCATTAAAACGAAAATGTCCGAAAAGCAGAGTGGGGCTTTTAGCGTTGTGGTGACGATATCACACTGTCTCAAACCTCTGTCGCACTATCCCTGGCGTTACCCTCAACCAGGGTAAAGTGGTTCAAATGTAAAGATCTGAAAGACATTTCAAGAGTTTATTCCTATAATCGATTATAAATTATTATAATGCACAACTACAATTACTGATTGTTGAGAAGTTGTTTGGTAGATGAATTACTAGTTACGTGATATTTGATTCGAAACAAAACCATATTTTCTTACGAGCTGATTGAACAGCAAGAGCATAATCGAAATCTCACACATGCGAAAATGTTGCACAATATTTTGAAGAAGTCGTGTTTGCGCAAAAATATTGAGGAGAAATATTCTGCAAAAAAAGGGCGTTCAATATTCGTTAATAAAGTTGCACTCAAGCTACTTGACGACATCAAATCGTCCACGTGTATCAATGTTGGAATCACGGCTTTGAAAGTGGGATCTTGGCATTATGTGCATGTCACGATTTGGACTTGTTTCAACGTGAAAGGACGTCTTCAAAAGTCGTTTCAAGCTGGCAAACGTCCAATTAGCGGTAACTTTTCACGTAAGGATCTCCAATAAGATTATTTTTTGCCGATGTTCAACTACAACAAGATAGTGGGAAGTCGGGAGGTTGTACTGAACAAGAGCAAAACTTGACTCGGCATTCCACAGAGTCACTCTCTCTCTGCGGACCGCGCCCACGCTCGTTCATTCCCACGTGCTCCTTTGTCTTCGACACAAACAACTGATCCCTCATCTAAGAGCGATTCCATTTTCATACGATCGGCCACTTAAGGTTACACTTGGGTACTTGTGAGTTAGGAATGAACGACTGCTGGTACTCGTCCTACTAGCACACGATTTAGGTGTATCGAAAGAAAATATCAATCGATAAATCGAATGAAAATATCGATATCGATCTAATATCAAAACAAAAATATCAATATCATCGGAAACAATTAATTTGTTAAATTGTATGGAAACCAAAGCAGATGGTAACTCCAAATTATAACAATAACGTTCTTTTAAGGACAACGGATACTGGAACAAAGTCCTCTAATAATTATTATTACTTCCATTCTAAGGAGCTTTTAAAAAATGATCGAAGAGGACTTTGTTCCAGTATCCGTTGTCCTTAAAAGAACGTTCTTAAGGAAAATCCTGCGAAGAACATTCTGGGTATTCCTTCTCTGCTCTGTGGATCACTTATACCAGTGATTTGTTACCCTCTTTGTTACTCTACTTGATTATACTCGTAGTTCAGTCAAGTTAGACATGAAAAGGGTCGTGCTTGCAAAAGGTCCGGTCATCATGAACTTTTTATATGTTGTTGGGACCCAAATGAGTTGTAAACAAAATCCACAGTCATGCAGCATGGCTGTAAGAGCAAATTTTTGAATAAATAACTGGTTTTATAACCGATTTTGTCTTCAGTTTTTGCAGAGTAACATAGATTTTTTAACGCTGAACTTAATGGTGAAATCAGAATTGCGATATATCATTCCATTATCGAATTAGAGCACATGAACCCTGAAGAACATCTCAAGTAACAACCCCGTTTCTTCATCTCCAAAATGCACCATAACTTACAATAAATAGTAATTCATAATAATAATTAATCAAACATTTAGTGATGTAGACAGAAAAGTGATCTGCACAAAGATGATAATAAACCGCTGTGTCAAGAATTTGCAGAGTTTTCCAGATTCAGATCATTTGAAGGTTCTGGAGTTTCACTACAATCGAGAAACAATGCGACGATTTACTTATTTAAGTTGTAAGTGAAATTTATTTAGATCGTTTGTGAGTTGGGTACAATCAAGCGAAACGAAAGCCACTGCCACGATTGTAGAAAGCAACAGAAAGATTGCACGAGAGTAACTCGATACCCACTTGCATGAACGGGAGAACATCTTATTCCACGTCTGGGCACTCGCAGTTACATCCTCACGAAGGTTGTTGGGAAAATATACCGAAACAGATAGAAACGATTATAATTCTTCTGCTATACCTTAAATGGCTTGTTCATTGTGGAGATTCGGTTTGAATTGACCTGATCTGTACTAGGTAATCATTATTTCCAATTTTTTTTTTAAATTACTCCTTGTTTCAGTTTAACGTCTCTACGTAAAATACTCGGCAAATTATTTACGATGTATTTAGTTGAGTTTTGGACCCAGAGAGTTTGTAAATTTTTTGTCATCAGCATTCTCGTTGCTCAAGGTCGACTCGTTGTCGATTCTCAACAACTCAGCGAGTCCCCAAGACGATAATTCTTCCTTGTAACGCAATTTCGGAAGTTCCCAAGGTTTAACAGGTAGTCCCGTGTGAATCTGGGTCAAGACTTCGAACAAGACACGAAACTCACCAAACAGATGGCACTTCTGTTTTGGTTTCGGAAAAGAATCGAGGATGGGAACTGGGTGGGGTGGCCACTCGGTTCAGTTCCACCGAATGAGGACGAAAGTAACGATGCAATGCAAAAGACAGTTTTTCCATGCGTGTGGGACTTGATAATCAAGCACCTTAATCGAATTGATCGGAACAGCAGCAATGTTCTGTAATTAAGTTAAGGTTCAAATAAATAAATGAGCTGTCACAATTACACAATTGAACGAGTACAAACACGTACAGCGAACTGAAAACCAATTAAAATGTAAAAAAAAGGAAAATATAAATAAAAATGCAAACTGAACAGACAAAAAAATCCTCAGCCATGGCTATGAGAGCCAATTTTTGAAGAAATGACTGGTTTTATGTAAAACGTCTCCATTTCACTGATTTTTCCATTTCAACCAGATTTTAATGCTGAACACGACGGTCAAGTCAGAATTGCGATACTTCAGATTAAAGCAGATGAACTGTGAAGAACATCTCGAATAACGTTTCTTCATCTTCAAAGTGCTCCAGTTTGAGGAGGATTTAAGATGTCGCTATTCCGACTTCACCATCGTGTTCAGCATAAATATTTCTACAGTGAGTTAGTTGTCACAAGTCGGATTTTTTTATTTTTCGAATTCATGAGTAATTTTTCCCCAGTTAGAGACGCCCGATTCTGCCCATCTACGAATACTGCAAATTTGGACTTTTTATCTCAATTATATCGAGAGTTATCGTCTGGAATGTCCCATATATTCGGAAATTCGAGTTTTACAAATTTTGGACCGAGAACAATAGCTTCCTTTTCATCGAAAATTCTAATAAAAGTGTCATCCTGAAATGGAGTAAAGGATGACGAGGTTGCTGCCGTCCTTAGCGAAAAAGTCGTAAGTGCAGAAATCTTCCTTTTGGGAAATCGGCCAAATAGCTTTTGCGTCGAAATTCTCCGATATTGGCGTTCGTTTCCAAAATAATCCTGAACTTGATCATTCTCCTAGTAGAAAATTTCTATCTGGATCGAATGGCGATGTCACAAATTGATTAAGCGTTTAATGGCACGACATTGTAAATTAAAACAGTTATCAGAAAATAAGTACGTTCAATTTACATCAGGTTTCAGCCTCGTAGAATCGACATAAAGCCGGTATTCGCACGCTCGATTCGAGACATTTCTCGTGAAGCTACGGCTATAGGACTACGAAAATTGGTAGAAAAAAAAAATCCAAAACGGGAGGATAGCATACTCACTTGGACCAAAAAATCAGATATGACGATAGGACGGCAGGTTATTCTACCGAATAACGTTGGGTAGGTTGACAACTCCTAGAATAGCTAGAATCGCTTAGTTGTATCAATTTTACCAGTTAACGGGGGACATTTTGTTGTACTTACTTAAGAGACGTGTTTAATCTTTATTATAGTATTTACCTATTAAAATGTCTTCTTCGGCAATTGCTTCAATGATTGGCGGTATCCAAGTAATCTACAAAGTCAGTTCTGCGGAATAACAACGACTATAATTTGCAAGTTGAGAAAATGAGTTCATAGAACTCTTGATAAGCCCGAATCAACTTCCTTATCCTTGTTGTTGCTGTTACTCAATAGTTTATTACGCAGGCTGGTTCCACAGATCCGTGAGGGCACAATCTTTTTTACGAGCGTGAAAACGAACCTTCACGTTGCTTGGGCGCTCCGGCAGAACGGTAGGTGAAGCAAGACACAAAAAGCCCCACTTCATAAAGGACCTCAAAAGGGACCATTAAAAGAACTACCGAGTTTCTGGCTTTTGCCTCCGTTGACGTCATTAGCGTCCGCTTTCATTCTGGGAATCACCCGCCACGAAAGGGTTGTTGCGGGTTGTGCAACGCACGGGCGTTCCGTAACCCTGGTGACTCACACCTGCCGCATTCTTGACCCGAAATCAAAAGTTGGTTGGTCAATTCGAAGTCGTCCCGTGAAATCCAAGGGGTGAATAAATCACACTACGTCGTACCGAATTATCGTTCACATCGAGCGAATTATAGTTTGATTCCATGAAATTAAGCCTATTATAATAATCATAATCTCAAATTATGCTCTAAAATTCAAGAACAGTAGGTACGACTTGAACCCTTTCAGCTCCCTTTTGAACCCTTTCGATGAAAGGGCGCAAGTCGAACTGTTTTATAATTTTAGAGCATAATTTAAGATAATGGGTGTTATGACCCAATAGGCATTCAGCGAATTTTCGATGAAAAGAAATCCAATGTTCTCGGTCCAAAATTTTTAAAACTCGAATTTTCGAACAAATATTTGACGATAACTCTAAATATAAAAGTTCAAATTTGCATGAAAACAGCGAATAACAAGTTTCAATGAATGCTTGAGAACACCGTTCGTGTTACCTTCAACTATTGGTAATTATCACACCCGTATGCGCTTTGTACTTGAGTTATAAAGGTTGTCAGTTGGCAAGGGAATGTCAGATGAAGGTGTGGAAGCCTGTACCAGACGCGTGATCGTCCTTGACGTTCAACTTCAAAAACCCGTCCTTCGTTGTAACCGCTAGATCTGCCTCAGATCCCTCTTGTTATTCTCAGACAACTCCAACACCTTCACTATGCATTTGGATCTGAACTGTTTTATCGAATGAATAACTGACATAATTGAATTTTAGCGTCTAAGAATAAGTGATAAGTAATATTCCCTAGCTGTATTATACTCAAGATCAGCATGGACTAAATACTAGTAGGCACAAGTATTGTTTTTCCGCAATGCGGATTGTTTTGTGAACAGCAAATTTAAGGACCCTCCATCTTCCTATTCAAAATGTTCTGGTCGTGGTTTTTCTATGACATGGAGGTAGGTCCAACTACATTGCTATGCAGGGAGGCGAAATGCAGATGCACTTTCTAGATAGCATGCACGGATTGCGTTATCCTCTTTGAGCCCAACGGAATCGGCGAAGTGAACGTCTCAAAATCGTGAGGCGCATAACGCCCCGAAGAAAAAGAATATTTATAAAAGTCTTGTTCGAGTTTCAAATGTGAAGGAGTGAAAGCCGGGACCTCGCGTCACAGTAATCCACTCACCAAAGCCACCCCTTTAGCGCCGTTGAAAAAACTAGGCATCCAATAAGATTTTGCTCGATGATATGCTTGTGTTATGTGCTTATTCCTCTTTCATATGTAGATCATATGTCGTATACAATTAAAACTTAGCGGTTAGCTGAAGTGCCAGGACTCCTTTGTGGAAGCGCTATGGACTTGCCTTGTCATCAAAAGTGTAAGAGTTGATTGTGTCTGATGTTGATTATTTGCTCTCGTGTTGCAGATGAAGATGACGAAGAGATGACTGACGTTTCGCAAGCCTCGCCGAAAAGCAGTTCAAGCCGCGGTGGTGGAGTGTCGCACATTCACCTCTGGCAGTTCCTGAAGGAGCTCCTTGCTTCTCCAGCTCTCTATGGCAACTGCATCAGATGGCTGGACAGACCAGCTGGAGTATTCAAGATCGAGGACTCAGTCAGGTGAATAGATTTTCCTTTTCAAAATAGGACAAGGTCGTAGCAGATTGGCGAAAATTGGTCTAAACGCATTTGGTGCAGCAGTGAAGACGGACGTTTTTGAAAAATTGACTAAGTCGTTAATTTTCATTTTGAAAAAAAATTATTGGTCTGAAAATATGCGTCACTTAATAGCATTTTGAATGATCAATGAACATCTGAAATGTGGCCACGAGCAGCGAGGCACCGCTGAAGACTTTCTTGGAAGTCTCGATTCCAGACGTTTCCACGCGATTCGCTTCCAAAGCTGGAAGTAAGCTTCATGGCTCTGACTGGTAAAAAAATGCTAGGACCCTACGAACCTAGTGGCACCAACCCCACCCAGGAAGGCCCATTGGAGCGAGAGTACAAGCCGTATCGAAAACGAATCCCATTCCGACGTGTGCGGTTCCAGCAAGAGGGTAACGCTGCGAACGCATCACTGAATGTCATTCAGACGGTTCGCAGGTCTTGTGATTTCCCGATTCCGGGACACTAAATTGGCCACCTCGGTCAACCGATCGATCGAAATGCGATTATTTCTTGTGGGGCCATCTGAAGGCACGTGTAATCTCCAAGATTTAAAGGCAGAGATTCGCGTAGAAACTGCTGGAATCGAGGGACCGATGCTGGGGAGAGTTGTGGCTGACATCTAATTCAGCGGTGCCTCGCCACCACATGTCAGATGTTGTTTTTCACCATTGACAACACAAAATGTTATTAAGTGAGGCATATTTTCAGACCAATAGTTTGTTTTTTAATGAAAATTAACGACTTTATGAATTTTCAAAAACGTCCGTCTTTACTGACGCACCCTGTACAAAGATATTCACCCTTAGCAGGACTCACTTAACAATGTTTTTTGTATATACTCACCTCAACTTCGTTTTCACAATTTCCAGGGTTGCTCGGCTCTGGGGTAAAAGGAAAAACAGGCCAGCGATGAACTACGACAAGCTCTCCCGTTCCATCAGGCAGTACTACAAAAAAGGGATCATGAAGAAGACGGAGAGGTCGCAGAGGCTCGTCTACCAATTCTGCCACCCGTACTCCCTATAAATAACTTGCCCAATCACCCTTCGAGCCAACGTTGTCAAGTTGGCAACGCGGCGGCGAGCGGCCATTTTGTAAATAGTTCAACTTCTCGCCACTGTTGAGCGTCGCTTCTCGTAGAAGCGACACCTCAACTACCGGCGGGGAGAACAAGTGTATGCCGATTTCTAGGCAATATATGTCATGTATGAATTGAAATTTTAATTGTTTTGTTGTAAATATTTTTCTCAGTTCGGAAGGTAATTTCCAGCTTGAAATTTTTGAACAGAGACACCCCAGTAACGGGGCTCTCAAAATGTATTGTTTGCTAACTGAGTAAGCTTCTTTGGGGAACTTTGAAAAAATAATCACGAAATGTTTTCGGGTTTTCAAGTTACTCCAGGTGAAAGAAGCGTTGAAAGGTTAGTGATTTTTATCCCATATATCTATGATATATTTTTAAGTAAGTTCTATGAACGATTACATAAAAAAACACTTCTATTGTAAATAAATGCATTCGAACCATGTGTAGTAAACACATTGGATTCTCGAACAATTTTTCTAGTAGGTACCCAAGTAGTGATTTTTTTTTAGAGTAGTTTCAATAAATTCTGTCTTAACATTCCTAATTTATTGAATTCTTTTTTAGATCGCTCAATATTTAAAAAAAAAAAGGTGGTGGTTTTAAGGGTCATATGGGGGTAATCCCAAATTATTTGATAGTCAAAAATAAATGTATAAAAAGGCCAAATTGGCGTTATTTGCCATATGTGCAATATTGCATAAGTAACCCTTTCATAACTGAAACTATTGTTACCAATTACGAAGCTTAACGTACTTTTAATTTTTTTATATTGTCTTTTATACGAATGTCTCAATGTTAATAAAACTGTAAATATTATTTTGAATTATTAAAAAAAAAAAAAATTAAATTTACTTACCTTGAAGTATGTGTAAGTTTGTTGTAATCTTGTACCAGTGTAAGGATGTAATCAAAGTACGCCATGACAGAATTTATCTTTGCTCATACTACGTTTTATTATAGTTTAATTCATAAACATTTCAGATTAAGAAGTCTCTCGTATACAAAGTGTAGATGTATTTTGTAATGAATGAGATTATTGAAGATCTTTCATTAATAAATATTTTAAAACTTAAAATCCTTGTGTTCTTATTATTACAACCCTTGTTATTTTTTTCGGCATATTCCGTAGTAAGTATATTGAAATCGAAATTTAAAAATAATTAATGAACTGAGGTAAAGTGAGTAGGTACCTAAATATTAAATATTAAATTTTAATATCGAACAGTATTTGTTAGAAACCGACGGGATACAGACCACGGTAGGTAGTTCTGAGTAGCCAAAATCCTCCAGAGGCATCAGCTTTCAAAATCTTAAAAAATAAATATCTACCCAATATCTAAATATGTTCTCAAACCCGTCGCATGATGAGTTTTGAATTTAAGCGAATAATAAAGAACCACGTGATATTTTCTCGTGGTTTATTGAGACTATAACGATGCTGTGCTATGCAAAGTAGCTCTTGTCCTTATTTTCACAGCAGGTCGTTCATACTCCCGTAGTAGTCGCAAGGGACGCAGTAATTACCTTTGGCGTCGATCCGGTGGTCCAATTTTCTGAACTCTTCAGCGACCGAGGGTAGAGCTTTGATGAGGTCGAGCTCTTCTTCGATGGTCAATCCGTGCAAATCAGGTTCCGTGATGAGTTCTTTCTTTTGGATGTCTTCGATGAGCATTTTCTTCCGCCTTCTTAGATACCTGTGACCCCGCAGAAGTTAGAATTCTAGTCGATGGGACGTACCTAGTGCCTATTAACTCGAGCGGGAGGTACCTTGCAAGTAACGCTCCTAGGAAATCTAGTGACTGGGAAATACCACATCATAGGTATGATCAATTTAAATATGTTGCCTTAGACGATAGCGCTGGAGAAGGTGCAGACAGGATGGAACTGTTGAAGGCAGAAAAGAAACGGTGAATTCAAACAATCTTAAAACAATCCTCGGACAAGTTTCAGTCCACAACCAAGCACTCGCCATTCATGGGATTCCAAAATGTTCATGTATAATTCCTTCCAAAGAGATGGCAGGTGGAGATACAGGTTCAACCAGGGTAAAAAGAGTTACCATTTGTACCTGTCTTTAGGATTCCTTCTGATCTAATGAGAAGACACAGAAATCCTACCTCCTCATTTTATCTTCGCACGAAAGATTCTCAATCTTCACTTCGGCAGTTCTCACAGTGTCCTCCACAGTGAGCGACTGTGTACCAATCTTAGGAGCCAGCGTGTAGTTGTGCTTCTCAGGATTCAACTTCTCCTCCGGCCCCGGAATGTGGAAATCGGGGAGGAAAGTGTTGTAGTATTTGGCCATGTTCCCGTACCGTCGAATCCTCCATTTTCTGACGTTGAAAGGACGTAAAGAAGTAATATATAAGTCTAACAAGCATCTGATGCATTTTGTGAGTAATTTACTGGTAGTTACCTAAATAGAGTACGATTTTGAAATATTCGTAGGAAAGATTCTTGCTGCACAGACACCTGAATTTTTGGTTCACTGCTGGCTTTGAGATTGAGACTTCACTCAAATTAGCACATGCGTATCAGTTAAGTATGGCTGCAAGACAAGCTCATACTTGACTGAGTTTGAGTCCCAGCCCAGAATTCGCATAGCCTCCTGTTGACGACAAGAATAGCCACAACTCAGAGTGATGGCTATTTTACAATATTAAAATCAATAGTAAAGCTACAAAGTGTAGGTAGCACTTTCGGGGCACAAGTGACTCGAATGCTACAGGCCCATTGTTCCTAGTGTCTAGTATTAAACCTATTTTATGATCAGACGAACAAAGGTTCGGACAGTCCAAGGAAATCTGAGGCAATGAACCCAAAAACCTGATATTCTCCACTTCATCGCGAGCATTCTTAGCGGCCAGGTCTGCAGCAGCGTCAGCAGCACCGTCGTCGTCGCTTTCAACCTCCATAGCAGCCACCATCTCACCCGCGAACGCTCTCGCCTCCTCAATGGCGTTCTTCATCTCGAGGATGTCCCAGGACGGTGGAAGTCGTCCTTTGCCCTGACCCCGGGTCACCTTGCTCGCTCCGATGTCTCTCCAAGCCGTTTGTGCGATCTTCGGGGATATCTTGGGTTTGTACACTCGCGTCTTGAAGATGAGTTTCCTATCCGAAAACCAGTGTTGGCGATCCGGGTGGTCCACCGGTCGTTCCTTCGCCGTGCTCATTACTGAAAAAAACATTGCATTTCGTGAATACCACCAAAATTCACTATTTGTTCATCTTTGGAACGAGGCAATGGAATTGCTACAGTACAAAACAAGCACAAGCAATGAAATATACGGTAAAACATATCTGCATTCACCTAATATTATATGCCGGTACGCAACTACCTAACTGTGAAAATCTTCAACTAGTTAGGAGATGTCAGGTTCGTCATCTTTTAGTAGTTTTTGCTCCAATTTCTTCTTCCGCAGCTTATGTTGGTTAGCGGGCTTGGGACAAGCCGAAATGTGACGTTCGTTTTCTGATAGTCCAAGCAGCGTTAAAATTGAATTAAACAAAACGCTTTCAGTTTTCAAGATTATAACGTTGAAAATTGAATGTCTTTGTACATGATTATAGTTATAGCGGTTGAGAGGTGCACTTCACTAAATATTCAGCTGAAGGCGGTGCTCCAATATAGAGCTGAAATACGGTACAGAGGAATTTTGGGCCCTGGTGAAACCTGTGAGTAAAACTGTCTGCAGTGAAGACACGTACAACCTAAAAAATTATTTACTCCACATAAAATGTCTACATAGGATTCAAATGTCAACTTGGAGCGATTGCACTAAACTGATCTACTTTGAGGTAATATGGTTCGAGAATAAGCGTGTAGAACAACGGGGAAGCAGTGTGAACCAAATACTAAGGAGGACAGTCCAAATGGTCCGTTGAGTGATTTACCAATTTTGTCGAAAAGTTGGTCTAACGTCAGATCACCTCGTGCAGCTGGTCCTCTCATCAGACTGTTTGAGTCTTGAATCAACATGTCATTCAAGGTAAAAGATATGAGTGTAAATAGGTGATGTTCTTGAATTTGTAAATGAAGGATAAAGGTGTACTGTACACCGTGTACAAGATTTCCAGCGTCCTTATGCCACAATAACAACACATGTGAACGATTATGATTGTAGAAGATTTCGTGGACGTTATGAAAATATTAAAACTATGACACGCCTGGTGCCATTGTTAAGTGGTTCATCTAATTCAAAGATAAATACAAAATTTGTATGAGTGCATTCAGAAGAAATCCCAAATGGCGCATGTTGAATGGGTTTTGCACCGTTCAATTTTGGCAAGTAGTGGCAAACATAAACCGTCTTTACCTTTTCACACTGGCAAACGTTGAAATTTCTATCTAGAAAAATAAAATCCATCCATGGATATCTGCATCACAGGAGATTTATGCCGATTAACTGGTTATTTAACTGGATTAGCTGGATATTCTACAAATGAATAATTTGTATGTGTATTTTATATGTTTCTACTATCAAAAAAGAGCTTACCTTGGTATCGGGCAAGGTAGGCTTCCCTGCTAATTTCAATTTTGATGTCCTTATTCTTCATGGTAGTGAAAATATTGTAGTGAGCGTCATGGAAATGCATATAGCCACAGTGTCTGGCTGGCTAGAAGGTACAAAATTGCAGGCTGCATAATTAATCAAATACAAATACAACATTTATAATCGTAGTAAGTTACGTCTACAAACCTTGAAAGTTTCCATTTGCAAGTTGCTGAAAGTTCGGTTACAAGATTTCTCAGTTTTGTAACAGGAGCGACACAAAGGCCCGTGTTCTTCGGAATAGAAGTAGTCGCCAATGGGCTGAAGCTGACACAGAACGCACCAGTCGTACGGTTCTTCGGAGCATCTGATCATCGTAGCCAACTTGATAGTTTGCGGACCGCCCCAGGTGTTGTGCTTTTGGATTGGCTTCCCGACTTCCTCGGACAGCCGGATGTTGTAAGACCCAACACTGGAATAGTCGGAAGGAAAAAAAATCTTCAGTCAGGCAGCGTGGCTATTCACATATGAATTTTGGTGTCTTTTGGCAGTGAATTCAAGATGGTCTGGAACGGATTTTGGTACCTATAAAAATTCGAGTTTTAAACATTTTGGACCAAGAACAATAGCTTCCTTTTCTTCGAAAATTCGCTAAAAACTCAACGTATACTCAATTTAACAGGCAATGAGTTGATACCTACAATGATATTTTAAGACCAGCCCTGATCAAAAGAAGAGAGCTCGAGTCCTTATTCTACAGGCGAATGGAGAGCTTATGTCCTTAAACTTCTCTTTTGCCTTACTGTTGTCACTCTACTGGCATAACTGGCGAACCCCATCAAAAGAATGTTTCAAAGTGTAGAAGATCGATCCAATGTTACACAATTTGTAATATAGAATGATTCAAACACACGTAGAAACTGTTTGTCATACTTCAAAATATTTAGGAATTAAAATAGTTGATAATCTTACGGAGGAACTTCATTTTTGATGACGTTCGTCCTCGTTGTGGTCGAATTGAACGGTGCTGGAGCCTGTTCCACCCTGAGGGGCCACTGAGGGAGGTTATAGGATCCTGGACCTGGACCACCTATGTACTGTTTTTTGCTCTGCTGCTTCTTGCATTTGCAGCCTTTCAGCAGTTCTTCTCCGCAGACGTTGCAACAATTCCTTACACTTGTCTGAACATTTAGGAAGAACGTTAAAGTTTTACAGTAAAACTGTTAGACAGTAAAAATTTCCCAGTAGAACTGTTCACTAGAACAACTAGAATTTGGTTCTACGATCTACAACTAAATTCAAAATGTAAATGGGAACACTTTTCAAACACCGCCTGACATCGTGTTGCTTATTGTAGTAAATACAATGATTGATCAACTTAATAGCCTTATAATTTATCAACCATAATAATCAATATAAAACGTCCCTACCACATTACCGTAAGTGCTAACGGACGTTTAGCCACATGCCACAAATTTTTGCCATCCGGCTTGCCATCTACGGCGGAATAAAGAGCCCAAACAGCCTTCTTTCTTTGTAAGATCCTCCTCCGTCTAAAACACGCCAGGAGGATAGAATTATAATAAAATATCGTTGGTGATAATAATGTACTCTCACTGGCATGTATGCAACTAAAGGAAACACCATTGAATGAAAAAAGCAATGTCACTTTCGACTCACTTCCTATCCTTTTTAATTTCGTTGTATTTTTGCCACCTGAAGATGTACATCCTGAAATCGATATAACCAACAAAATATAGTGACATTATTAAGGCCGACTAAAGGATCTTCGGTATCAAGGCTGATACTTAAAACATAGGCTCAACTTCTTTTTCGATAGGTAACATATTGATTGATATCATGATCTCCATAAGGTAAAACAACTTCTTAATTAATATAGTTGATTCATAAGCTTGGGCGGTTTTTAAAGTCAGTTTTAGTCCAAAAACACTAGAACATTGCTCTTTGCTATTAATTATAACGATTAAACGTAACAAGTTCTAATAGAATCTCTACTGTGAAATTCAGCCTATAATCAAATCAGCCTAAACCCGTTTCGTATTCATGGTGGGGGGGGGGGGAGCTCTGGATCCGCCCTTGGATGTAAGCTTTGCTGTATTTCTGCTGTATTTCTCAATCCTCCTTCTTCCCCATACTGGATTTGAGTTATAAAATAATAATTGCAGTTTGATAAGAATCATAATATGATATTATCTGATCACCCCTGTCCAAAGGTCTTGACAGCATCCCGACTCTCTCGAATGAGCTCCGCCTTAGTTTTCTCTTCTGCAGTTTTTCTCTGTGACATCTAAAAATCGTAAAAATGTAAATAGTGCATTCCTCTGCAGTGTTTTCTGATTACATGAAGTAGAGTGATGCAACATGCAACGGTGTCTCAGAGACTGCGATTGGATTTTTGACTCGATTGCTCAAGAATTTACCGTAAAAATGCCAATAGGAACAGAAATAGAACTTAATTTCAAGTTTGGTCGCCCAATTCGGACCCAATTGCAGTATGAGTTAGGTAAGTACGGTACGTAGGTAACTAAGTAGGTACTCACTTTAGGTTTCACTTGATGTACCAAATTTTCCCGTATCACACCATTTTTCGTTCGTTGGTCATCATGCTGCCTGCGAACAACGAAGGTCTTCCAATCCCTTACAGCAAGTTGAAAAAACTTGATTTTGAGATATTCAAATTTACTCACTTGGGTTCATCAACTTTTTTCTCCGGCGGGAATCTCGAGCAGCCCGACAAGAAAGACACCTTGACACCTTTCGGAGATTGATGAGATTTTGCCTTCTCAGCGTAGTATTCCACAACTATTAGATAACAACAGGAATTGAAAACATAAAACATTCGATTGCGATTAAATAATTTAAAAGAATAGGTATGAGTTTTCATGAAATTAGACTGATAAGAACACCTATTCAAACATTGTTGTTCATGGATGTCTTCTTTGTGAGTGGGGATTTCAGGACGTCATTATACAATTTTCATGAAGTGATATGGATAAGAACACAAGTCAAATATCTGTTATAGTTATTCATGGATGTCTTATTTGTGAGTGGTGGCTTGTCGATGTCATTATACAATTTTCATGACGTTATAATATATTATGGATAAAAACACAATTTAAACATCCATTATAGTTATTCATGGATGTCTTCTTTGTGAGTGGTGACTTCTGGATGACGTAATTATTTACAGTTGCCTTATCTAATGTACAACGTTTAATTAATACGATGGTTTTTATCATTTCCACTTCCCGAAATTTCAGTTGTGGGCTTTTTCAGTAGTGATATTTTAGTGTGTTGTAACTTGTATAAGAATATCCATTATGCCTACATAGATGACGTTGGAAATTCGTTTATTGTTTCCCTCTACGGCAAACGGCAATCAGGAAGTAATCAGATTGGTGATCGGCCGAAAGAATTGGTTGTGCCAGGCGGTAATCGTATAAAAAGGTAAGAGTGACTATTTACATTGCATCTACAAAGTGCGTGTCTACCAACTGTGTACCAGGTATTATAAACCTAAGTGGTTCGTCAAATCGATATTTGAAATGGTGATTCACCGAATTTAATTTGATCGACAGTTATCTAGGAATATCTTCCGTATGATGATGACCGGTTTTTGAGCTGTCCGAATCAACACGGAGTTTTCGACACTACATGACAGCTCATATTATGAGCTGTTTCAACAAAGAATTGTCTGCGTTTTGCAATTTGTTGTTTCCATGTTAAAACCAAGTGAACTATGATGGGCTGACCAGCTGATAAGATTCAGTCTAATTTACGCGTAGACTACTTCAATGTACCATGCTTTGGCTTTGTGCGATTGCTCTGTGCTAATCAGATAAACGAAGCCGGAATTATTTTGATAAACGACTGGGGGGACATTTGGCTCTGGCGTATTAAAAGCATATCAGATAATGATAATTTATTAGTTTGGTAATATTCGAATCAGTTGAAGGGGGTGTGGTACTTGAACCCTCAAATTTCTCCACAAACGATTGATCACTTCCTGACCATCAGAGCCACATCTCCCCAATTGTTAATCAAATGCGTGATGCTTTGTGATAAACTCGTATTAAACTACCTACTCGTATCGTCATAGTCTCTGATGGGAAGTTTCGGTCGTCTGTACCTCCTTTTGGGCCTCTTTGCGTTAGCAAACGAGCTCAGAAGGTTCCCAAGCTCTCTCAGCTCCCGTTCAAGGGCCTTCTTGACTGACTACAGCGGAAAAATAGGGTTTAACGAAAAAAATTATATTGGACCACTCATTCAACTTGTTCAAGGTTGAGTTCATCAATTGAAATTGTCAAGGTTTCAGAAAGAACAGTTTTTAAAAAACTTGAAAGTTAGAAGGAATAGTTTTTAAAAAACTTGAAAATTGGTTCACTGTCAAAATCTTGGAAAAACGGAATTTGAAAACTAGACAGTTTTGCGTTCAATAACCGATCTAGTTTGAATTCCAATCGACATCTGGTGTATAGGCTATTAATCATTGCACCAAGGAATTCGGTTTTTTCTGCTTCATGTCTAATTTTCGCCAAAGATCAAACCATGTGAACAATCACATGTTTTGATCTAAAATCAATGTATAATACAGGACGAATTTCCGATATTTCAATTCTCAGAGGTTCGGTAGTAGAAAGACTCCCTTTAGACCTAGCGATTTGAAACTTTAGGGCTTTCTATTTTCCACACCAAGAAGATCTACACCAAATTTCTAGTTGATCGACTGTGGACCCGACAAAGTGGCCAAACTTAGCCTGAATTCTAGTTTTTTGTTCTTAAATTTTGCTTGGGTTGAGATATAGGGTTAAATCTGTTAAAAGGCACTGTCTGAAGCTGAAAAGGAGCTCTGTGGCAAATATCAAGTCGATCGGTGAAGGTGGAGAGGCTGTCGCCTTGCCCGTCTGAATAAGGGGGAAGAAGAAAAACAGGGTTTTTAAAGTGATATAACTCGGCTTCCTTTAGACCTATGGACTTGAAATGTTTAGGGCTTTCTATTTTCCACACCAAGAAGATCCACACCAAATTTCAAGTTGATCGGTCGAAAAGGAGCTGAGCGGTTCCTACAATTTTATTTAAGTGATTATATTTTATTAATTAATTTTATTTAAGTATATTAAATTTTCACGTTTCATGAGTGGGTAGTTTTCCAATTACAAACCCTATTTTTCCTCCACTCACCTGGTACTTCAGCCGATGTCCGGCTCGGCAGGGGCGTGTGCTGCCCGCCCCCAACATTTCAGGAGTTTCCGCTCGCCCAACTCTCTTCCGTTTCAACATCGCGAATGAACCGACGAAGGGGACTGTTGAGCGCGGAGGCGGTATAGCCCCCTCCACCGTAGGGGATATTAGAATATATTGATTGACCAGGTTGATCGCCCGTCTGTTGCACTAGATGTAATTGTCACTCATCACTTAATGCACCACTTATTCACTTGTAATAGGAGAATTTTCGCTCCAGGTGAATTTTACCATTCGTTGATAATATGAAAAAAGGGTGAATCCCCAGAAATTATATTTTGACGGGGAGCCTTTCTAAGATTTACCGTGTGTGCATACATACAAGGTACAAGAAACGTTTGCGAACTCATGATTTTCTAAACTCATCATGAGTTACTCATGCCAGTTCAATGACAAACTATAGACCTCGCTATAGACATCCTGGATACTGATCAACATGATTTAAAAATTCCTAAGGAGGAGGCTACATACCAAATTTCCTAAGGAGGAGGCTACATACCAAATTTCAAGTGTCTACCACCGTTTTGAGCCAGTTAGGTGAAGGAGGCTAAAACTACACCGTTCCATTTAAATTTTTCGAGATAATATCATCATATTATGAAGTTTTCAAAGTTTCAAAATTTATTTTCAACCTCTTCCCTTTGACCAAGGGTTATGAAAAGTTGAAAGGATCATCGTGGGTGTCGTCCGAACCCGAACCCAAATTTCATAATTTTAGGGCAACGTTAACTGGCCAAAGTGGCGCGGACGACGTAAGGCACGGCAGACGGATTTTTTTTAATTTGATATTGATATTGATATTTGATATTGATATTCTGAATCTACGACCGAGGAAAATCGATTTTAAACCCCCCTGAAAAACCTGATTGTTCTTGCCGTTCGCGCCTCTTTGACCAGTTAACGTATAATTATTATACAACCCGGTACTATGATCTCAACTTTTTTCCGTTGAATTGAGATTTACTTCGATTTTTTTCCTCGAATTCTCAACAGGGTCTCTGTGTAGTCGCCCACCCATCGCTGAAAGATCGTAATATCTCAGAACGGTCGTAGTTCGCGTGTTTAGAATATTCTTGAAAACCTCAGTAGGGGGGAAATCACTGGCCTGGTTTTTAATCCGAGTGATGGATGAGTGCTTTATTTCTTTCAATCCAGCGTCGTGTTCAACGTTAAATGCCTTTTAATCGAAAATATCCCGATATTCCTTACTCTTAATGACAAACCGTATTTGGATTCTTAGCTAAATGTACCTACTTAATTCAAAAACTAATTTGAGCAATTTTTAAATTCAATAACAATTATTGTTGTTACTATTACTGTTTCACAATTATTGTTTCATTTGACTCCCACGTGTCACGTGATTGTGAATTGTTTATTATCGCTAATTCACGTGCTAAAGTAAATTAATTTTTTAGCAAATTTTCGAAGAAAAGGAAGTTATTGTTCTCGGTCCACCGTTTTTAAACCTCGAATTTTCCAAAAGAGGGGCTTAAGGGGGAAAAATTATCCATAAATTCCAAAAATGAAACAGTCTGCCAAGGAACGCGTCCTTTTAAAGATTTTTTAACCCTTTTCCTGGCAAAAACAGAATTACTTGGAAATGTTGCAAAAAAATGCATCGAACTTGTTATTAACTCTTCATTATTAACGAAATGACGATTCATAGTCGCCAAAAATGGTTTTTATAAATTTTGTAGCCAATTTAGAAAAAGGGGAACTACGGTTCCCCTTGCCATGTTACCGGTATGTGAGCTAGGGAACTACGGTTCCCCTTGCCATGTTACCGGTAAGTAAGCGAGGGAACTACAGTTCCCCTCTGCCATGAAGTCGATAAGTCAAAAAAGGAATTCAGAAATGAAAGACATGGATAATCTGTTCAAAAAAATACGTGTTTATTATAAATTGGTAAAACTGAAAATTATTCGCAGTAGGTGAGGAGAGAACAAACGAGACGGAGATCTGAAATGTTCATGACTAGAATATACATGTTTGAATTTTGTGTGAATTTTGAAGTTAGCACATGTGCTAACTTCAAAATGTAATTATACTAAAAACCTCTTTGGCAAAAAATTGAATCAAATCGGTCAACAACTAAAAATTACGTTTGAGCTATAAAGTACTTACAAACTAGGTATATATAACGATCGTCCAGTACGTGAAGCATCAGCGAGATTGGTGGTATTCTAAAAAACAGTTTCTTTTTGGAACAAGGCACAGTCGCATGTTGCATTCCTTGCAGAAAAAAAATTGTTTTGTTTTTCTTGCAGAGGCGGCATTCACCTTTCCCGGTGAATCTAGGGATGTGCTCAACGTTGGAACGTCCTTCCCTAGTAGGCTGGTTGGCTTTGGCTGATGGTGGCCTCTTTGGAACATGATATTTTCTAATAAAAGAAGCAGGAAATTCGTAGAAGTAGGAAAGCACAGTGCGGGTGGTTCGTACTTCTTCGGATCGAGGAATGTCTGTGGAGGGCGTAGAAACTAGGCAAGGAAATTTTGTCGATGGTTAGGGATGGTTAGAGGTGGTTAGATAGAGATGGTTAGGGATGTTTAGAGGTGGTTAGGGATGGTTGGATAGAGGTGGTTAGATAGAGATGGTTAGGGATGGTTAGAGATGGTTAGATAGAGATGGCTAGGGATGGTTAGAGATGGTTAGGGATGGTTAGGGATGGTTAGATAGAGATGGTTAGATAGAGATGGTTAGGGATGGTTAGAGGTGGTTAGGGATGGTTAGAGGTGGTTAGATAGAGATGGTTAGGGATGGTTAGATAGAGATGGTTAGAGATGGTTAGGGATGTTTAGAGGTGGTTAGGGATGGTTGGATAGAGATGGTTAGAGGTGGTTAGATAGAGATGGTTAGGGATGGTTAGAGATGGTTAGATAGAGATGGCTAGGGATGGTTAGAGGTGGTTAGGGATGGTTAGATAGAGATGGTTAGATAGAGATGGTTAGGGATGGTTAGAGGTGGTTAGGGATGGTTAGAGGTGGTTAGATAGAGATGGTTAGGGATGGTTAGATAGAGATGGTTAGAGATGGTTAGGGATGTTTAGAGGTGGTTAGGGATGGTTGGATAGAGATGGTTAGAGGTGGTTAGATAGAGATGGCTAGGGATGGTTAGAGATGGTTAGATAGAGATGGCTAGGGATGGTTAGAGATGGTTAGGGATGGTTAGGGATGGTTAGATAGAGATGGTTAGATAGAGATGGTTAGGGATGGTTAGAGGTGGTTAGGGATGGTTAGAGGTGGTTAGATAGAGATGGTTAGGGATGGTTAGATAGAGATGGTTAGGGATGGTTAGAGATGGTTAGAGGTGGTTAGGGATGGTTAGATAGAGATGGATAGAGATGGTTAGAGGTGGTTAGAGGTGGTTAGGGATGGTTAGATAGAGATGGTTAGGGATGGTTAGAGGTGGTTAGGGATGGTTAGAGGTGTTTAGGGATGGTTAGAGGTGGTTAGATAGAGATGGTTAGGGATGGTTAGAGATGGTTAGGGATGGTTAGAGGTGGTTAGGGATGGTTAGAGATGGTTAGAGGTGGTTAGGGATGGTTAGATAGAGATGGTTAGGGATGGTTAGAGGTGGTTAGGGATGGTTAGAGATGGTTAGAGGTGGTTAGGGATGGTTAGAGGTGGTTAGGGATGGTTAGAGATGGTTAGAGGTGGTTAGGGATGGTTAGAGGTGGTTAGGGATGGTTAGAGGTGGTTAGATAGGGATGGTTAGATAGAGATGGTTAGGGATGGTTAGAGGTGGTTAGGGAGAGTTAGAGGTGGTTAAAGATGGTTAGAGGTGGTTAGATAGAGATGGTTAGGGATGGTTAGAGGTGGTTAGGGATGGTTAGAGATGGTTAGAGGTGGTTAGAGATGGTTAGAGGTGGTTAGATAGAGATGGTTAGGGATGGTTAGAGGTGGTTAGGGATGGTTAGAGGTGGTTAGGGATGGTTAGATAGAGATGGTTAGGGATGGTTAGAGGTGGTTAGATAGAGATGGTTAGGGATGGTTAGAGATGGTTAGAGGTGGTTAGGGATGGTTAGAGATGGTTAGAGGTGGTTAGGGATGGTTAGATAGAGATGGTTAGGGATGGTTAGAGGTGGTTAGGGATGGTTAGAGATGGTTAGAGGTGGTTAGGGATGGTTAGATAGAGATGGTTAGGGATGGTTAGAGGTGGTTAGGGATGGTTAGAGATGGTTAGAGGTGGTTAGGGATGGTTAGAGATGGTTAGGGATGGTTAGAGGTGGTTAGGGATGGTTAGAGGTGGTTAGATAGAGATGGTTAGGGATGGTTAGATAGAGATGGTTAGGGATGGTTAGAGGTGGTTAGGGAGGGTTAGAGGTGGTTAGAGATGGTTAGAGGTGGTTAGATAGAGATGGTTAGGGATGGTTAGAGGTGGTTAGGGATGGTTAGAGATGGTTAGAGATGGTTAGAGGTGGTTAGATAGAGATGGTTAGGGATGGTTAGAGGTGGTTAGGGATGGTTAGAGGTGGTTAGGGATGGTTAGATAGAGATGGTTAGAGGTGGTTAGATAGAGATGGTTAGGGATGGTTAGAGATGGTTAGAGGTGGTTAGGGATGGTTAGAGATGGTTAGGGATGGTTAGATAGAGATGGTTAGTGATGGTTAGAGGTGGTTAGATAGAGATGGTTAGGGATGGTTAGATAGAGATGGTTAGAGGTGGTTAGAGATGGTTAGAGGTGGTTAGGGATGGTTAGAGGTGGTTAGATAGAGATGGTTAGGGATGGTTAGAGATGGTTAGAGGTGGTTAGGGATGGTTAGATAGAGATGGTTAGAGGCGGTTAGGGATGGTTAGAGATGGTTAGAGATGGTTAGGGATGGTTAGAGATGGTTAGAGGTGGTTAGGGATGGTTAGATAGAGATGGTTAGAGGTGGTTGGATAGAGATGGTTAGGGATGGTTAGAGATGGTTAGAGGTGGTTAGATAGAGATGGTTAGAGATGGTTAGAGGTGGTTAGGGATGATTAGATAGAGATGGTTAGCTGTGTTTAGGGATGGTTAGATAGAGATGGTTAGGGATGGTTAGAGGTGGTTAGGGATGGTTAGAGGTGGTTAGGGATGGTTAGATAGAGATGGTTAGGGATGGTTAGATAGAGATGGTTAGGGATGGTTAGATAGAGATGGTTAGAGATGGTTAGGGATGTTTAGAGGTGGTTAGGGATGGTTGGATAGAGATGGTTAGAGGTGGTTAGATAGAGATGGTTAGGGATGGTTAGAGATGGTTAGATAGAGATGGCTAGGGATGGTTAGAGATGGTTAGAGATGGTTAGAGGTGGTTAGGGATGGTTAGATAGAGATGGTTAGGGATGGTTAGATAGAGATGGTTAGGGATGGTTAGAGGTGGTTAGAGGTGGTTAGATAGAGATGGTTAGGGATGGTTAGAGGTGGTTAGAGGTGGTTAGATAGAGATGGTTAGAGGTGGTTAGGGATGGTTAGATAGAGATGGTTAGGGATGGTTAGATAGAGATGGTTAGGGATGGTTAGAGATGGTTAGAGGTGGTTAGGGATGGTTAGATAGAGATGGTTAGAGGTGGTTGGATAGAGATGGTTAGGGATGGTTAGAGATGGTTAGAGGTGGTTAGATAGAGATGGTTAGAGATGGTTAGAGGAGGTTAGAGGTGGTTAGGGATGATTAGATAGAGATGGTTAGCTGTGTTTAGGGATGGTTAGATAGAGATGGTTAGGGATGGTTAGAGGTGGTTAGGGATGGTTAGAGGTGGTTAGGGATGGTTAGATAGAGATGGTTAGGGATGGTTAGATAGAGATGGTTAGGGATGGTTAGATAGAGATGGTTAGAGGTGGTTAGGGATGTTTAGAGGTGGTTAGGGATGGTTGGATAGAGATGGTTAGAGGTGGTTAGATAGAGATGGTTAGGGATGGTTAGAGATGGTTAGATAGAGATGGCTAGGGATGGTTAGAGATGGTTAGAGATGGTTAGAGGTGGTTAGGGATGGTTAGATAGAGATGGTTAGGGATGGTTAGATAGAGATGGTTAGGGATGGTTAGAGGTGGTTAGGGATGGTTAGAGGTGGTTAGATAGAGATGGTTAGCTGTGTTTAGGGATGGTTAGGGATGGTTAGAGGTGGTTAGGGATGGTTAGAGGTGGTTAGGGATGGTTAGATAGAGATGGTTAGGGATGGTTAGATAGAGATGGTTAGGGATGGTTAGATAGAGATGGTTAGAGATGGTTAGGGATGTTTAGAGGTGGTTAGGGATGGTTGGATAGGGATGGTTAGAGGTGGTTAGATAGAGATGGTTAGGGATGGTTAGAGATGGTTAGATAGAGATGGCTAGGGATGGTTAGAGATGGTTAGAGATGGTTAGAGGTGGTTAGGGATGGTTAGATAGAGATGGTTAGGGATGGTTAGATAGAGATGGTTAGGGATGGTTAGAGGTGGTTAGGGATGGTTAGAGGTGGTTAGATAGAGATGGTTAGGGATGGTTAGAGATGGTTAGAGGTGGTTAGATAGAGATGGTTAGGGATGGTTAGAGATGGTTAGAGGTGGTTAGAGGTGGTTAGATAGAGATGGTTAGGGATGGTTAGAGGTGGTTAGGGATGGTTAGAGGTGGTTAGGGATGGTTAGAGGTGGTTAGGGATGGTTAGATAGAGATGGTTAGGGATGGTTAGATAGAGATGGTTAGGGATGGTTAGAGGTGGTTAGGGATGGTTAGAGATGGTTAGATAGAGATGGCTAGGGATGGTTAGAGGTGGTTAGAGATGGTTAGGGATGGTTAGAGATGGTTAGAGGTGGTTAGATAGAGATGGTTAGGGATGGTTAGAGATGGTTAGATAGAGATTGCTAGGGATGGTTAGAGATGGTTAGAGGTGGTTAGGGATGGTTAGAGATGGTTAGGGATGGTTAGATAGAGATGGTTAGGGATGGTTAGAGGTGGTTAGGGATGGTTAGATAGAGATGGATAGAGATGGTTAGGGATGGTTAGATAGAGATGGTTAGGGATGGTTAGAGGTGGTTAGGGATGGTTAGATAGAGATGGATAGAGATGGTTAGAGGTGGTTAGAGGTGGTTAGGGTTGGTTAGATAGAGATGGTTAGAGGAGATTAGGGATGGTAAGAGGTGGTTAGATAGAGATGGTTAGAGATGGTTAGGGATGGTTAGAGGTGGTTAGGGATGGTTAGAGATGGTTAGAGGTGGTTAGGGATGGTTAGAGGTGGTGAGGGATGGTTAGAGATGGTTAGAGGTGGTTAGGGATGGTTAGAGGTGGTTAGGGATGGTTAGAGGTGGTTAGATAGAGATGGTTAGGGATGGTTAGATAGAGATGGTTAGGGATGGTTAGAGGTGGTTAGGGAGGGTTAGAGGTGGTTAGAGATGGTTAGAGGTGGTTAGATAGAGATGGTTAGGGATGGTTAGAGGTGGTTAGGGATGGTTAGAGATGGTTAGAGGTGGTTAGAGATGGTTAGAGGTGGTTAGATAGAGATGGTTAGAGGTGGTTAGGGATGGTTAGAGGTGGTTAGGGATGGTTAGATAGAGATGGTTAGGGATGGTTAGAGGTGGTTAGATAGAGATGGTTAGGGATGGTTAGAGATGGTTAGAGGTGGTTAGGGATGGTTAGAGATGGTTAGAGGTGGTTAGGGATGGTTAGATAGAGATGGTTAGGGATGGTTAGAGGTGGTTAGGGATGGTTAGAGATGGTTAGGGATGGTTAGATAGAGATGGTTAGGGATGGTTAGAGGTGGTTAGGGATGGTTAGAGATGGTTAGAGGTGGTTAGGGATGGTTAGAGATGGTTAGAGGTGGTTAGGGATGGTTAGAGGTGTTTAGGGATGGTTAGAGGTGGTTAGATAGAGATGGTTAGGGATGGTTAGATAGAGATGGTTAGGGATGGTTAGAGGTGGTTAGGGAGGGTTAGAGGTGGTTAGAGATGGTTAGAGGTGGTTAGATAGAGATGGTTAGAGGTGGTTAGGGATGGTTAGAGATGGTTAGAGATGGTTAGAGGTGGTTAGAGGTGGTTAGATAGAGATGGTTAGGGATGGTTAGAGGTGGTTAGGGATGGTTAGAGGTGGTTAGGGATGGTTAGATAGAGATGGTTAGGGATGGTTAGAGGTGGTTAGATAGAGATGGTTAGGGATGGTTAGAGATGGTTAGAGGTGGTTAGGGATGGTTAGAGATGGTTAGAGGTGGTTAGGGATGGTTAGATAGAGATGGTTAGTGATGGTTAGAGGTGGTTAGATAGAGATGGTTAGGGATGGTTAGATAGAGATGGTTAGAGGTGGTTAGAGATGGTTAGGGATGGTTAGAGGTGGTTAGGGATGGTTAGAGGTGGTTAGATAGAGATGGTTAGGGATGGTTAGAGGTGGTTAGGGATGGTTAGATAGAGATGGTTAGGGATGGTTAGAGATGGTTAGAGATGGTTAGGGATGGTTAGAGATGGTTAGAGGTGGTTAGGGATGGTTAGATAGAGATGGTTAGAGGTGGTTGGATAGAGATGGTTAGAGATGGTTAGAGGTGGTTAGATAGAGATGGTTAGAGGAGGTTAGAGGTGGTTAGGGATGATTAGATAGAGATGGTTAGCTGTGGTTAGGGATGGTTAGATAGAGATGGTTAGGGATGGTTAGAGATGGTTAGAGGTGGTTAGGGATGGTTAGATAGAGATGGTTAGGGATGGTTAGATAGAGATGGTTAGGGATGGTTAGATAGAGATGGTTAGGGATGGTTAGAGATGGTTAGAGGTGGTTAGGGATGGTTAGATAGAGATGGTTAGGGATGGTTAGATAGAGATGGTTAGGGATGGTTAGATAGAGATGGTTAGGGATGGTTAGAGTTGGTTAGATAGAGATGGTTGGGGATGGTTAGAGGTGGTTAGGGATGGTTAGATAGAGATGGTTAGGGATGGTTAGAGGTGGTTTGGTAGAGATGGTTTGGGATGGTTACCACATTCAACTCGATCAGTTGAGACCAGAAAAATCCAGAAAACCGAAATTGATTTCTCTCCATTTTAACCGAAAATTAAAGTAGACAAAATTTCCTACATTTCTTATACAGAACAGTTTTTTCGTAGGACCAACCATTTCGCCTCTAGAGCTGTTTTCAGTGCTTTTCAAGCCCTTAACCCCCTCTTTACCCAAGGCATATCAGCTACAAAATTGGAGATCAGAAGAAAGGTTTGCTACAGTTTTGATTTCCTCATTCTCTATGATTTCTGGGTCGCTGAACACGAATTTGAAGATTACAGGCAAAAAGTTGGCCCAGAGCTTTGTTTAAGAGCTCTTTTAGGCCAAAAATTGGCACTTTATTTCAGTTTTTGGCCTATATTTAAGAAAGGGTGCGTTTTTTTGACAAACACACTATACAAAATTAAAGTAGACAAAATTGTCTACATTTCTTGATTTCTTGTAGAGCAGTGTTGTAATCACTCACAGACGACAGGACGTCTGGTAAAAAAACAAAAAAACACCATTCCGATCAATAAATAACAATATATGTATTTACAAGCGTTTTCTTTCAGATCAATAATTGACAATTTTCTTTCAGGTTAATAAAGACGATAATAATACTTAATCATTATTGTTACTTCAGTACAAAAATCATCCTTCATTTCCTTGTCTTACAATGTCTTTACAAGTTCTTGGTTTATCTATTTATTTATTTATTTTCACATAAATTAGGTACAGATCTCGAAATACGATTTAGGTTTCAATGGAAGAAGGTTTGGCTGGTTGGGACCAGTCGAAGGCAAAAAACGTCGCCTCTAAATCAGGGGGTACGAATGTCAGCCTTCCGTGGTGAAGGTTAAGAAAGAAGGTCGATATCTCTTAACGCTGAACACGATGGTGAAGTCAGAATTGCGATATCTTATTCCGTTCTCAAACTGGAGCACGTTGAAGGTGAAGAAACGTGGTTGTTACTTGAGATGTTTTTCGCGGTTCATCTGCTCTAATCTGATAACGGAATGAGATATCGCAATACTGACACCACCTTCGTGTTCAGCGTTGAAAAATCTTTAAACTGAGGTGTTACACGGCAAAAAATCGAGACAAAATCTGTTATGAAACCAGTAAAATGGAGACATTTTACATAAAAACCAGTTATTCCTTCGTAAAATGGATCTTATAGCCATGCTGCTTGACTGTGGATTTTTTTTTTTTTTTTTTTCAGCGAATTCCTGGGGTCAGGGAAAATTACTCCTGCATCTGAGAAGAACCAGTGCACTTGCCCATACTTTCAGGTCATTTATACGAAAGTATAATCGAATTTACGAAAACGATCCAAATCGGATTCTTGCAGATCGTATTCGTTCGGGGTTCTTCGATTTTTTTTTTCTTCGTGAGGGATGAGACTTATTGACAAAAAGACCTTGAATCCGAAAAAAAACCATTTCAAAAAAACGATGTGGGGGTGACTTGACACGACCTAGACTCCAGTGATGTATTACCTACGAAACACAAGTTGATGCCATCACACTAGAAGAGATGACACCATCATAATGGGCTTCTAGTTATATTAATGGGTCTGGAAATTGACCTGTTGCGTTCCACGTGAAGAATATGCCCCAGTGCGTGATATTATTAGGATATTAGAATCGATTGTGAGACAATCACGATATAGAATAGTATCCGGGGCACAGGGTTCAATATGGTGTACTAATAATTCGATAATGCAGTAATTAACTCGTAATTAAAATAATACCCTTCGGTATATTATATTTTTAAATTTTTTTACATTTCAAGATACCTACCTACCAATAATTGAATTCAAAAATCTAATTGAATTGGATTTTCAAACATGAGCTGTAGGTACTTGATACAGGTACATCTGAGGAACAGTGAAACAGTAAAAATTTTTAATGTCAAACAAAATTGCTGGCCATCATGTTAGGAATTGAGGTTTTATTATGTTTATTTAATTCCTTCAACTCTATTAATTAAAGTGCGTTTTACATTACGTTACTTTCAAGTCAACACCATTTTCTCGGTGTGTTGCGATTGTATTGAACAAGAACTCCAAACGTTTCGTGACCGGAAGAAACTACGCTGTTCGAGAAAAGAAATCAAAGTTGTATTCGTCAGTAAGGGGGACTGTGATAGGTGACCCTACCCACAAAACAGTAAGAAACGAAGGTTTTTCCCTCATATTTCCGTGCGGTGAACCTCGGAGGAATCGGAGGAAATGGGAAGCAGTTATGTTCGAATGTTAACCTAGATATTTTAATGGACTTTTGCAAGACATGCGCCCCCTTACAACCCTTTCAATCAATCCATTCGAATTGCCCTTCTTTTACAGTCAAACCTCGAATGCCAATCGCAGGGTTATTTTCAATAAACAAAAAATGATGGTGGGTTTTGGTTTCAAGAAACGAATAATCCAAAAATCGACTGATCAATTTGGAATTCAGAATGCGAGCTCAATATTTGTTGGTAGGTACTTCCTGACATCAATTTTCGGCAACTTAGGTACGAAATAAAATCCCACAATTAATATTATAAGAATTCGAAAAATTGAAACTCACGGCGGTTGAATATGTCACACTGTCGTTGGGTTTGCTCAGCGATGAGTGCTTCCTGTGCAGCACTTTTCATGGACTCACCGATAACTGTAACGCAAAATGTAATTCATTTTCGGAAATCTACGACTTTCCTCAAGTCATGAAAACTATTTGATTTGCAATTACGTGAGACAAAATTTTTATTTATTTGAATAAAATGAAACTGCGAGTCGTGTGCAATATGAAAACATGTTTCTTAGTTCATGAAATATACACGTACAAGTAAAATTGACAAATATCTTATTGGGATGCTACTTACTGATCTGTTCGGGCCCTGCATCAGCTCTCTTAGGTTGTCTGCATCCTGTCATCTCACACGTTTCTTCAGTAACCTGAAGCTTCGATTCTTCTAATTGATAAATTATTTTGTTATAAACGGTAAGGTTATTTAAGATTCGTTATGAAATCGTACGAGTATATAATGTACCTATCTAATATAGAGATATAGCTTAGTATACCTTTCTTATGTTTGACGAAATCAACCTGCGTTGCTACATTTTCTGAAAAACCCCCATTTAAACGTTAGTATCGAACATGGGACTAAAATCAATAACACAGGTTTACCAAAAAATGCAAGCATTATGCAACCCATTTGTCTTAGGACTATTAGGTCTGACATACCAACCTCCTTGGGGGAATCTCAAAAACATATTTTTTCAGATGTTTCGAATCGTTTCCTCCTATTTGACCTTGAGATGACCTTGAGATGACCTTGTAGACATAAACAAAAGTCATATTTGAAATCAAAAACCTATGTACGAATTTCTTCAGATTTTTTCAATTAATTATTGCTAAAATCTGAAAACATTCACTTCTTTTACATTTCTCTCGAGTCAACCTTCAAATGACCTTAAACCTGATCCTATGAAAATCAACCGACGTCAGATTCGGAATCAGCGACTCTGAAATCATTAAGACTTATTCTGGTCATGATTTGACATATTTTGGGCTGCATAATGCTTGCATACACTTTTGTTTGTGTAAACCATTAGACACAGCTACTGGCCAAACCAAATCCAACCTGCTATAATTGTAAATATACACTTGATGTGAAATTGAGACTTCGAGCTTTCGACTCTCTTGGTCAATATACACTTGTATATTGACCAAGAGAGTCGAAAGCTCGAAGTCTCAATTTCAAATCAAACATTGCTAGGAGGTATAGCTTCATTTGCCTCTATCTATTTACTATTATTGTTATGTTATTATTATTGAAAATTCATTTTTTTGTATCAACTTACTAGGCGGGGCTTCAAAACATACGCATTCAGTTTTCGTCAAAGGGACATCCGCTTCTGAAAATAAGTTTGAAATAATGTCATCAATCGTCATAATTAACTTCGTTTATTTTCCTAAAATGGGCATTGAAATTACGTTGAAATAACATATCGACAGTAATACCACTCAAGGCTCAAGTCCATTTTGGCCAAAAATGACTTTTGGGGTAGGATATGATCTAATGCACATCCTCGATCCAAAGGAAAGGGCCTAGAAGCAATAACTTCTCTGTGGTCGAGTATCAAACCTGAACTCCTCGAAATGAATGGAAAAACACATTTGGAAGGTTTCTGATTCCAAAACTGATTCCCGTCACGAGATTTCGGATCCCCAGTGAAAGTGCTAGGGATACGAATTAGGATATTTTTGTCGCCTTCTGAAAAAATGTGTAATTCGGAACTTACCATTATGTGTATTTACTGTCGAAATGTAATTATTTATTTAAACAAATTAAAACTAGGATGGGATTCACCAGGTTGGGGTGCCTCATTCTCCTCCGGGGTTTTCGGTGAGAAGAAGAATGGGTATTCTTTGAGACACATGATATTTTCTGGCTCTCTCGGCGGTTTCCCTGGAATTTTCAGTAGGTGTTGTCATCAAACTTCACGCCAATACCTCCTAACTTTTTTTAATTAATGCAGATAAGGTAACATTACTTAGGCCCAACATTGAAAATCTAAAAATAAATTGTGTATTATTACTTACAGAGTTTCAAAGACAAATCTTGAGTATTTCTCCGGGGAATGACATTGTCCCCTCGATAATCTACAAACCACAGAATTAGGTAAGTACCGATCAACTGTCTAGTCAGTCATAACTGGGCTAAGTAGACTATTGTGTTCACTATCATTTTGTAGATTCGAAAGATTAAAAAGCGTACGCTTCGCATGTTAATTATGTGTTAATACTTAGTTTCATTTTGCGTTTACCTTCATCGCATATGCGTCTCAACATTTCGATGTATGGGTCTTTGCCGGATACCTCTATAGACAATATTACTAGGTACAATGTAGGTAAATAGTATCTTCAAAATTCACAAATCTACATAATATATTATAATAATTGTTCTCTTTAGTCCATATAATTTGTAAAGAAAAAAAAACATACCAGGAGTTTTTGGCCTGAGAAGGTCTACACCTGCGAATAGCACAGCATTGATAATTATAATCAAAGATCTGATGTTTTACGCATTTCAATTTTTAAGCCTATTTTTCGGGGGATTGAGAATTTGGGGAATAATATTCTACGGGGACATGTACGTATTACTTATGTACCATAAAATTATTGAATGATATTGTAGTTGTGACTGCATTCTCTGGACATGTGTTTTTGGAAGTTGTTGCATGAAAGAGTTGTGTTATGCTTGGCAAGAATACACTCGTTTATTTAGTTAAATCTGGTTGTTTTTCAACGATATTTTCATATCAACATTCGTAATAATTCCATATAAAAACAGTGGCACGAATCCTCATTTTTCTACTCTTTCGATTCGTAACATCCCTTTCTCATTGGGGAACATTGTTCGAGAGATTCAGGAGGCATTTTGATACATTTTGTGAACTTCCGTGGGTTTGTATCATCACAAACTAAAACTTATGGTCTACTATTCGATTGACGTTCACGATCCATCAATTTTTCGAGTTTCTTTCAAAATCAGTTGAAATGAAAATAAACCCTTTAACAAGCTAACGACTGAATCTTGGTTACACATTGGTTGCGGTATTATTATAAAACTCACAGTTTGGCTTTGTGCATTTGGGAACTGGTGACGTCACACCTTTCTCTGGAACCACGATGCCATGTTCTAAGAAGAAAACATTTCCACATAAATTAGTTCATTCATAAATGAAAATAAATATGAGTATTCTATTCACATTAGAGCAACATATCGATCCCACAAGGTCTAACTCACTTTTCTCAACTCAAATACTGAGTATTAAATACTGAAATGCCATAAATGTTATGGTATTTTCAACTGAAAAACTTCATTGTAAAAGAGGAGAAGGCTTTTTAATAGCAGAAAGTCCCAAGAAAGCACAGGAAACGTTGATGGTATGTTGGCAAAAATCTTTTTTGGCTCTCCTGGTTCAGGAGTCCTGAAAAGTTGAGAAAAGTGAGTTAGACCTTGTGGGATCTTAACAGACGATATTACTCGATTAAGCTCTTTAAAAATGCATCTGCCAATCTTCTACAGGTTGGAAAGTGATAGTTGAGATGTCACAGTATATTACACAGAATTATACTCGTATATAAGTGCTGAAATGGGCTAACCTTCAAGAGGCGGCGCATCCTGGTAAGGGTCCTCTTGACACAATTTATCAGGGCATACGCATTCTTCCTTCTGGTTTTCTAAAAAATCATCACATTTCGTTCATATACAAAATCCACGTTGCACATTCCAAACAGCATTGTACTTTATCAAAGAGATGTTTTGCAATTTTAAAAAGTTTTTGGTTCTGATAATGTCGTTACCACCCAGTGGCGGCTAAAGGTGTGAGCTTGGAGTGGTGGTGGGGGTGTAACCTCCTCCCATTAATTAAAATTCACAATTTGTTTTTCGGTGAAGTTAGAAAATATTTTTTGGGCAAATTAATAGTAATACGTTCTAATAATTAGATAGTAATTATTAATGTATGTTCTTAGTTTATCAAATACCTCCTTATTACAAATTATAAACATGATTGTAGCTCTACATTGACTATTTTCGAAGAATTAGGAATAAGTAATCTTTCTATAATTGCTCAGACATGTCTGTTTAATATACAGACATGTAGACATTATAGCATATTATGACGGGGCCTCTGTGATATCAGGGAAAAATGCCGGATTATAAACAATAATCAGAAGAAAGCATCCTGCAACTGTATATTCCCATTGTTGCACCCACAAAGCTCCCTTGGCTGTAACGGACATGTGCAAATCCCTTGAGAGCTCAAACATTTTATCTAATGGGCTTCAGGTGTTGTATGTACGTTTTTCAAAGCCATCCATGAAGGGCTGAAGGGTAAGGATGAAGGGCTGAAGAAAGTAACAGGTATAATACCAACAGGCCAGGCCTTGAAGAAAAGTTCTGTTGAGATTTCTGCTCAGAACACTATTAGGTCTTGTAGATTTGAAAAAAAAAAACTATGATGTGATTACTAAAGCCCTGAGATTTGAAATCGACCAAAATGAAAATATGGATGCTGTTGAAGCTGTCGAGATTTTGAGCACCATAAACAAATGGAACTTCGTTGTTAACCTCTTTGTCTTCCACCAAGTACTCACATTTTGAGCCAACAGCTACAGAACTCTGAAGAAACTCTGGCAGGAGCTTCACAGGTAATTAAAGCTACAATTAATTCTTTTAAAGAAAAAAGAAATTAGGCAGAATTTTCCAGAATCTGGACGAAAATAACGGATTTAGCTGAGTTAGAGAACGTTAGGAGTTCAAAAAGAAAAAAAAATCCGCAGTCATGCTGCATGCTCGGCTATAAGAGCGAATTTTCGAATAAATAACTGGTTTTATGTAAACTTTAGCTGAAGCTGTTCAATTTGAGTTATGAAAAATCGAATGTCTTCCTTGAACATTATCATGGGATACTTGGAGTAGACATCACATTGCATGCAGAAATGACATTAACTTATAATTTACTCAAATCTACATCATTGGCAAACCAAAATTTGTCAGAAAATACGTCAAGTGTAAAGTTCGAAGAATTGAGGGAAATAGTTAAGCAAGAAAACGTTCCTAACTTTTTCAAGACTAGAAGCAGTGCTTCTTCCCCATAAGCTCAGCTTCGTATGAAAGATCAAAAACTGGTTGAGAACTTCAATGCTGCTAGAGAGATTCTCCAACTCATAGTTGTAAATACTAGAGAAGAAAATACTGAGAGAACAAATTCAAGATATTGTAGGAAGGGCTATATATAGCGAACCTTCCTACAATATCTTGAATTTGGCAAAGCATATTGGCCCTTTTGCCATGGTGGTATTATAGGGGGCTTTAGACAAATACTTCTGGGGAGGCTAATCTAGTATGGGCTGGGGGTATAGAATCTAATTTTTATAACCAAGCACCTAGAAGTCATTATAGTAGGCTAATTAATTTTCCGATCATTATATTAGATATCATTATATTAAATTATATTAATTTATAAAGAAGAAACTTTGCTTTAATTTTTGAATATTAATATTTTGAATGAAATTCATGAAAATAGCAAATATTTTAATTTAAAAGGTGAAGGTTTTGTTAAATAACTACTTTGTTGATAACTACTGATTAATATAATGATCGGAAAATTAATTAGCCTACTATAATGACATCCAGGTGCTTGGTTATAAAAAATTAGATTCTATACCCCCAGGCACTGTGGTAAGCCCATACTAGATTAGCCTCTCAGAAGCCCCCTATAATACCACCGTGGCAAAAGGGCCAATATGCTTTTTTGGTTAGTTCGTTTTAGTGCATTAGTGCACTTTTGGGTACCCACCCTGAGTTGGGCACACCATTACAGTGCCAAGGAGAATGACCTCGATAACCGGGAGAATGACCACTCTCCCATATGAATCATTTTGAAGACAGGTATAGTCTACCGACGATGTCCGGTATAATACCGTCCTGAACCCAACCCTACCTGTGAGGGACGTGGAAACGATATTAGTAGGGAAATAGAAGGGGATGAAATAGACCCTACGCGTTATGTCTAAAATGAGTGGGGTGGATTGGTAAAAGGAGGGTCAAACAAGTATGTCTAGTAGGGAAGGGGTCACTACACTTCAGCATGATCTTAAAACCAGGTTTCATTCACTTACGAGTTGCCTGCAAAGCGACTCGATTTTTACTCGTGGAATCGAGAAAAATCGTTTAAAAGCTCGAATTAGGTAGTTATTGAGCTAGTGCATTTCTGATGTAGTGAATGCTTTCGAGAGCGAAATCGGTCATTTTTCCGTCAGCATGATCCCCACGTCGACCGTGTCAACTACAGGGGTCCGTCTATTTACAGCTCATCACATAACACTGGAAACTCATATCCGATGCAATCTCAACCATGAACCCAAGTTTCTTTCAAACAGTAAGTACTTGAACATCTTTTAAATACCCTCAACCTCAGGAACCGGGAGACCTCACCTATCCCCCCTGTCACTCGCCGTTTTTAGTGATTTCTAGTGTAGTCCAGGAGCCGTGTACATCCTACTCGTACTTACCCTCAATTCCAAAGTTATCGAAATTTTGAGGGATTGTTTGTGGATGGTAAAGGGCACGTTTCCTGTGTTTTCGTACACAAAGACCCTGAGCTCTTTATGGTGAAAGGGGGGGGGGGAGAGAAAAACGCGATTTTATCACTGTTATTTTTTCTTTTTGCTCATATCTTCTAAACCAAGCAGTTTTGTGAAAAACCACGTGGAAGAGAATTAAATTTCCTCTTAAATTCATTGGTCAAAAGTATTTTTGGCCCAATAATAACCAAGACACAGTCAGTCAAAAAAAGGTGAAATGTCCTTCCCCCTCAATCTCATCATCAATTTTGTGTACAAGTAGGAGTTTTGCCATAATTTGACCCTACGCTCAGCACTCGCAACTGTCACTCCTTAGTCGCAACTGTCCTGTGTCCTTAGTGCAATCCAGAGATTTAAATATTCAATTTGGGAAAACGTTGCAAATATATAAAGTGATTAGTATCCAAAATTCGTTGTACATGATATTATCTTTCCACAATAAGTTATGTGCATAGTTAGATCTAACTTAATTTTTTTGTATTACCAGCCACGCGACGGCTCTGATACAATGTATCAAGTTATGTTATGAAGTAGTTAGTACCTGGTTAACCGGCTTGTGAATGAGGATTCAAGAATCGACCAAAATCCATAAATGAAGTCGTTGAAGACCTGACTGCAACGTGAAAATACCTATTTTGATCAGTATCAATTTGTATTCATGTCAGTAGCAGCAGGAGTACCTATTAATTACCACAGCTATTGAATACTGAAATCAGGTAGATTGCCCTCGACAACCTCTAGAGGACATTTCACGTGAGTCAAACGACAACCGCGATGAGAAATTGATAATCAATTAGGGAAAGAATCAAGTGTCTGATCAGTATGTCATACTACCACATTTATAAATTGACTTCCTTATAGATTGTTCACTACGTCCACACCTCAATTCAGATGTAACAGTAAGTACCGCGTAGTACCTACACCTGTTATTCCAATAGTAGGTACGTACTCACCGATATACCACTCAATCAATTCCGAAATTTCTTTGGGCATATCATCTCTGCCTTTTAGTGATGGCAAGCTCTTCGTCAATATCATTGTACAATTTACAGTCGCGACCGGAGCCTCATGCGCACGATTTGACGATAATTTATTGGGAATCGCGATTCTCGTCACTGTTTTACAAAATGACTTTGTTATTTGTTGCTAATTACGATGGTAATAATAATTCAATAGGATCTACAAATAAAATAAAATTTGATTTTTTTTTAATTTTCACTTACCTACATTGATTTTCAAGGGACAGTGAGTCAATTTCTTGTTCTATTCCCATTAGGAAGTTATTAACTGTAGGTAATCGAGAGTAGAATAGATTTCCTTGAAAAATATTCAATACATATACTTAATTCATAGTATGCGTCTGGAGATTATGTTTTAATACAACCAAAAATACCTACATCCAAAATCAATCAATGTTATACCGGTATTCAGTTGTCAACTCTAAACACGATGGTGAAGTCAGAATTGCGATATCTCATTCCGTTATCTGATTAGAGCAGATGAACCATGAAGAGGATCTCCAATAACAACGTTCCTTCATCTTCACCTATCTTCGAAAATTATCTCTTGTAGCCATGCTGCATGACTGTGGATTTTACTACTTTTGTTTTTTATCCTTTACCCAAACCTCCATTTTTGGTTTCAATAAATTATTCCGATTTAAGCACTAAAAATACGAGTACCTATGGATCTTTCATGATATAATTTAAATAATCGATTATTGCTTAAATCGATCATTTTATTCAATCGATTATGGTTGGTTGATTGTGAAATTCCATGTTGTGATTAGAAACTTCCATGTTGTGATTAGAAACTTCCATTGTCATTAGAAACTTCCAGTTCTAAATTCGTTCACGTTGAACGCAGTTCCGGTACTCCACCGGATTTTCTTCCTCAATTCAAATCCCGGAACTGTCAGAACACGGACTGCAAACGAACTTCTATAATTTACCTACATAAACTCCATGAGTTCTTCATAAAGTTTTCTTCTCCTTTTTTGGCGATAGTTACCTGGCAACACTGGTAGAAGGTTTCATAACCGTTTCGTAACCTAACCTTCCTATAAATATAATTTCTTATTTTATTTTACGTTGGAAGCGATCTCGTAATTCTTTACAAATTCATCGGATACTGCAAATATTGCTATTTTGTCTCTCGAGCTCTTCCTATTGTAATCAGTGTATCATTTTGTTCGTGTCGTTTTGAGAGCTGTTCGATGAAAGAACTCTTCAAATGCATAACAGTGGTCCCCAGCTCAAAAGTAAAGGTGAGCACTTGTATTTGCTACTCTTTCGCTTCAATATGCCACGCATTGTGGATTACACCCAAAACTTGAACCACTTGGCAAGTGACTCAGTGCTATTCTGTTTGATATTTCTTTTTATTGTAAATGATGTGCGAAATATTCTTTGGTTGTGAAGGTGTGCTAGTGCGTCCCTTATAGCGCTATAGCCTCGAGTCATGTAAACTTTGTAAACGTTTATTGAGAAATTACTCGTAACAACACACGACTCTGGTTCGTTTTGTGTAGCGAAAAAGTAAAAATATATTATACAAACGTGGCAGCGTATTCTCAAATGTCGAATGAAAACGGGAGTTTGCTATATAGTAGGTACAAAAATACCAAAGAAAAGAGAAGCCGTAGCGTACTGAAGTGAACTATCTATGTATGTTCACGCCAGGTAGCCAACCCCAGCTAGCCTTGAATAGCCGAGGGTTCACTATAGGGATAGAAAAAGTGCCTACCGTAAAGTGGGGTAAAAGTGCCTACTTTAGTGTAGGTTTGGTCAATTTGTAAGTGCATCTCTTGAAATTCCGGAAATAAAGATAGCTAAATATCTCAGCTTTCAAATGCCGCTAGAACAAATTTTCTATCTTCAATATTGGTGGGGGTGGGAGCCAATTTTTTTTCCTTTTAAATCTTACCCCATCAAGTGGGGTAACTTTGTACAGAGAGGTTTTCTCGTCCCAAAACGATAGTTACCGCATTAGGAAGCCAGATGGAGTTTTTGAAAAAGTAATTTCAAGTATTGTCGATGTTTTGGACCCAAAAACCTTCATGTTCAGTGAAATCGGTTTTGGATCAGCTCAAGTGGTTCTCTACTCCCCCTCCCCAAAAAACTGCAAAGCTCAAAATTGTTAGATGGAATAGGGTGGAAAAATAAGCACGCAAATGAACGCTTTTTTCAAAACTGTGAACAGGAGTTTTGAATTGTTTGCAACGACAAGAACTAGTAATTAAAAAAAAAATTGTTTGAATTGGCGCTTGATGCCTTCATATCCACTCTGAAGATGGCGTATTCTCCCGGAGGAACTGTAGGCACAGGGATCCTGCTGCGGATATTTTTTGGTTTGGACTAAAGTTTGTCTTCTTCCTCGGGCCAGGTCCACCACTTATCGCGTCTCTCCATGCAGGAAATCTTTAACTCCTCTCTGTCTTCCCCAATCACTTTGCCCGGATACAACATACTCCCCCTTAAAGAGTGGTTTTTCTGACAGAGTCAGCAATTTTTCTCCTAGTGCAGGCAACAATGGTTCAGGAGGTCCTTAACTGGTCGATGGACCTAGTTGGGTGTTTTGATCTGCAGCATGGTACATATTTCTTACATAGAGCTTACTTTTCACTGGCTTCTCTCACGGTTAATTGATGAATCTGGCATTTTTTCACATCCTCAGCACGGTCGAACTACAGGCACCTAGGTTGTGCTGGTAAATTCGAGGCATTTTGAATGGTCAACTGTGCAGAAAAAAAAACGACAAAAACGTGTTGTTCTATGTCGCCCCATACTGTTCATTAGAAAAACGGGTGGGGTTCAATGATACCCCACCTAGTAGCCACTTATTGAATTCGACTCGTACAAAATCAAATAATTGAGATGAAGAGGTGAAAAAAAAAATAGTCCCTATTAATGTAACCGTGAGATAGCAACTCACCGGAGACAGTAACACTCTTCGAAATCGGCCTGCCAGGAGAGGTTTGGTAGCTACCCTCGAATTTGATATCACCACTAGTAACACAAAAAGGAGCTCAGCTTCCCAGATTAGCTAACATGACGATCTTTGGCGAATGAACAGCACTCTAATGTAATTCATGACAGGATGTTACCAGCTGGAGGGCGCTAACTTCAAAATTGAACCCTCCTCAACGGTTTGAAGTAAAAAAATGTGATTCAAGAAAGTTATCCCACGTGTTCTAAGTAACCCAACTTTATGGTATTCATTGCATTAGATTGACACATTTATTGTTTAAAACAGCCGTTCAAAGCCTTTTGGACAAGTTCAGAGATGCAGGTGCGCGTGAGGCCAAACCTTCTTTCAAATTCCCTCCTCCGCCGCCGATCCACGAACCACGTCTGTCGCCGGTGTGCAACTCGGACACATCAGACAGTCAGTCAGGATCGATGCAGGGTGGGAAAAAAGGCGGTAAGAACAGTTCAGTTGCTCGGAGCTGCAGAGAGCGCGGAGCGAGTGAGTCGGACAGGCTCCCACCCATCGGCGTCTTCTGGGACATCGAAAACTGCCAGGTACGTCTCATATTAGTCCTCAGTATTGTATGTACCTACCTGGAAGAGTTCGGTATATTACAAGAAAATTCAAGCTATCGCATATTTACATAACAGAAATAAATTTTTGTGTTCTAGATTCCTCATGGAAAATCCGCCTTGACGATAGTCCAAGCGATTAGAAACACGTTTTTCGACGAATATCGCGAAGCCGAATTCACAGTTGTATGTGACGTTCACAAAGAGAGTCCTATTATTATTCAAGAACTGAACGATGCTCAGGTACGAATCGTTTAATAAATTTCGTTGAACGCTGTGCCAATGACGAAGTGTAGCCTTCTCAACGTTGGAGAACTTCAATAAATTGTGACATTTCTTTATCTGGACAGATACTTGAATTGTACTTGGATCAAGTACAGTAGTTGAAATGTACTTGTCCATTTTCTGAGATTCAATTTTTTCTCTATTTCAAGAACTTCTTTGAATATTGATATTTCAACGATTATATTGAGTCAATTGGTGGCCATGTTAAAAATGTCGCTGTTACCAAGGATAGGTATGGTCAGGTTTCAAATCAGCTTCTGCCAAAAGTCAGAATGCATTAGCTGACAAACAAGAGAACGAAGAGGCGACAAGAGATTGATGAACAATTCAAAGCTTTAAAAAGTCAAAAACTTGAGGCAGAGGAAGCTTTGGATACAAGTAAATTTGAAGTTTTAGAGTGTAACTCATTAGGAAGTGAAAAGAAAAAAATTTTAATAATTCTTGGAAAGAACTTATCTACCAATCTTTGTATTAATTAATACTCAATCATCATTGTAAAAGTTTTCTGTTGATCACGGATAATTTTCTAGGTTTTATATATTTTATTAATCTCTGTTACATACCTAAACTATACGTTTGGTCATTCATTAGGGGAGGATGGGGCACAATGAAACACACAAGTTGGTTTTGCCCATCACTCCCCTCCTCAGTCTTGTTTTCTAGTTGAAGCGAATTTTCGAAGAAAAAAAGGTATTGTTCTCGGTTCAAAACCTATGAGATAAAAAGTTCAAATTTGCACAACAAATCTGTCTTGGCAATCGAAATGCTAAGTTCATAGATGGGCATAATCGGCATAATACTCAGAGGTTTTGGGGGCGAATTACCCATAAATTCCAAAAATGAAACAGTCTGACAAGTGAAACATAATTTTCAAGGATTGTTTTTACGATGAACACGATGGTGAAGTCAGAATTACGATATCTCATTCCGTTATCAGATTAGAGCATATGAACCGTGAAGAACATCTCAAATAACAACCACGTTTCTTCATCTTGCATTTCTGATTTCAACATCGTGTTCAGCGTGAAAAAACGTTTAAAATGAGGTGTCCCTTGGCAGACTGTTTCATTTTTGGATTTATGGGTAATTTTCTCCCCTAAAACTCCCCAAAACCCCCCTTAGAGTGGCCCGATGGTGCATATCTTTGAAATTTTTATCGCAATTCTATCGAGAGTTATCGTATGGAATGACATGCACATTTTTCGGAAATTCGAGTTTTAAAAATTTTGGACCGAGAAGAATAGCGAAACTTTTCTTCGAAAGTTCGCTAAAAATCTACTATAATCCTCCTGCCAATGTACTTGAAATGTACTCGACTTATTTTATGTAGACACCCTGTTTCTATTCACCATTCCCGTCGTTTATTTCAGGTTGATCTCCTTCACGTGATATCTAGTAGTAAAAATGCTGCAGACGAGAAATTGAGGCAAGCTATCCGAAGGTTTGCCGATCTACACGGGTCCCCGTCTGCTTTAGTTCTAATTTCTAGTGATATCAATTTCGCTCCAGATTTGTCCGATTTAAGACACCGGTGAGTAGTATATTTTGATTGGCTATCGCAGCACGTCAAAATGTGCTGTATGACTTTCAATAGATATTGTTAAACTGCTCCTCTCGCATTCCGTAACTCCTTCCCCGTTATTTCAGATTTCTTACAGTCGTAAAGAACTGGAAATATAGAGAGCGAAATTGATTGAAATTCAACCTTCTTTTACAGGAAAAAAATCCACGTCATCCTCCTTCACGCTACAAATTGTTCCGAATCACTAATCATGTGTGCGAACGAGCATTATAATTTTGGGGATTTCGTCTTGCCACTGCCCTACAGGAATCAACAGGTACAATCCTCGCTCATCATGGCCAATCTCTGTACTAAGCTGTTTTCTACAGTAGCAGCCGCAGCTTTGATGAATTGAGCTTTGATCAATTGATTTGGTTTGGGGGTGTGGAAGAGGTTCATAACCTAACCTTCGTTTTTTTTGGCGATTTAATTCTTTCAATTGCATGTGGAGCATTTAGAGAATCACTGATAATAACCGAATTTCTACCTAACACCTGCTTGTACGTCAGTAACGTAGCCAGAGATTTCGTTGGGGTGGTCTGGGGATACCCCCGGGGACATTTTTGACAAACAGGGTACTAAATAGAGGGTTTTCTACTAATTTCAACAATTTTTGTAATCGAAAAAACTTCATTTTTTAATATTTCGGGGTGGGGGTCTGGACTACGCCACTGTTGTACATGGTCAAATTAATGTTTTTGAGCGATTTTGGTTTTTTACATTTTTTTATAAAATACTTTTCGCACGCCAAATACGTCCATGTTCAAACTCAGACCTATTGAGTAACCCCTCGAAGTTTGGGATCTTGAAAATCGAGATATCCTGCCGGAACGTTAGCGGCCATTGGACCATAAGGCTGAGCTTCGACCAGACAGACAAATACTATACTATCGTCGAGTTTTGACCTTCCGTGGGGGTGTGCTGATGATCCTTCACTACTGCTCCTTATTCCAACCAACGAATGTTCGATGTAGTTGTACAGATGTGGGGATAATGTAGAAGAGTGAAGATCGCAGATTCAGTAGGGGGAAAAAGGCTGTTTCCTATCAGAATAAGCAACCTCCTATTGATTAAGCCTGTATCGGATATCAATGACATATTGGCCGTACAGATAATGTGCCGCCAAACTCATTAAACGTGGTTAAAAAATGAAGAAGAAATCCACCACCATTTTGGTCAGCTGTGGTTCCTATAATCTGTGCTCGTCATACACACTCTAGGCCACCGATTCAACCATTCAGAGTGGTACTAAACGCCATACTAAATAAATTATAACTCCGGCAACCACAAACGTACCGTGAGAATTTACTCGGGATACCACCTGATCTTACCTGAGCCCCAATCAGATTTCCCAAGCCAAATATTCTCTCTTTCATGGCTTCTCTGGTCCAGAAATAAGTGGCAGGCAAGAGAGCATGACCCTCTTGATCCGTCACTGGAATCAGCGAATCTAGAACAGGAATCTTACACGTGGAGGATTCAAAAAAGATGAGGACTGGGGAGATTTCCCATAGCTTACCTGCGCTGTAGATAGGTTTCTTGCATGATTGGTTTAAAATGTTGTGCACTCATACTGTTGCTCTCTTTTTTAAATGTCAGCATGTTTGTGTTTTCTGTTCTGTGTTAAATGTACGTGGCGGGAAATTTCATGGTTTACTTTAATCGTTGTAGAAATTTCAATAATTGAGCTTAATTTGGTTAAAAATTAGTTTTTAGATAATTGAGTAACGACGTCTATTTGGTATAAATACCTACATTCTGAAGCTCTGCTTTAAATGTTTACTTTGATATCATAAAGAGCATCATTTGCTCTGTAGTATGTGCTAAGTAGAACTAATAGCTAGTCGTAGTTGTAGTAGACCTAATAGCTAGTCGTAGAAGATGTCAGGTCATAAGTTTTGTGTTTCGTATTTTGTATTATTCGTGAGGTTTCTGGGTGATGTTTTCTCAGATTGAAAACCAGTCTGCGGACATATTTGTGTGGAACCTCCCAATGACTCAGGGCGACCAGAGGATCAAATGGAGGCTTAAGACGCTGTCTCAAAACTGCGGAGGTCGCATTATCGTTATTAGTCGGCCAATGGCCGTTTTGAGATTTCCCACGTTGGAAATGGCCCTTAGGTGAGTTTTTAATTCGTTACCAATTAAATTCCAACTCTTCACAACGTAGCATGTGCACGATACTTGTCGTAATTGTGATCTGTGTACTCAGAAATGCTCAAGTCCCAAGCTCAATTTACAAGTCTGTTCATAAAGGGCATCTTGGAAAGGAACCTCAAGTTAAAAATGTCAGGTCAAACAGCATTATCCAATGTGTTTCACCATTTTCAACCATAAGTCCTAATTTCACAATTAATTACCCTCGATGTTTTGAGTGACTGGAGTATTTTCGTGTTGTATGTACTTACCTTCTTCAATGTTTGTTGTTTCAACAGAAATCATTTAGTTTTGACTTGAATTGTGTGAGAATTTTGGAGTGGAATTGAAATCCACGTAGAAGCAGAATCTGCTACCAGGCAGGATTTTCCTACCAACAATACCAGTAGGTTTGAAACTAATAAAATTAAGGAAAATAATGAAATAAGAAACGAAATAAGGGAAAGTACGAATATAGTGAAAAAATAAATAAAGCGAGTGGGAAGAAAAAAGTTACTGTCATGCATCATGATCGTGTCAGTGAATTTAAAAGGTTTTGTAGCCTCTGTATTTACTGATGAAGCCTAAAGCTTGACTATTTAACTCGTAACTGCTGGGATAGAGCGCAAGTGCTTCTTCGTAAATGAACGTATTCAATGCTTACTTCGAAATTTGGAAATTTGGATTAACATTTAACAGTATATTGCTGTTTTACGAAGAGACACAATGTGTGACACAACCTTGTGTCTCTTCGTAAAATCAAGTTCTTCGTAAAATGTTAAGTGCAACCGATTGTTATTAGTTCAAACAAGTACATTTTGAAATTATTTGTATCGGCAGGATCCTGGACGGAAGCCTTTGTGTAAAAACTGGCAGCGATTTCCTTAACAAAAATTTCAACAATTATCGGCTGTGAAAATTTAGTTATGAAGTTCGAACGTTATGATTCGCAGCTACGGTCTTCTTGTAGTTGGTCTTTTGACTCTTTGAAGAGTTGAAACATGATATTTCCTGCCTGTAAACAACGATATTTTCCCTCGTGATTATTCAGAGGTGAAGTTCGAATGGGTAACGGGTATTACAGCTTTCGAAACAGTTACTCCCTTAGTGGGTAATAATCACACTCGTACAGCCCTAGATCATTCATATTTTAGAATTTCAATGTGGCGACCATTTGTTACGTTGATTAAAATGTGGACACGATTGACATAAATGGATTACACGGATCGAAATGTTGACACGATTGCTATCACCAACTTACAAATATATCGCGTGATCTTTGAATCCTGCGATTAAATATCAGTTTATCTACAAACAACTCGTACTTGTTATTTCTTGCAAGCCTCGGTGGGTTCTGTTTCCGTCCCCTCAGTTGCTCCCGCAGTGTCTCATCGCACATGTCTCGCTGGTCGAAGGACGCACTCACTTTCAAGTTTTAGGTACCTTAATTTACATTTACTCTTAAACCTTCCCCCATCCTTAACAAAATTTTGAATGATCGGGTTGTATTGAATGTCTATCCGTATTTGAAGAAAGGTTTGTTGTATGTACGTAGGTGATTTCTCGCAACCATTATTTCGCTTAACTCCCTCTTTATCTCTACAGCCTCATATCGCTACAAACGCGCCAAAAGCACCAATCTGCTTTTTTGGACATTTTCGTTTTAGCACACAATCAGTGCATCTGCAGATACGCAAAACGAATTCTCATTTTTCCAAAACCACCCTACTCAGCAATACCTAAAGGGCACTATAACGAAAAAGTCTAAAAAAGCAGATTGGCGCTTTTGGTGTAGTGGTAGCGATATCTCCTCCCGTTCGGGATAACCACCATTGAAACAAATCGAGCTAAATTCAAATTTCATTACATATTCGTACCTACCAGCATAATGAGTTTTCAACGTCTTTTACTGTCGTTATTTTGACCTCTTGAGTGGTAATGTCTTGTTCGTTCCGGCTTCTAAATCGCAATCATTATTTGACCTCTCGAGTGGCTATGGCATGTTCATTCCTGATCGTAGATACGACATTCTTATATTTATTCGACTTTCTTCGTCGATCATTCATTTGACTTTGTTCGCCGACTTCCTTCTAGTTCTTTCATTTGTTTTGTTTCTCTGGTGTTAACCCATGTAATCTGCACTGTTTTGATCATCATCCCTTGTTGTTCAATGCAATTTAAAAAATGTTTGAATAAGATTGTATCAATTTCATTAATGTTACGATTCCACTCTACCGATTTCGATCGTGAAAATTTGAAGTCACATTTGTCAGTCCTTGGATGATTCCAAGATTCACCAAAATCTCCATTAAAATACAACTAATTCGTTCCTAGACTCCAAGTGCCATGAATTGTGATTGCGATCATGTTGTTGATACCATTTCATGCTTTTTCTGTTTCAGAGCTAAAAAAAGAATGGACGGAGAACTAGTTTTTGGTCAAGCCATAAGGGTGGGGATTTCACATTTTATGGACCCACCGGTCTCGTTCGACAATCATTACGGTACGTGGATGAGTGGATATTCAAAAAATATATATAATAAATTGTATTCCTTGTAAGAAGTAGATACCGTTACCACCACGCCAAAAGCGCCAATCTGCTGTTTTGGTCATTTTTGTTCTAGTGCAGTATTAATTCATCTTATGATACGTGAAATGAATTTCTTATTTTTCAAAGAAACCTCTCGGAATTGTCTTTGGATGGTGCCAAACACAGGTACCCAAAAGTGCACTAAAACGAAAAAAAAAGAAAAAAAACCGATTGCGCTTTTGGCGTTGTGGTAACAATGTTATACCTACTAATGGAATTCAGAGTTTACTGTAACGTTTTTCCTTTTCCAACAAGATAAAATGATAATGTGTTCTATTAAACGTCTCATACCATCTATTAGCGTGTACGTACAATTCATATTTACATACCTGTTACAGTTAATCAATCACGTGGGAGTTATTCATCTTCGTTCAACGGAAATAACGGAGCAATGCGTGAGCTCAACAATTCCAGTTTTTTACCAATCAGCCCCAACCCTTGGATATACCAAAACAATGCCAGGTAAAAATCGTTAACAAAATTTTGATCGTACTTTACACGTAGGAGTAATAATATAGTTATATAATAGTAATATAATAATCTTTATTGACACCTTGTAACATTAAACAGAAGATAAGATAATGACCATTATTATGAAATGAAATGAAATGAGATGCAGGAGGGAAGGGAGGCCTTTGTGGTCAATGCAATTCTTGAATAAGAGCTACGAAACATGAAAGAGGTACTAGGAGTGTAATCTAAGGACCATTTTGAATATGAAAAGGCGTATCCTTATTTTGAAGTGGTCACCCATAGAATTCCCACAGACTTGGAGGCGATCGCGCTGGGTAGCCTTCAGGTTAGTAGTTAAAACTTCACAGCACTAGTTAAAATGGGGATTATTAAAGATCAACCAAGTATAATTTCGAGGTGAGATGTGAAAATTCCACAACTGTTGCGAAGTCCTTAATGATCTGTAACTTTCCTAACTGGGATACACGAGCATTGCAACTCGTTGTAGGATCCATAAAAACTCCTAACATATGACGCGGTTTGTCATTAATCAATTGCATAATTTTTAATTTATATTTTTGTATGACAAATTACAGTGCAATCACAGATGCTCATAATGTACCGACCAGGCAAAACGAGGAAAACACACTAAGTCGAGCGCTGCCTTCGTCAAGTCCTTCGTGGGCCTGGATGTCCAAGGTAAATAGATCGTTCAACATTTCAAATTCACTACTCGGATGTGATTTTTCTTGTCCATACCTGTAAACAATTCCGTTCTACATGAATCCAATTTGGCGCTAAGTCGTTGCTTAAATACGCCTGTCTGAAGAAATTTGGTTTTTATATAATCACGTATGACCAATTATTTGGGTGCAGGATGAAGATAAAAACGGGATTTCGATCGGCTCGGTACCAGTTGTGAGTGATTTCAAAAAGCTGAGTGTCAATAATCAAAACAGCGCTGTCGAGAGCTCCTCGACTTCTGGAAATGCCGTCAAACGAAATAGTTTCCCCGCTACTTGTGAGTATTTGCACTTCCACTTACAATATTGTTACTTCCTGATATTGATTGTGGGTAATAATGAGGGGTAGATATCACACGGTTGATTGCTCATTTATTCTGTTCATTTCTGGAAAACTGTACAATTGAGATCCCAAAATCTCAGCAATGTTTTACCCACTTTTGAAAGCCCCGATAGTCTCGTATCAGTAGTTTATACTAAGTCTAAATGAGCATTAAATGTTTGCCGAATTTTGCTTACTTCCACCTTTTAACCATTATTTTTCAATTGTGTCAAATCTTGTTCCAAAGGGGAATTGTGTTCTGCGAGGGTAGTTCAGCTATAACAATATCATCTAATTTTCGATAAATTTGTCCATTAGCCTTTGAAAAGAAGATAATATCAGCATATTATGAAGAGCATATTATGCTCTAGTAATTAAAATCCATAAACAACAGGAAACAGTATTGTAAAAGGCTCGACTATCAGAATGTATGTATTATATGAGTAGCTAGCCTCATGCATTATTTATCCATTCAATTAAAGTGAAAATTTTATACATAATTTAAGCTCAATGAATCAGCAGCCCCCTGACATCTATTCCAAATACGTTCTACTCCATAGCATACAATTTCCAAAGATCTACCCATCTAATTCCTACCTCACAAATTTTATCACGCAGGTGCTCCGAATACGGTAAAAGGTTGGAACGCCACACCAACCTTCACCACGGCCTTCGTAGACCCTCGCGATTGGGCGGAGAACACCAAGAAACGTCGGACGTCCCCTGTCCCGAACTCTACGCAACCTACTCGAAAATCCCTCGAGTCCGGTTGGAATCCAACAAAAAATGTTAGTAGAACCCGATTGTATTGTACACCTGCATGACGTGTTTTCATTCTTCTCCGCAAGAACCAAAATTATCTTCGAAATCAGTGCCTTTTGGGGTCATCCTTTTGATAACTTGCCCTTGTTATTTACTTGCCACTCAAAGGTCCAGCAATAAGCCATTTCTTGTGACTATCATCAGGAAGAAGAAGCCATTAGCAATCACCATTAACTTGGTTACAATAACATTCAATAACGAGCAATCTTCATTAACATTGGACTTTAATAACGCTGGTTTACAAAAAAAAGTGCATGCAAGCATGATGCAACCCATGTAATAATGTTTTTGGGGTCGCTGAATGATTGAAAATATCTGAACAAATTTGTACATAGGTTTTTGAGTTGGCTGATTTCAAATATAGACTTTTGTTTATGCCTACAAGGGCATCTCAAGGCCAAATCGGAGGTAATGATCGGAAAAATTTGAAAATATGTGTACATATTTTTCTGAAATTCCCCCAAGGAGACCTAATAGCCCCGTCTTGAATCAGATGATCTTGAAGAGGACCTTGCTGAGGCAAACAAAGGTCGTGTTCAAATTAAGCGACATCAAAAACCTATGTAAACATTTGTTCAGAATTTTTCAATCACTTCCCTCGATTGAACCTTCAAACGACCTGATGAAGGTCAACTGACCTCAGATTCGGAATCAGCGACCCCAAAAACCATGTATGGGTTGCTTTATGCTTGTAAACCTGTGTAATTAGTAAACCTAGTGCCTCAAATTCACTGATCTCTGGATTTCAAATTTTTCAGACTGGAAGTTCTAGAAAGTGCCGCACACCGTCCCCGTACATGTTCAACTCCGGTGTGGCTCAAAACGAGCAGAACGCTGCCAACACTAGCCTTCCCGCAGAAGGCTCCAATAAAGATGTAAGTTTCGGACCGAGTAATCGAGATATAGAGGTCGCAGTTTTACGCGATTTTCTAGTGTTTTACTGTTGTTTTATGGATTTTAAAAATAATAGCAACTGTTTATTTTGAATTCAGAATTACTTTAGTCCGATCGAACTCCTCATCACTAACCTCGATCAGTCCATTGATCCTACAGAAATGAAGATGATCCTTCTCAAGGCTTTCAGTGAACATGTTAGGGTGAGTAATTGGTTCATTCCATATTTCTAAATGGTCTGATTTATATTTTATCAAAATGTTTTTTTTTTGGCAAAATTGCGATGTTTAGCTCCTTACCACAAACACTACAAATATCTCATCCGATTTAATACGTATTTCATACATTGATAAGGACTGCATCCTAAAGTTGCAGTTTCATTGCACTTATAAGAGTGTGTGCCAAACTTTCACCGACTTTGTTGTATACCTCTTGTACCGATGTCCACTTATTCTGATGGAGTTTCAGGTCATAAACGTCTCAGTTTTCGTCCAACCCGACCAGAGTTTCGCCGCAAGTTTAAAAGTATGTACGCTTCACGATGCTCAACTCGTCATATCCCGCCTGCACAGGAGGAAAATTGGGTCCAAAAAACTCATCATTTCCCACGCCAAATCAAATCAGCATCAGAATATTCAATATATGAGGTGATAAAAAGTTACTTGTTTTTATAGGCAATTTATTGTTTATTTTGCATCAGGGTGGCCATAATTTTCCAGGACAGTAGGTATTTTCTTCGACTAAGCCCAGGGTTTGTAATAATTACTCTTTACGATCTCCACCAGTGTTTGGAATCAATAAAAGCTCAATTATATCATTTTGTTGGAATTTAGTGGCACATGTTTTGTGCTTTTAATTTACAATAATAGGCTGCCATCATCAATATCGTTCCTAGTCGGCGTTTAGTTTTCACTGTGATTTTTGTCGTATTTGATATTACGGTATTTACACCTCTTCTTATTTTAAATTCCAGATGGCAGATTGTTTCACTTCTGCAGGACATACCGCGTCACGTCCTGCCGCTTTTCAAGTTCCTCGAGCTGTTCGAATCACGTTACGTGACTCCGATTTCAATATCGGACCTTTTCAAGTTGAAAGATGTGTGCACCATCACAGACGAAAGCAGCGGGCGGATGATCGCCCTCAAAACTGAACTGAGAGATATCCAGTCCCCCAGTCTGCCCTCCAATCAGGTAAAATGCGTAATGTTGCAGGATTGAGCCTTGTGCGACCTAGAAGGTTACAGTAGGCTATGCATGTTGTTATTATGTTGCTGGTTCTGCACAAGTGTTGAACTGAATACTGCTCACCAGAAGGACCCAATTCCTGTACCAAAAGGCAACATCCAACAGTTGTGACTAGTCTCAGTCTACATGGATTCTTCAAGGTGTCCACTAATTTCACTGAATTATTTTTTTGGGTTTATATCCAGAAAATCCTACCTTACTGCGAGAAACACTTCGTTCAGCAATCGAACGGCAAAGGCTGGGCAGAGCATGAAGCTCCTCAACTCCCTAACGTGATGGTACCTCTCGAACAGTTCTCTGCCAACATCAAAATCCTGCTAGCCTCCCACTGCCACGTTTTGCCTCTACCTAGGTATGTTTACTCACTTCTTATAACTGAATCATCCAGTTTCAGTCGACCCTGCTTAGATCTTTTATGATTCACTGTTGATTTCAGTTTGTGGAACTGCTACAATGCTGAATGTGGGTTACTTGTGGTGAGCGACCATGGTGTTCCGCTTGAGCATTACGTCACCTGCATCAGCCAAGTTGAACTTGCTGTTTCGGAAAATGGTATCAAATACCTCCGATCTTGCAGGAGGAACACGTCAGAAGAAAAAGTTGATGGTGAGTTAAGAAGTAGTTGGATAGGAAGTGATCGGAAGTTTTGATGTCAGTTATTGATCATTGCATTTCTTTCAAGGTTATCCTAAGTCCGCGAGCCCGTCGCTTGCCAGCAATCTGCAACTGCTTGAAAGAGAAATGGTGGACCTTCTCAAAACCCACCCGCACTGCCAGCTGCTCTTCAACAAATTCATTCCTGCGTACCATCACCGCTTTGGGCGGCAGTGTCGCGTTGCTGATTACGGATTTACCAAACTTATTGACCTTTTAGAAGCTCTTCCTCACGTTGTGCAGGTTACAACGCTCTCTTATATTACCAAGCCGTAGGTATTTTCGTAGCCTCATCTGTTTCAGCCTTGACTCAACGATTTTCTTTATTCAGGTGATTGGAGAGGGTAACAAGCGCGTTCTCACCCTTTCCCACCGCACCCAAATCAGGAGATTCACGGGAGACATCCTCCGAGCCCTGAGATCCCAACCTTTGAAACAGATGAGCCTTGCGGAGCTCCCCGCCGTGTTCGAGAGGATTTTGGGCCGTGCCTTCGATCCTGTTGATTACGGATTGTGTGCTCTCGATGATCTCGTCAAACATCTTTCTGAGTGTGCTGTGCTGGTCAACCAGGATGGCGTTTTATCCATTCCAAAGAAAGAGCAATCCACCGATGAAGTCAAACGCACCAAACAATTCGCTCAAGAGGTACTGACTAACATCTCATGCTAACAATTCAATTTTTTCTTATCCTATTTCCTCAGTTTTTTTTTACATTCTACGCTTCTTATAACCTTCCCTCGGACTGCAAAAGTTATTTTCAGCCTCTAAGCATATTAAGCGGCTGTCACCCCACCTAGTAGATATTTTGGTAATACCTGAGGTTCGTTCGGCTAAGCGTTCTGAACGGTTCAGAACTGACCACGGCCCCACTGAAGAAACGCGAAGAATATTGCAACGAATGTTTATGAATGTAGGAAGGTTATCAGTTCCGAATGATCCTAGAAGCCGTTCGGCTCAACATGGTTCCAAACTGATCCCATCCCCTTTTTTTTCAGAACTCTGTTCCGTCCAGTACCGGTTCTGAACGCTTAGCCGAACTACAGTTCCCTGATTATAGTAACTTGAACTGAAAAACCGACACAGGTGTGAATTGAAGCTTCGACTCTGTTCCATCTAAATACAATGACCCTAGTTGGACGGTTCTGTTCTGATTTTACCTACTGACTAAAATGTTCATCTTATAACGTAGCGATTTCGAGATGAACGGCTCCTCCTGTACCTCACGTTTCCCCTTTGTTTCTCTCAGGTCATCGAAATCATCAGTCAAGTGCCAAAATGTTCAATACCTTTCGAACGGTTCATACCTGCATACCACCAGCATTTCACTCATCAGTGCCGCGTGTCAGACTTTGGCTTTACCAAACTGACCGAATTGTTTGAAGCCATTCCAGACACCGTCAAGGTTTTACTTTTCAGTGTATAAATGTACAATCGTTTCCCAGTGTTTTGGTCGTCTCGCGGTTAGAATTTTCGAATTAGAAAACGTCATGACATCTGCCAAAGTTAGCGTCGTTTTGAAGGTGGTGGGGGTTTTTTTCTGTCATATTTACAGCTCTTTATGCATGTATAGGCTACATTTCCAATTCAATTTGGATATTCACACCGTAATTATTTTAATATGCAGTCGCAGTTGGTTTCTCACTAATCTGATACAGTTCCTAATAATAAGTGGATATGATGAAATGTCATGTGACTCTTAAGTGTGCATGAGTGACGATCCCACTTCGTAGTGTAGCATGGACCTTGTGGTATAATAGACTGAGTCGTCTAAAAGGGTGTTAAAATATCGTAACCATCGGTGTTGAAATATCGTAGCATTAACCATAAGAGGTTTTTGGCTACCTGAATATACGTGTTGATATGCCTATAACCTTTATGGCGAAATACGACAAAGGTGAAGAGGCAATACGTTTATGAATTATAGATTCCTAGTACGCATTTTCAATTCAATTGCTTGATATAAAACGAAACGCATGATTATTAGATTCGAGCTAAATTGGCTGACTTGAGTAAAATCCTTCATTACAACGTACATCTATCGATCTATTGAAAAATCTTTATGTTGAAAACTCACAACTCCCAAGTTCCATTCCTGCATTATTGTAACATTCACCACATAGCACTTACACGTTTTCACCACTCTGTTTTGATTTAGTAAACTTATTTGTTAAGTGTTATTTTTGTTTTTACTTTTATGTCCTCTTTGTTCATTTTTTAATCCATGTCACCTTTTTTCTTATAATTTATTTTCTGCCTCCAATGGGTGTAGTGTGGGAGTTTCAATCTGTTCTGTTGGAACAAAAGCAACTAGCAACTTTAAGTTCAATTAATTTTGACATTTTGATTTCCTTTACTGCAATCAAATTTTATTTGTACCTAGATTTTTGTTCGTATCTACTCATTCATTTATTGCACAATAATTGTGTGAACTCATATATTATTACTGAACTCAAACAAAATTATTCTTTGTTGTAGGGCTGTTTGTAATTGGCTTGAAGTGGGTTTTCTCCTTCTTAATTCCCAACTATTGGTTGCTACATCAATATATTTTGCCGTTATTTATCGTAAATGTTGTGATTCACATTACGTCGATACACCTATTAGTTTATATAGGAGTTTATTGGGTGAGAATTTGACCAGAGGCTTTTAAGTTTATGTTTTACCTTGATTTTTATTTATTTTTTCTCCTTTTTTCGGGGTCGACTTTTGTATCGGACAGCTCGATGAAGATTCCAATGGTCGTAGGATCACTCTGACTTTGGAAAAGAAGCTTATGGTTCTTAGCGAACAGATGATGGACTTGGTGTACCCCTGTCACCCGCCGGGTCTGCCCCTGAATAACGTCGAGTCCAGATACCTTTGGCATTATGGATACACGCTCAATCCGTCCGTATACAACGCCATCTCTCTTGAGGAACTCATGAACCAGTTGAGCACCGTCAAGGTATAGAATCAGTGCCGAAATGATGGTCAATGTTTTCGATTAGAATTTTTGAGGTCTCCAACTGGGTGAGATTATTAACTTATGTCTAAATTGAACGTAAAATAATCCGAGTGGAATCCAATATCAACTATTCAATGTAGTAGCAATCCGAGTTGGTTACTCATGTTGGATATCTTCCAGGCCAAAACTGTCAATTGACGTGAGTGTTGCATGTTTTATACTCTTCTGCATCCGCATCCTCCATTTATACAGTTTTCTATATTCCAATTCTGATATTGATGGAATTTATTGATCCTGCATCTTGTTCGTTTTGATGTTGTTAGGTACCTCCCAGTAAACGCTGAGAGATAGCCTTAGATGATCTGTACAATTAGGTCTAAACTTCGGATAGGAGGTAGCCAGCCAATCGTCATTGTTAGTTCTCTTAAGGTTAAACATTGCAGAAACGCTTCAAGTGGAACCATAAGGTGTTATTCGTACCGTTCAATCCCCTAGGACTTGTTCCCGTCTTTGACAAAATATTGTTTTGCGGTTTCAGGTGGTGATGACTGAAGAAGGGAAGACCGTCGTCCCTCTGGATGGCGCTCTCCTCAAGCAGATCACCTTCAAAGTGAGGGGATTCCTCATCAATGCAGACGGCGGGCGGATGTCCCTCGCCAAACTCCGCTCTCATTTCAGTATCTACCACGAGCCTCATCTCACCCCTCATAAACTGTTGAGCAACATGCCCAATATAATCCAAGTGAGCTTTTCTCCTTAATGTATTAAAAGCTTTGAAACACACAAGAACTGTATTAGTGAAGGAAGTGAATGATCTACATTTTATGGTTCTTATGTGGCATCTTCCAGAGTACCATGTACAATCCAATTCAGTTTGTACATGAGTCAGAATGACAAAATTTGCCATGTGGATTCTATGAAAGACACTAGAAATGGAATTGTGTTTTATGATTCCATACAACTATTGTTGCAATACAATTATTGCTTAGTGGAATTCGTTCCAAGATCTAATTTCTTCTCCTACTCCCTCGTCGAATACTGAATACTCATCCATTTGCATTCGGCGATACTAAAACACAGAATCCACGTCCTTGTTCTGACCATTCAATTCAACCCACCACCAACCAAAATGTTAATGCATTGAACGTTTCCAACAGCTGGATGAAGAGGATGGCGTCATAATAGTGGAACTAACCCCCTTGTACCAGTTCATTCGTCAGCTGGTGATGATCATAAGTAAAAACGAAGAAAGGATGACTTTGGCCGCCCTGGAGGAGGCCTACGCCAAAGATTACAAAAGGCCCCCCAATCCAGCACCTTACGGGTTCGCCAGCCTCGAGGAACTCATGAACGAGACGTCGGACGTGTTCGTCCTTCGGGGGATAGGTCCTCGGAGACAAGCTCGTCTCAACAAAGACCTCTCTACCTCTTTGAGTGAGTTAGATCAAAATCTCCTTTATTAACCCCCAAATGTAGCAAGTATCCATCATTTTCACATAAACACTACGTGAATAGTACGATTTCCTCTTTCAACGCAGTATAATACAACGTTTGCTATCAAAACCAGCTGATTCCATTTTTGGGAATTTCACAGGAAAGACAAAAACTTCTCACGTCCAAGTTCTAAAGCTAAATATATATATTTTTTTAAATTTTTAATTGTAGGTATAATTTGATTAGTTTTTCATTTTCATTGCAGCTGCATTACCTTGGGCGTAATTGCACTAATTAGGTTGGAATGAGCTTATTTTGATGCAAAAACACGATTTTTCATGCTTTTTTCAGTTTTTGGTTCAATTAAGTTGTGTGAAATTGGTTTTTTCCCGTTTACCAGTTAATATTTGTGTCTTTACGAGTTTTAAATAAATGACATCCACTTACCTTTTTCAAATGATCTGAAATTTCACAGTTGAGACATAAACTTTGGTACAATTGGAAAAGGGTCATAAATTGCAACGCCAAATGGAACAGAATGTTGTTTTTTATTTATCGCTTCGGTACTCGCTTCGGCGGTACATATACTAAATTTACCAAAGAAAATAAAGTTGTAAATAAAACGCAGGAAGCAAGGAGAGAAAAGAAAAAGAAAGTGGTTGCGAGCTCAACTGGTGGGAGATGGCAAAAGCTTGGAATGAGCTGGATTTGATCTAGAGGGCAAAACTTTTTATCTAGTGTTGGGTTCGAATGAGCTGGATTTGAGCTATATCCCTCCGTCAAGTTTTGAAGGACCCTCTAAACTTTCAAAATATGCAAAAAAGTTGATTTCAGAAAAATATGGAATGAGCTGGTTTTGATAGCAAACGCCTCTATTATAATATTCACAGATAAGCCATCAAATGCGCCACTGCCATCAGGATCCACCAATTGCTGGCCACCATCTGCTAGTGATAGTAGCAGTACCTCAGAAACATCGGTAAGTGTGAATTCCAGTTCCTCCTTTTCATGTAATGAGCTGAGTTTGTAAAGTGTTTGAGCGTAATAAATTGTTTGTGATGATTTCAAACTATACTTTCACCTGCTATCAATTCTACTTCACATTATTTTCAGAATGTTGGAGACGTATCTTGTACACAATCGGTAAGCTTACGTTATACTAACCTTTGAGATTGCTTTATTTTTGGTTATTCAAAGGGGATTGGAGGGTTATTGAGGTTTTACCGTGGTGGATCAATTGTTGCAAGGCGCTGCAGACAGCCAACAGTCGCGAACAATACACGAAATGGTAACATGATCTGGTATATTTGGCGTTTAAGGAAGATGTATTCATCCCTGTGTCAATAGGAAAATAAAGCCTCCTGAATCAGCTAAAATCCGAACTGAAGCTGTAAAGTCACGAAGAGGTTTTTGAGTCAAGAAAGCTCTATAATGCGCATTTGACAAACTAGAGTATCGAGTTAGTACTCTTTCTCACAGAATATTTCGCTCTAAATTCAAATCAGAAACCGTTCAATTCAAGGAATGACCACACTAAGGGTGATTGATGAAATGAGCCTTGTCGGGTTCTATTAATTGCTACTTGTGTGATTCACAGTCTCCAATCGTAGTGCGTCCCCGGATGCCGCAGCCCGCAGCGAATGACGCGGGCTACACCTTGTTCTCCCCGTACAAAGGTATTTTGCCACCTTTTCAACTTCAGACCCCCATACTATCGGCCCCAGATCCGTCCGAGCTGCCCCTCCCCACGATGGCCACTGCGTCCGAGCCTGGAAAGGTGAGATATCGAAGATTCCTTAAACCCTTCGTTTAATGAGCAATATCGATTGAATTACAGACCGCTCGGTTCATTAGGTAACTCTAAAGGGGCCCCTCACACTATCAAAACCAGTGTCATATTATGGGGATATCTCTCAAAAAATCCACATGGCTATAGCCATGCTGCATGACTGTGTATTGGCTTATTATCTTCGATAATGAACCATTGGAATCGTCCAAGATAATACAACCCCCCCCCCCCCCCATTGACTTGGCAGTTTTTGGCTCATCCTTTGTGGAAATACTCTGAAATTGTGGTAACTGATACAGACTTCTTAGAGTAGGTTTGTTTCTCTACTGTGAAGTAGTGTCGACGTAATTTTTATTTTTCTGACTTTATACTTTGTTTCCTCTATTGTATTACCTACATTTAAAGTTTCTACAGTGTAAATACAATATTAATATTGTTATTATTGAAAATAGATGCTTTTATTCAATTTTAAGGGGTAAAAGATATTAAGGACTGGGTAGTTTATCTCTCCTACTCAATTCAACACTTCGTTTCATTTTCTTGTAACTGTTCAACACCATTCGTTACTTTCAGGAAGAAGATTTCTCGGATATGTTCTACGGTGGACCAAGTTCAAACTGCTCATCCGCGCATTCGGGATCCGGGAATAAACGTTAGTTTCAATCATATTTTGCTCTAAACTACAATTATCTAGTGGAAAAGCCTGCAGTGGCTTTCGGCGGATTTTCTCTTCACATTTATTATTCACGTGGGAATCACAGACTTGCGTTCAGCGCCATCTTGTTTCGTGAAGTGTCATTTCGCTCATATTGGAGATAAAATATAATTCTAATAACTACAGTACAGGGTGTGCCAAAACGGCGTAACTTGGAAGAACGGTTTGTTTGATTAAATTCCATACTTCACCCCATTTGATTACTTAGGTCCTAAAAATTATGTCAGGAAGGTGACTGCCCTCTTTTGAGCATCTTGGAACCGAAATTTCCACTATTGTTGTGACAGGCTTTGTGTTAATAAAACAAACCCCATTCATCCAAGCTGCGCCATTTTTTAAAAATTGCCCTGTTTTGGTTCACCCTGTATATTACTTCCAACAGACGTTACAATTAAAACTCATTAATATTAATTATACAACAGTTATAAAGCTTTTTGATCGGTGTCTTTTCCTCACTTATTGGAACAACACAAATTTATTGAGTGATGGTAACTAAACAATTAGGTACTATTATTGTATTTAGGTTATTATCGGTGCTGGCTCACACCAGTCAAATTGCAAAACTACCGCAGCCGTACCAAACGCTCCACGTGAACCAGGCTTAAATCCGCCGTATTGTCCGTCAAATTTCCGTTGTTATAGAGACTTTAGATTTAAAATTTGATTGAAAAAACTACTTTACTTTTACTTAGATATCAAATACCTACTTAATTGATTCTTCTCATGTTTACAGGTAAGAAGCGGCTCGCTGCTCAGTTTGATCTCCCGCTCGACCTCGATTATTTTTAGATTACTTCCTGATAAATTTATTTAAAATTATTTTTTATGAGTCATTACGTGAACTTGGTTACTTCCCAAGCAATTCAAGTTGTTTTATCAACATTTTTAATTCACACCATCAATTTTTTTATTCGTGCGTTGCCTTGAGATTCTCGAAAACGTAGAAATTATTGAAATCGTGCATCATGAACGAGTATCTCATCAGCTTTTATGTTCGTATGATGCTCGAGATCGGCATTTAATGAATTTGATACCAATCTATATTTTTTTTACGTTCGATGGTAACCGTAACTTTGCTAAATGTGATAATTACCCGAGCAAATTAAAAGATTGGTACTTACATTTTTAGGCGCTATAATCTACAATAATTGTAGATTGTATCACCTAAAAATTTATGTACGAGTATTATTTTACCATCGAACGTAAAACATAGATTGCTATGATTATAATCATTGGTATGAAATATAATTATTATTATTGTATGGCTAGGTGTTTTTAAACTCTCTTGAGATCTTCGTTTTCATCATTATGACAATTTACGTGGGTGAAGTCGTTATTATACATTCCACTTTTATTGTTCGTACGCATTTTTTAACCAAATCATTGTTACAACGCATGATATTACATTGCTTCAATTTTTTTTTTTTTTTTCAATCGCAACTTTTTCTTATAAATTGTTATATTATACGTTGATTTGAACTTGTTGGAATTCTTTTTTCACCTTGGAAAACATCTGTCAGTAACAGAAGGTTGGTATTACCTAATACGGCGGAACCTCGGTAAGACCAATTGAAATCACAAGGCACAAGGGAAATCGGTTAGACTGCGCCAGTTAGGGTCAGATTGATGAAAAGAATGTAAGTTTAATAAAAAGTAATCACTTCACACGATAGAATTGGAGATTGGTAACACATTTCGATGAAGGGGGTCCAGACTGGGGCCTACCTCGAGAGGTATTGAATACCTACTCTCCCAGAATACTCTACCACAGTCATTTTCATCCAAACCAAGTCATTCTTAACCTTTCCAAGCCGTTCTGAACTATTTCAAGCTCTCCCCAGACAATATAAAACATCCCGGCCTCGAGCCCTCTCTATACATTCCTAGCTTACCCCAGCCTTCTCAAGTCCTCCTTAACTATCCAAAGATACCTGTGGATAATGTTTTACGTTTCCACACGCCACTATGCCATCTTTAGATGATTCCAAGCCTTCCTTGAGCATCTCAAGGCCCCCTAGTCCATTTAGACAGCCCAAAGGCATCCTTGAGAGGCGCTCAACCAATCCCACTCCAAGACTTTCTTAAGCATCCCAGCGACCTAGTCATTTGAAACGGTACAAAGGCACCTGTTGCGGCGAATTCGGTTTGGTTGACTGTCCAGCATCAAGTGGCGTTTGCAGTTGCCATATCTGTGTTTTTGGTTTTTCGGATTACGCCATAATATGCTACATACTACGTAGCAAGCAAGAAAATTCATTTTAAATACAAGTTCACTCATTTTCTACTCATTAAGCTCCATCCAACCGGCATCTGATCACAACTTTGCCCTTGAGCAGTCCTAAACTCCCTAAAACCCAACCCCTGGTTATGTCCATGGCGTATAGTCTGAAGGCTGTTGTTCGTAAACAAGGTTACGACAAATTGCCGATTTGTTGGAGATCTAAACATCAGTTTGTGTAGTATTGAAGAATAAAAATGCACAGATTTCATGGAACGCCAATTAGGACTTCACCTCACAGAAATAGTAGGTACTTTTACAATTACATATTTCAATGCAACACCGCAGGGAAAGTCTCCGCCATCTGTATCCAATATAAAACTGCGTTCTGTTGAGTCGTTTCCTGAAATCTCATTGAAGAAAAAAGTTGATTAATCAGACCAGTGCGTTTTTACTATTATTGTAATCAAGTAGTAAGATTTGTAAAGCTCTCCTCACATAGCTTACCTATTCAAAAACTAATGCCCTATATGGGCCATGCCCGTGTTAGGGAGATGAACCACACTATCGAGTCCACTTTTAGATCTTATTCAGTAAAAATCAATCCTAACAAAAATTACTTAATCAATCCTAACAAAAATTACTTAACCTTGCTTGTAACCTGATCAGCAGTGTTTTTTCCAGTAACTTATTGATAACACTACACACCGGTACATGAAAAGATCAATTCGAAGGCTTGTATTATATATTATTATCGAAATATATTATTTAGCAAACGATTTTGACTCAAAACTTTTGAGTACCTACCGATTTGACATCCCAAGTTGGATTCCCAACTTCCCACTGATAACAACAGATAAGATCAGCGGAGGTCCTAGATGTTGGGTTTCCTAGATGTTTATACTATATAAGTTACAATAAAAATACAATATGAAAATAATTTACTAATAAACGGTAATTTCACAGTAAAAAGTCAATTATGAAACAACTCCAGGCGCCAAAAATTCAAACCGAACCAGTTCCATGACGTCACAGTCCAAGGATACACAAGGTGGTTCACTGACCGACATCGTTGTTACATTTTAACAGTTTTAACGTTTTAAATAATTTAATTTGCTTTGTATCATTGACTTCAATTTATTCTGATCTAAATTATTTCATTTTGGCTATAAATCAGTTTCACTACGGCTGCAAACGTAATTTGGGTGGCACTGACGATTGACCAGGTTTGCTAAAAGGGAAATTTTTGTTTGCGAAAGCGATGCATTTGGGGCACAGTTTGTTGAAAAATCGTTCTGAATTATTGATAGTTGCACTCATTTTGAAGTGGAAGGTGAATTGGGTGTGTTTAAGTAGTTTTATAGAAGAAGTAACTTTTTTAGTGTTTGAGTAACGTTTGTCGCTCGACCAAATTATCGTACATCGTACATCGAAAATATTTGGGGCGACGCTAGCGCTGTTTCGACGAACTAACGAAAAGCAATGGCGTTTGCAAACCAAAATGGTAGTTGTTGGTTTACTTATTTGTCCGAAGTTGTACAGTAGTTGATTTCTCTTCCGATTTTCTTCAGAATATTTACATTTGATGCGGCAAATTCCGCAACCCGTTCCGTCGTATTCGTTTGACCGGTCGAACTTTTCAGTGGTGACTTTACTCGCGGGTTTTGTGAAGTGAATGAAAACAATGATCGCCGATTTCTCTTTTGAGTCAAAACATATAACATTCAGTTCGATTTACGATGCTTCCCCTCTAAACTCTGTATAGCCTTAGGTTTCTAGTGGTTCGAAATCTTCTCGTTTTTCATTTTATTCACGTTAAATCAGACGGGAGGCCCTTCGTTGGATTCCGAAGCTGCTCAAAGGAAATATCAACGTGCTTCGCTTATGTGGATGGTTTGTATATCATGCTTTATGAATAATCTTGTACTCCATTTTCGATTTCCAATTCTTTACATTCCCCGACCTCGAATTTCTTTGTTTTCGATTCATATCTTTCGTATCTAATACAACAAAACGGGGTTTTTCCTAAAAGTGGTTTGACCCTTCGCCACGGGAGGCATTTCATACAACGGGGACAGCATAATTTTCCGCGGCCTTGCATCCCCAACTCTACTCACTGTTCCAGATAAATACGCAACTCAGTCAATTTTCTGTAACTTTTCGGCATCGTTTCCACTTTCCGATTCTCCTTTATGCCACCTTTAACATGTACAGAGTTCATCTTTGTTGAAAAATATAAGATTTTTCAAAAATCGTACGACCCCCAATCGATAATATTCCTGTCATTTTCAAGTTTTTCTACAATTCTGTAAACCCCGGTACTTCTACTGTAGCTACAATCTTTCCATTTCGATTCTCAATCGAAGCGGTTCTCACTGTTGCTCAAGTATTTCGATAAAACCTCGAATGGAACTTAATGTACAATATTATTGTGGTTCCTTGACGTCTGCTCTAAATGTACCTACTATTTGTCGTCCACTTTGTGTTGAAAATTCGTGATGTATTTGGATTAGGGGGTGGGGGAGCGCCGTGGCGTGAGATATCATTCTTGATCTTAGTGACCTTCAGCTCCAAGACCCAAGACGTACCCAACAATCCGAAATCGTAACAGCTTTGACGTGACTATGACGACAGAACGGACTGTTGAATTGTTCCACACCCAAACTACTAATTATAATTTCTAGTATTCAAGTTTTAGGTTTGTACTAACTAGTTATCAAACTACAGTTCGAAATCGTCGGTTTGAAAATTGGGTCAATGACAGCCAAATCCTACAGAATAGTGGTTTTTAGAAGAGCGTCGTTAGGTGTGCTGTGGAGGTACGTACTCGTAGACCGGTTTAAATCGTGTGTAGCGACAATTTAATTAAGAAAAAATCCACAGTCATGGCGATTAGAGAGAATTTTCGAAGAAATAACTGGTTTAATGTCAAATGTCTCCATTTTACTAGTTTTATAAGCATTATCCGTTATCAGATTAGAGCAGATGAACCGTGAAGAACATCTCAAGTAACAACCAAGTTTCTTCATCTTCAAAGTGCTCTTGTTTGACAACGGAATAAGATATCGCAATTCTGACTTCACCATCGTGTTCAGCGTAAAAAAAACCTTTAAAATGAGGTGTCACTTGTCAGATTGTTTCATTTTGTGAATTTATGGGTAATTTTTCCTTCCCTAAAACTCCCCAAAACCCCTCTTGAAGTGACCCGATTTTGCTCATATACGATTGCCAGGACAGATTTTTCGTGCAAATTTGAACTTTTTATCTCTATTCTATCGAAAGTACCTAATCGTTGGAATGACACATACATAAACATATATGTTGAAGCGAAATTTGCTGCTGTTGTTATCGAGGTTCGGTCAGGTAAGACCGAAACTCGATAACAACAGCAGCAAATTTCGCTTCAACATATAATATCTACGGTCGATATCATAAACATATATATAGATACCTACATGTACATACATATGATTTTTAGTGTCTTTGGGCAGTGAATTCAGGATGGTCTGTAACAGATTCACTAATTCAAGTCGAGAAACAAAGATGATATCTTGATCCACTGATTCAAGTCGAGAAACAAAGATATCTCTTGATAGAATTTTAATGGAAATTGTAGTGCTAACTTGACAACACTCGAATTAAACAACTGAACCGGTGATATTTTCTCAACGGACTCGTACATTCCTTGCGTTGCTCCTGAGGGTCCAATTAAGGGCGAAATGAGGTCTGATTATTAAAACTTCAGGCTAGGACAAAAAAAATTCGAGAATGATTTTTGTGTGAGTTGATTAGGTTTTAGGCGGGGAAAGATAATCGACAGTTGATATTCAAAACGTAGTAACAACAGTGGTTGTTGTGTTGGAAGGAGTGGGAGGGGTGTCGATATCCTCGTACCTATTCAAAATCCTTCACATTTTCAATGAACATTTGGATTTGTTCGAATTATGGTGAGGTTTGATCGGCCTCTGAAAGCCGGCCCACCATGGCAGCTCCTTTAACCATGAATTTTCGTAACGAACACGGGTAAAGTGTTTCGTGCATAATAATAAAGCCTTGTCAATACCTAATGCTATCCACCTGCTCAATGTATCTATATTTTTTTCTTACAGTTGATATTGGAAAAGTGAAAAGTGAAAACTAGCTCTTAGAGGATCCACGATGGCAGATACGAGAAGACGAGTGAAATTGTACGCTTTGAACGCTGAAAGGCAGTGGGACGATCGCGGGACTGGTCATGTTTCATCCAGCTACGTCGATCGCCTTAAGGGCATTTCCCTTCTCGTCCGTGCAGAACTCGATGGTAAGTCGGGGGATTTCAATTGAAGGAGAAAAAAGCGTTTGATACCGAGGAGTGCTTTGCTGAAGGGTTGACGTTACATTATTTGTGTTTCTCATGGGTATTAATGCAGTTATTGATGAACTGAGAGCACCTGTTCTTCGTGGGTTTCTAGATGGTACAAGTCACATTATACAAGATGTCTTAACTATAAGTCAGATGGACTTCAGGGGTCAATTCTAGAACTAATTTGCTACAAAAAGTGTCTCCCAGACTTTTCTATTTAATTCACTCTAAATGCCACATTTCTACCGACAATAATTGTTTAATTTTGTTACTTTTAAGAAGAGCATCAAAATTCAGTCGATTGTGGAAACTTTCCAATGCCAATCCTATCCGAACCAAATGCTATCTTAAGGGGAAACATTTTTCTTGAAAATCTCCCGTTTTGTTTGCATTAAAACGTAATTTTCTTCCTTAACCTCAGTAGCTAATTTATTTTGAGTACACCGTTGGAATGGTGAAATTTCAAGCAAGTTTTCCCCGTAGATAACTCACCGAAAAAAAAACGTCAAATGGAATATTTGGAATATCTCAATATTTGCACTTTATCCTCGTTTTGTACTCATTAAATCCACTCAACAATTTTCGATTCTACTTCACGGGGAGATGGGAAATTTAACTGTCTTTCCAACTGTATAATTACATTTGAATTTATTTGACGGATTACGGAAGTTATGGCCATCTTTATTGCATTGGGGTCGAAACGACGAAAAAATCTTAAGAGTAGAAAAAGTGGCATTTAGAGTGAATTGAAAAGAAAAGTCTGCGATACACTTTTTGTTGCAAATTAGTTTTAGAATTGACCTCCGAAGTCTTTGGACTTGAGTTGAGACACCTTGTATACTAGCATTATGTTAGCTTTTTCTAAACATGAAATAACTTGAATGTGCAAATTTGTTGTAATTTTACATTTTTTACCGTATAAAATCAATCATTTTGTCGGAGGACATTGACATGGAATATTCAATTTCAGGCTCGCTTCTTCTGGAGTCGAAAATTCAGCCAGATACCGCGTACCAGAAACAACAGGTGAGCACACACTCCCTAAATTCGCCTCGTTCCGTCTACTATTGCGTCACCCTTTTCGTATTACGTCAGATTGTTCAGTTTTAACGCATACACCCTTCACTACAACATCTTTAACTAAATCTCTATACCGTTCGTATTTTTTTTATGTTATCCGAGTTATGTCATACCCTAAAGTAGTCGTTCTCCCTGTACAGGACACCCTGATCGTCTGGTCGGAAGGTGACAACTTCGATTTGGCCCTCAGCTTTCAGGAGAAAGCCGGCTGCGATGAAATTTGGGAAAAGATTTGTCAGGTCAGTGCTTGTCCTTCACTAATGCATATCTAATCTACTCCTTTTTCAAGGAAGAATATTTCCTGACGAATACAGTGTTTATCCGTGTTATACATATTACAATTATATTATCTAGGATACTTTTCGCTTAAAATATTAGCTATTTTCACTTCAGTTCAGTGTTCTTATTTTTTGTATTTCGAACAATTTTTTCCGAAAATAAGGTTTTGCGCTACACTGGTAAATTAGGGCCTCGTGCACACGCTAAGTGATAGAATCGAGCTACAGCGCTTCTTTTCTCCTCGCTGGATGTTTGTAGTTACCTGTAGGTTGGTTATAGTTGCGTTGGAAAAACGTTTTTATTGCTTCCTGAACATTTTTAGTTTTTGAACATACAATTCGCACGATTCCGCCAATTTTCCTGGAGAGACACGGGAGTTTTGGGGTTCTAGAAATGAAATCTACGAATGTTCGTGGGACGTCCAGAAAGTAAGGTTACAACATGAGGTAACAATTGAAAAATGAATATATTTAAATGAAATTTACAAGTGTCAATACATGTCATTATTTCTCAAAAAAATCGCCATTGAGGTCAATGTCAATACATTTTTGAAGTTTAGGGTTTGGTTTTTCTATACCCGACATTTTCTGATTAGAAAATCATTGTCCATCCCAAAACTCCTTCAATTTATTGAAAAGATAATCCGATGGTGACAGGTCCGGGGAGTAGGGTGGGTTAGTCACTATATTCCACCCAAATGAAACAAGCAGATGAATTATTCAACAACTTGAAAATTAAACAATCTAGGTTTGTTTGACAATGAACAGGTGCAGGGGAAAGATCCTTCTGTGGAGATCACTCAAGATATTGTTGAGGAGTCAGAAGATGAGAGGTTCGACGATATGTCCGATACAGCACCGCCGATCGAGCTGCCCCCTTGCGAGCTGAGTCGTCTGGAAGAAATAAGCGAGGTACATTCAGTTATATTCAGTACAAATGTCCATACTCTGATGTAACTATCGAGGATTGGTTTTCCGTGTAAATATCTGACTGCTGATCACAAGGATAACTTATTGCTTACTCACTGTATTCTCGGGAAATCGCTCCATATTAACAATCCTGAGTCTATAATAAGCTCTTTCGCTCAAGTGAGGGTTTCCCTGTACTTACCTATCACCGATTCAACTAAACTTTCGCATAGTATATAATATATATCCTTTATATTATATCCTTTGTCCGTAGCAATGTACTGTACCATGACAGTATCTTTTTGAAATTTTTCCTACTCACGCGCTTTTCCTCTGGTGTAGGAACACATATTCTAATTTACTAAATAATCTTATCTTTGCGCAGCTCATTGGAAGCTGTCTCACGATGCCGACGCGCAAGGAAAAACTCGCGACTGCGCTAGAGACGGAAGGTTACATCAGGAAACTCCTCAACATGTTCCACATGTGCGAGGATCTCGAGAACATCGAAGGCCTCCACATCCTATATGAAATATTCAAAAACATTTTCCTCCTCAACAAGAACGCCTTATTCGAAGTTATGTTTGCCGGTAAGGGTTTCCTTTTCGTGGCTCACTATTCCGTGTGTACGAAATGTATTCGGTGATTTATACGGGTGTCGAAATCCCACATTAATTTAATTTACTTTATTTTTGCAGAGGACACAATATTTGACGTGGTTGGATGTTTAGAGTACGATCCATCTTCGCCAACTCCTAAGAGACATAGACACTACCTAAGAACAATGTCAAAGTAAGGTTTATTCAATGTACATATGTGAATTCAGGATTAGAAAAATCGCAGAAGACTGAATTGATATATCTATTAGAAAAATACGTAAAATGTGTTTGAAAATGTTTGGCTAGTTTGGTAAATTCGAGTAGTTGAAGATGCACATTTAGCCGAACATGGATACATTAGGCTTCTATGTGGAATTCCTGCTACTAGTTGTACCGAATCTTTATGTTATTCCATGAATTTGAAAACAATTTTAGATTTATCAGCCACACTAAAACAACAATATCTTTCAGGTTCAAGGAAGTGATACCGATCTCAAACCAAGAGCTTCTGTCGAAAATTCATCAGACTTACCGTGTTCAGTACATTCAAGACGTCGTCCTTCCCACTCCCTCAGTTTTCGAAGACAACATGCTCTCTACTCTCTCGAGTTTCATATTTTTCAATAAAGTGGAAATCGTCACTCTTATTCAGGTTCGTGGTATTAGATGAAAAGTTCAAATTTGCACGAAAAATCTGTCCTGGCAATCGAAAGGCTATCGTAGATGGGCAGAATCAAGCTCTAAAGGGGTTTTAGGGGAATTTTAAGGGGTGTAAAATTAACCATAAATTCCAAAAATCAAACAGTCTGACAAGTGACACGTCATCTTAGAGATTTTGTAACGCTGAACACGACGGCGAAGTCAGAATTGCGATATCTTATTCAGTTCTCAAACTGGAGGACTTTGAAGATGAAGATACGTGGTTGTTACTTGAGACGTTCTTCACGGTTCATCTGCTGTAATCTGATAACGGAATGAGATATCGCAATTCTGACTTCGTTGTCGTGTTTAGCGTCGAAAAATCTATAAACCGAGGTGTTACTCGGCAAAAAATGGAGACCGAATTTGTTTTAAACCAGTAAAATGGAGACAATCGACATAAAACCAGTTATTTCTTCAAGAATTCGCTCTTATAGCCACGCTGCATGACTGTCATCATTAAATAACCTGCCCTTTTAATTGTATAAGGTTGTTTTTTAGTATTTGCGACAAAATTCGGAATTGTCTTCATTGAAACACCTTATTTTGCAGGAGGATGATAAATTGCTAAATGAAATACTAGTCCTCATTACCGAGGAGACGACTCCGCCGATCAAGCGTAGGGATCTGGTTCTATTCATCAAGGAATACTGTAATTTCTCTCAGAATCTACAGCCTCAAGGGAAAGAGTCGTTTTACAAGGTAATTGTTGTCTTACAGGTATTTCGTTTTTTGTACACTTCTACAGTCAGTAAAACTATGTTTACGAGTTGAAATTTGCGATTTCAAGATGTATTCAGGTATTCAAGAATTCGGAGCAGATACTTCATTGAAATTCCTGTTGGTCGGAATATATTTCTCAACATCTTCACCTTGTCCATTCACAAAGTTTACAAATGACACTCTGCTCAGAAGTCAAGATTTTATCCCCCTCCGCCAGATTGTAACACTGATGACACACTCGTTATCACCGCATTAGACGTTTGTTATAAACGTTCTTATCTATTTTCGACAATTATTTGAATTTAGTTGATTTCTCTCTCATTTTCTTATGGTGTAATATTTATAACATGTAATTTGTGATTTTTCAGACTTTGTCGACTTTGGGAATACTGCCAGCTTTGGAAATCACGTTATCCTGCGACGACGTTCAGACCAAAACGGCGTCGATCGACATACTGACGTACTTTGTCGAGTTCTCGCCATCTGTCGTAAGGGAGCACACTCTCCAAGTAACTCAAAACTCAGATGACGTAAGTATCTTCCAAACCAGTCACTTCACGTGAATAATATCACTCGGATTGTTGTGTTCCAAGGACAATTTTTCCCGATTTTTTGAGGTATTTTGAGTTGATTTACGTTCCTTGTCTTCAGGATCTGGTCCTCCTCAACGTGATAATGGAGCAAATGATGTGCGACACTGACCCGGAACTGGGGAGAGCCGTACAGCTGATGGGTATCCTCCGCATCCTCATCGACCCCGAGAACATGATCGCTTCCATCAACAAAACGGAAAAGACAGACTTCCTCAATTACTTTTACAAGCACAGCATCTACATCCTAATCGGTGAGACGTTTTTTTGTACTTCGTGTATTGGATGAGCACCTTTCGAGGTCTCGAGAAAATGATACACAAATAACTCGGTATGCCTTCCAGATTGTTGATTGTTGAAGTTTGCTTATTTACAGACCCTCTTCTCCAAAACACCGCTAACGGGTCTCTTGCGCGGGATGACTACAGGACTGTCCAGCTGTTAGGCCTAATCCTCGAGCTTCTCTCATTTTGTGTCGAGCACCACACGTTCCACATCAAGAACTGCATCATTAACAAAGATCTTCTCCGCTGCATACTCGTACTCATGAAATCCTCCCACACTTTCCTCGTTTTGTGTAAGTAGTACTGTAAATAATACGGTAAAAGGGAGATAGTGGGTTAAATGAGGCCGAAATTAGACCCCGATTAGTGTTTCTGAACACCTTTTGATAAAGACGATACAACAATCCCTGCTTCTGTGCTCCCCTTGATTTACTTGTTAAAGGAGAATAACGATACTGTTATGACAACGTCCACTCATGGTCCATTACCTGGTACATCTGGTATGTTAGTTCAAACATCCATTCTGGATTCCAAAATCCATGAAGAACGTTATGACTGTGGCATCAATTCAACATGAACTTGATTAGCGTAGCAACTTTCATCTCAATTCCCTTTAATAAAAATGTCTCTTCCCCAGGCGCACTGAGATTCATGAGGAAAATCATCGCGTTGAAAGACGATTTCTACAATCGGTACATAATCAAAGGTAACCTTTTTGCGCCGGTCATCGACGCCTTCATCAGGAACAATGGGCGGTATAACCTCCTAGACTCCGCCATCCTGGAAATGTTCGAGTTCATCAAACTGGTGAGGATAAGCGAGTTTTCATGCATATACATTGCTGGCTAATAGTGCTTTAAGGGTTGCCTGGGTTACGCCCAGTTGTAGGAGATCTTTATTTGTCCGATCTTTTCAAACTAATGTTTTTACAATGCAATTTACAGGATGATATAAAAACGCTGATGACACATGTGGTAGAAAACTATGGTAAAGTACTTGACGAAGTCGACTATGTCCAGACCTTCAAAGGTCTCAGGCTGCGCTACAACCAGCACCAGGACAAGCTCAAGGACAGGGACAAAGCCACTCTCGACAGGTTAGTGAGCCACCGTGATAATTTTATCCAATTTTAAAGCATCGTAGAAAAGAAAAACCTTATTGTTTGGGTCTGGTTGTTACAGTGTCCCTTCAATTTTGAGGAACAACAGGTTCAGACGGGAGCCGCGGCAGTTGGACGAGGAGGAAGAGATGTGGTTCAACGACGATGACGATTTCGATGAAGGGGAAGCAGTGGTACCCGCTCCAGCTAGTAACGTTATCAACAAGAAAATCACCCAAGAGCTCGATTCTTTAGGTATGGCTACACACTTTTACTTGTCATCATAACGAACTATTCACTCATTGAAAGGAGAATGGATCGGCTTGTCAGGCCTGGCTGTTTCCATTTGGATTGATTGATTCAGCCCTTGGGTACATGCACCCCTTTAAGTTTTATCCATGCGATTCCCAATACGGTTATTCATCGTTCAGATTCCATTCCCAGGTTCATGTTCCAGAAACCACTCCCACCTCCGCGAAACCAACGGCGTTTAAAAAGAAAAAGGCCCCATGATCTTCTTTTTGAGGACTGATTCGTTTTTACTTTATTTAGTTATTTACATACATATTCTCGTTATTTATTTATATAAGTTTTTGTTACCTAATTTGTTGCATGTGGGACATTCAATGGTCTGGAACCTACACTCATGTTCCATGTTAATTAGGTCCACAGGCTTGCTATTATTTATTAAAAAACGAACAAAATTGTAATGTTATATTTACAACAATAAAGTTTACATTATTTAAAAAAAAAAAAAGCTTTGCACTCATCAAGTAGAATCAAAGAAGTCTGGTTTCTGATGCCCTCAGGACTTATACGAACCCAAATTTATTATTATTACTTGGTTGGGATCAGCCCTAAACGGTAAGCAACCATCCCGCCCGACTCCCTTTAATTTAATGTATGTTTGGTGAATTATTCCCTGGAAAGCGAAGAAACTGTTTGGATTAGAGTTTGACATTTCTCGAGCTTTTCGATGTAGTCGAGTCTAACATCGGCTTGTAAAAGGTAGATTTCATCTCAAATGAACCAATCTAACTGACTGTGGGTTGGGGTACATGCCTGTGATTTCCGGTGTTATAATAATGCTTGATGTCATTGTGCATCGGAAAACTAAACTTGTTTACGAAAAGTGCACTCGAACACATCCTAATTTATTCTCTCGTTTTCAGGTAAAAATTTGGAAAAGAAAACCGAAGGGAGCAGTACCAAGGTTTTCAGCAACACAGGCAAATCGTTGATGAACAACAATTTAAATTTAGGTCCCACTGGCGAGGGTTTGAGCCAAGCTGACGTCGACAAATGCAAAGCCCTTTTCAAAAAGGCAAGTACTTCCCCTTTTATATCCCTCGAGAAATTGTGTCGTACACATGACGTCCTGCCCCCACCATCTCGAACGATATTTAGCGGTACAATTCACGCCTCGATGTTCCAAGTAACCTGAGTGTTCGCATATTGAGAAACGGATAACAATAATGTAGATCACAACGTGATCTATAATGGATAACAATAATGTAGATACAATAATGTAGATCACTATAATGTAGAGGCATTATCATAATGTAGAGACATTACAATAATGTAGAGACATTGGATCATTACTCTGGAGAAACAACAACCCTCCGCAGCAACACGGGCATCAGCCTATCGCTGCGGAGTAGTTGACAATAGTCATGGAAAAATAAAATAAAAATAAATTAATATTAAATAACGAAGTTAAATTATGTAAATAAATAATAATCAATTGATTATATGGTAATTATTATTATTAATATTTAAATAATATAATATTAACTTCAAGCAATATAGTATACATAATATGTAAGAGATTTATTGACATAAATATAACAATTGAACAGGTGTGCTACAAAATACCTAAAAATAAAATGTATGTATATATACATATTATGTATATATACATACATTTTATTTTTAGGTATTTTGTAGCACACCTGTTCAATTGTTATATTTATGTCAATAAATCTCTCTCTCTCTCTCACTATAATATAGGTAGTCATATAGGTCATATAGGTAGTCCTTTAATTAAACTGCTGCTTACCTATGTATACGTAAGTAGCAGTTTAATAGGACTATACGTGATCTCAAAGATTGTATATTATAATCAGGTACTTCTACGCCAAATCACTCTATCAAGGTCGTCAAATACTCGAATTAAAAAGATAATACATATAAGATAATAATTAAAAAGATATCGTAGGACACGGTTGCCAACCTTTTTTCCCCAAAACCCCCTGACCTATACCATCAAAACACTGAAAAGCCCCTGACATTCCTTCCCTTCCAAAAATCCCTGTCTCAGTGTCTTTGGAAATATGATCGTACATAATGAGCATAATATGGTCAATAGGGTCAATCTTTCCGATGTGACGAAGTTCTGGGTTGAGGTGTATATTATGCACCTCAACCCAGAACTTCGTCACATCGGAAAGATTGACCCACTTTTTTAGACATAAATTGTCCTGATTCGAGGGCAAGTTGGAACTAGGATCCATGGCCAAGCGACCCTCTTCCAATGTCCTTTGATTAGCAACACTAAAACCCAGTGTCGCTACCTTCGATTCATCAGTGAAATTCAACGCCCCAAAAAAACTCTGAAAAAACCCTAAATTGACTGAGAAAAAAAATAACCCTTAAGAAAACTCCTATACATTCCTTCCCACTGAAAATCCCTGACAGCGAAAAAAAAATCCTAAATCTAAGGGGGAAATCGCTGACTTGGCAACCGTGTCGTAGGATCAACTGCTTTTTTGGCCAAAAAAGTAAAACTAGTGCAAAATGTCCGCTGTTTTCCGAGCACCATGAAGTTCGCCAGCGTAGATACATGGAAAGTTTGCCTTTTTATGAGCCTACATAGACTGGGCTACAAGGCTTAACCCAATTCTGCTCACAGACAAAACTTGTTATTTCCAACCAACATCAGGAAGGCGATATCGAGAACGAGGGTTTATGCGACATTGTCGAGGTACGGTCACACTGCAACACTGGAGTCGTCGTCCGTACGAGGAACATTGACAACATTTAAAAAAAAAAAAAAAACATCCCTGAAACCGAGTACAAACGCCAATTTTGTACGGTTGTTTCAATGTAACACCTTATAAGATTAACCTGTGATTTGTACCTCCACAACTATTGGTATTATTCTCTATGAAACGCCGTTGTAAACTTAACCTCGTCATCTCCATCTTGGAGGAATATTTCCCATTTGAAGTTGGATAGTCTTGATACTGGATGTATCGTCGATTCGAATCAATTCAATCGATTCTCATTCTGCTCTTTTTACGGGTTTTCCAGGGTTTGGTGGATTACGAAGGCGACTCAGATGAAGAGGAGGAGGACTCCAGCGACCTCCTTTCCCCTTCAAAACGGCAAAGGTTCTCCTAAATGCGAACGCAACTATTTGAATGATACTACACACAAACATCTTTTTTTTTATAGAAGAAAGACACTATTCAACGAGTATTACCTTTAATCTCCAACAAAAATACTACCTATTCCTATTTTTGTCCTCCCCAATTGTCGAGATATCCCCCGGGGAATAAACTACACGGTTACGAGGAGAAATCAGTTATATGAACAAGTCCCCCGTATAAATTCACTCGATAAAAACCAGTAAAATGTTCCATACGACTTTTTCCTGAAGGGAAAAAAAACGAAGTCTTTAAGGACGTCTGTGTTCTACTAATATTGTAAACAATTAAAAAACAATATATAAAATATTGAAAAAAAATAGATTAGGGTTTGAAATTTTTCTGAACCCGAAACGAATTTTTACTGTTTGTTCCAGTAATTGCAGATTTTTGTGTGCATCAAGCCTCAAACGGCATAAAAATAAAGAAAAATATGAAATAATATCCTCTTCATCAAAGAAGTGGATTTCAATAACTCGCACGTCTCTTATGTACAGAATGTTGTTTAACATAATATATATATTCATCTGTTGTACATCATATAAAGAAACAAATTGAGTAGTTATTAAGTTTTTTTTTCTCGATTATTTATTAATGTCAAATTTACTAGGTACAATTGAATTATGGTGTGTATCAAGGTTCTTGGAAAACAAATATAATAATGTATGATATTTTATACCAGGCACATTTTAGTAGGTACTAAAATGTTGAGATGGACGAGGAAAAAATATTCCTTTTTGTGAACGTTACTATTGAAAATGTCAATGAGGTTGTGTAGGTCGGGCAAAGCTTTTTTATGTCTTGGGTTTTGACTTCGTACATAATCATATTTTATTTTTTATTTTTTAGTAGTGCGTTCGTCTTCCTAGATTAAATTGAAGCTAGTGTTGACTCGTTGAATTTTATTTTTGATTTCCTTCTTGTTCGTAGTTGAAAAGATCATTGTGGCTTTTCATGTGACAAAATGGCGCTAGTTACTTATCCCTATAAAAAAAAAACGAGTTCCATTCTCGCACGGGTGTCGAAATTATGGCGTTAAAAACCTCTCTAAAAAATCTACTTCGTGGATTTGTACGAGTTCTGAATTCCGAATTAAAACAGCGTTCATTGGTTTGCTATGATGCGAGCGGGCGGAGTCAATATCAGACCAAAAAAATGAAATCGCTAACGTTATCAACATCGTGCTGCAATCAAATTAAATCCCAGTGACAACGCGTTCTCCGTGAATTGTAACCTGAGCACTGGCGACCTTCGGGATTCCTATCAAGATATTCCTAGACCTCAACATTATTTTTTATAAACACCTCAACCAATTCCTCGTCTTTTAAATTCACCAATGAGACGCCTATCAATTATTGTGTGTTTTAGTTTGTACCTTCATCAAGACATCGTGGTTTCGATTGGGTTTTCAATCGCGTTCATTTTTGCTCAGATTTTGACTCCGCGTTCGCAATTTCTCCCTCACTTGACCAATCAGTCGGATTTTTTTAATGTTCCAACTCTCAATTTACGATCATTTCGGTTCCCCTTGCCCGTTCAAATCACCATGCACAGTGAAAATGTAGTGCGGCTGGACGTGGTTTTAGACGTTCACAGTAGAACTGCACCCTCGAACAAATTCATATTGAAACGTTCAAGGGTCTGATGATTTTTAATTGTTTGGTAAAAATTTTATTAAATTCGAAACCCGATTTAGAAACGTCTAATTTTGAACTGCATTAAATAAAGTAATTCTGCAACAATACCAGTTACTACAATGTAATAATTCAGTCAGTGTGCCCATTATATTTTTTTGATTGTTTCAAAATGAACTTTGTTAACATTGCATCGCCAGAAAACAGCATTGAATTTCGATTATCGCCAGAAATATCAAGGGAACAAGACACTTAAACGGCTGTGGTCGAAATTCAATAGCCATTTTCGTCGATTTATATATATTTATACCAATTTTTTCCATGAGAGCTCAATGTCTATAAAAGAGAAAACGCCTCATTACAGTAGAAATGAAGTGAAATTACCTCGTAAATGTTTATTAAAGGGTTCTCAATTGGAATAGCCAATTCGCGAAACATTTTTTAGTTAACAAAACTCTTTTATAGGTCATTTTTTTTTTTACCACGAAATACTCAAAAATGAATTAAACCTGTAGGTACTTTTTATTATTTCGGAGTACCTAATAAAACCACATGTTGAATTATATGGAATAATCCTAATGTTTGGCTATCATGTCGAGGAATTTTCGTGATTTGAGCGGCTACTCCTTCGAGTGGTGGTAAAGACTAAAGAGAAAAAATATACTACGAAATGAAAAACAAGTATGAGTGTGATTTTTATTTACGAATTTTTAACGTCTGTGTTGGTGTTATTTTTATTTTTTGAGTTGGATGGAAATACATAACGGAAAAACATCAATTTTTTGTAATTATAAATTATAATGGAAAACAAATTTCGCAAAAAAAAAGAATAGTTGAAGATTATTATTATTCAGGTTGTGTAAGTGTGCGTTAAGTGAATACATAGATCGCTCTTGGGGCCATCCGATTCGAGAATTTTGCGGTTTTCATGGGCTAATAAACAACAGAAGCGAAAATGACAGCCAACTAATGTCCTCATTGTCATTGATTCTTTTGTCTTGTGAAAAAGAATCGTTTAGTAATATCCAAAATTAGATACCGCGTCTTTAATGAAATAGTAATATATTGAATTGAAAATTCATTCTGACTCGAGGGATCCGGTCCAACGTTCGTATTTAAATGGTTTCTTTTTGTTTTTGGATTTGAAGAAGATAAAAAATGAAAGGAAATTCAAGGATCTGGATCGCCCCAGAGGTTGTATCGTCCAGGCCGTTTAAAATTGTGAAATTTTGAATTGGTTCATTGTACATAGGGGTTTATAAAGTATATAAACAAAATGCCAGTTTTTGGTTTTTTAATTTGTAAAGTGAATTAAAGCTACTTATATGTTTAACATAACTGTTTGAGTGTTTTATTTCGACCTTGAGGAACTCGGGTGTATTTTTTGTGTTTTAATAATAGGTTTTTGTTGTCACGCAATTATTTTCTAATAAGAGTGGCGTACAGAGCCAAATGGGTACACAAAAACTTCATTAAATCCTTGGGATTATCTTTGAATCCCACATGAAGTGGCAACAGCTAGGTAAATTAATATTTGTTTTTATGTAAGTTGAGAAAAAACTTCCTCTCCAGGAGCTCTTGAGAATGGTGCATTTCGCACTAGTAAGTTTAGTTAACATTGATTTATGTCCTACCTGCCAGGGGTTCAGCGGCGAGGGACGTCCAGAAAGTAAGGTTACAAGGGCTGTGTAGGACCAAGGGAATTTTGTTTGTCAGAGTTGTCACCACTGGTAGGTAGAGAGGTTCCTAACGGCCAAAACAAATCATCAAACGCCTCAGTTACGAAGTGTCGTCAAAGCAGCCAAATGCGTCAAACAGTTCGTCCTCCAATCGCTCCACCTAATTAGCTAGCGAATTTCTTGAAAGCGAGGGTGAAACATTTCTTGACGCAAGTGTGACTGGGTGTGTCACTATACTCCTGAGTCAATAAGGTAGTCTCTACTGTGGCGTCATACCCTTTCACCAGCAACCAAATAATTCAAAATCCATTTTTCTAAGAGAAAGATCATGGCATCTGTCTTTTGGGCCCGGAAAGGGATATTATTGGTAAATTTCATGCCTAAAGGAACCACCATAAATGCACCTGCATACAGTGAGACAATCAAGAACTTGAACAAACAAATCAAGGACAAAAGGATGCTGACTCGTGATGTGTCACTCCTTCATGACAACGCTAGACCTCATACTCCGGACCTGCTGGTTTCATTTGGGTGGGAGCGAATAGTGACTCGATTTCGTCCTCCAAGCGACGAGGAGGTCCAGGATGCTGTCGAAATATGGCTTCGGGACTTAATTTCATAATATATGGCTTCGGGATATATTTCATTTAAATATATCGGTATTCAATTTTTAACACATGATGTAACCTTACTTTCTGGACGTCCCTCGTTTTACTCAAGTTTTACTAGGTGTTTGTCAAAATCGATCTCTGGGGTGTACAATCAGTGAGGCATTAAGGTCCTGTAGGTCGAACCAGTCATCGTATTAGAGGAGATACACCCTGGACAACTATCAACTATTGAAAGATGTCTCCAAAAATATCATCTCTCTTGTTGGACGTTACCTGCATGTCGTATACCGTTCCAAGTATCTACACACAGGTCTCAGGAAGTCGTGAGAACGAAGACCAAATTTCGTGACGTCACAGAAATAGCCTTGAGGCCTCGACTGTCGTGGGGTTTGTTGGAGCGAATGGGACGGAGCTGTCAAATACTAAAAACGCATGACCGATCAGTCTTGGAGGCTGTGTAGACCGTCTGCCCCTTCTCTCTCCTAAGTTCACCAGAAACTACCTCAACCGGTACGCAGTTAATTCTACAAGGGCTTATAATGGAGCCGCTCACCAACACTTGATGACCACATCTTTATTAATTAGATGTTTGATGGAACGACAAAAGACAGCACTCCAAGAAGGTACTAAAACGGGTCTTCACACGCATATGCTGGGACCCTCCAGCACATCGGAATCGGTGACTTAACGGTTTATTCTGATGGAATTCCTCGCTGAAATTTGACAATGGAAGGTCTCAATACTGATTTTGGTAATTTATATTTATTTATATTTATATTTATTAATAATCAATGATAATTCACAATAATAATTATTCAATCATTTAGAAGGGTGATCTGCACAAAAAAGGTAATAAACCGCTGTCAAGAACTGGCTTAGTTTTAGAATTAAACATCCATTCCATGTCCCTCGTCATATACACTTCATGAATCGCCTTAAAGCTGCAAAAGTACGTGGATATGACTTTCCCCAAACCAAAACATCAAATCTGACTGAGGGGACCCGATTTGTATGACCCAATCGAGCGGAACTGAGGGGGGAGAAACAACTCTCTTCCATTAGAGCTTACTGCGAATCGCCCCCGGTGTTGACCTCCGAAACATCGTTATTGTAGGTCGGTACACTTGTGTGATATATTACGCTCTTATCTACCACATTACATCATTCAACAAAGAGTTAATAGCCGGAAAAACGAACAACAACCACCCCACGACACATTCGATACTCATCAAGTTAACTTAAATTACAAGTAGCTTGTCGATTAAATACAGCGTTTGATCTATTGAAGAAGGAGGGATCCAGTGGATATTCTGTAAACCGCTTAGAAATACAAGTATTTTAAGAGAGTAATCGATATTTTCCCTAAAGGGACATCCTAATGGGTCTTCCTCATTATGAAATATGACGTATTCTGAGAGCGACAGAGGGTTTTGAGAGACCCTAAGCCACAAAGTCTACGTTGAGCCCGTAAAAAATGATTAACTTCGAAAAGGCCACTACATTAATCGCATTGTTTTCAATATTAGTTCAAAATAACGAAGATTTTCAGATATTGTACAAACCACAATACCTACTATTACCTATCTCTGGAATTATTCAAGAACTGCTGTCAACCTAGTTCTTAGTTTTCAATTCATTTTACTTGAATTTCGAACTGGAGATAATTCACGAATTTTATTGGAAATAACGACCTTTGGTGGTCAATTAGTTCAAAGAGATGTCCTCGTAATATGGAGTTTGGTACGAATCAATAGTTATAGGTTTTCACGGTCTGTATGACATGAATTCCGTTCCAGCGTTTGGATGTTTACCTCTTCGCGTTTTAATTTCGCGATATTAAAGGTTTAAACGGAACGCCGGAGATCCAAAGACAATGGAACCTTCGAGAGATTACGAAAACAATGGGTACAAGTATCGGGACTGCTGCAGAAGATGTATTTCTTACCATGGTGTAAGAGAATTCCTTCTAAAGGGGCTCTCAGAGGAAACGTTTAGGCGAAATCTCCCAACGGTTTAAGGTTGAACGTCAGAGGTTAACAGTGGAATAACACAAAGCAACAAATCACGTTTTCCGTTAAGTGTTTCCTATTATTACTTTAATTGTAGGAGCTCCAATGTTGGTTATTTGTGAAATTGGAAAGATAACGAGTGGAGGTACCCACTAGTTGCTTAATTGGTGCATTTATCGTGTGATTGAGACGAACATTAAGCTTAGCGCTTTTTTGTACATTTCTCTTTATTCATATTGAACTTAAACCAAACCAATCTCGAAGGTTCTTTAGCTACGACGTTCTGCTCCGCCCAACACTTACAATAACTTACACTTCAACAGAGCTTCCTGCTCTGGATGTCGCAGCCGAGCATTCCGTCGAGCAAACTAGTGAGTTGTCGAGGGGTTGCGAGGAAATCAAGTTATAATCACGAGGATTTTGTCCAGATAGTACCTTTTTGACGTTCCGAGGCGTAAATAGCAAAGACGATAGCGGTGAATTGTAGTAGTGGCGGACGGCGGAGGTGGTTGTTAGTTTTGAACAACTTCCTGTCGACTTTGACGTTGTGCCTTTGATGGGATTCAGTTACGTTCGACAAGTATCCGCAACTAAAAATGTCCTCATCACCGAAGTTATATTGGCTCAAGGGGGTGGTAAAACTTGAGACACTTCGCAATTATGAAACAATCACAAAACAGGTGACACGTAGAAACTTCGTTATTATTAATTCTAAACAGCACTTAGGCTGAAGCCGAAGCTTGTGTAGTTTTAATTTAAAGTTAATTTCGATTTTGATTCCAGGAAGCACGTACAGGTAGTGGCGGTTAGTGAAGGGTCTTATATACTACGAACTTGCGGGCGTTCAACGCACTTGAGAAGATGAAGTTTCAGTTATGATAGCTGCTCAATATTTTAGCAATACGAAACAATGCGAGGAGTGAATAACATTCACAGTTACGACCTATTTGAGGTCCGTTTCCAGAAACACTTGATAAGAATTGAATGTTTCACGATGTATGTCGGTTATGTATGCTTGTCAATCTTAAGACAGACTATTATTATGAAGAAGCGTTGTAGACAATCCTCAAGAATGCACACACTTCCTTCAACTCAAGATTCACTACTAACGGTCTTTGAACTGGAAACTACGGGTTAAGAAATTCATCCATTGAAAACTGCAAGATAACCATCATCTGACGACGCACCAAAATATTAATTTTTGCATCAAACACGCCACATTAAGCTGATAAAAAATGGAGGGAATAGCATACGGAAGAGATACCATGGAGAAGGAATAAAGAGGGAAAACTGTATTGTTATATGCAATGCGAGGAATTACTCCTCATGATACGAACCGACCAAATTATAATTTATTTACAAAAATTTACAATAAAACAGCATTTGGAAACCAGTAGGTACGTTCCACACCACTGACACAAAAAAAAAGTATATTGTTGTATTATAACAATATACTTTTCCCTCTTTATTCCTTCTCCATGGTATTTCTTCTGCATGCTATTCTCTCCATTTTTTATCAGCTTAATGTCTATGGTGTGGAAGGTACTGGTTCCAACGGACGCAAATGCTGAGTTTTATTTATCGTTATTGTAAATAAATTATAATGTGGTCGTTTCGTATCATGAGGAGTAATTCCTCGCGTTGCATATAACAATACAGTTTTCCCTCTTTATTCCTTCTCCATGGTATTTCTTACGTATGCTATTCTCTCCATTTTTTATTAGCTTAATGTCTATGGTGTGGAAGGTACTGGTTCCAACGGACGCAAATGCTGAGTTTTATTTATCGTTATTGTAAATAAATTATGATGTGGTCGTTTCGTATCATGAGGAGTAATTCCTCGCGTTGCATATAACAATACAGTTTTCCCTCTTTATTCCTTCTCCATGGTATTTCTTCTGTATGCTATTCTCTCCATTTTTTATCAGCTTAATGTCTATGGTGTGGAAGGTACTGGTTTCCAAATACTGTTTTATTTAAAATTGTTGTAAATAAACTATAATTAAGTTGGTGCGGATCATGAGGAGTAATTCCTCGCGTTGCATATAACAATACAGTTTTTCCCTCCTTATTCCTTCTCCATGGTATTTCTTCTACATGCTATTCTCTCCATTTTTTATCAGCTTAATGTCTATGGTGTGGAAGGTACTGGTTTCCAAATACTGTTTTATTTAAAATTGTTGTAAATAAACTATAATTAAGTTGGTGCGGATCATGAGGAGTAATTCCTCGCGTTGCATATAACAATACAGTTTTTCCCTCCTTATTCCTTCTCCATGGTATTTCTTCTGTATGCTATTCTCTCCATTTTTTATCAGCTTAATGTCTATGGTGTGGAACGTACTGGTTCCAACGGACGCAAATGCTGAGTTTTATTTATCGTTATTGAAAATAAATTATGATGTGGTCGTTTCGTATCATGAGGAGTAATTCCTTGCGTTGTATATAACAATACAGTTTTCCCTCTTTATTCCTTCTCCATGGTATTTCTTCCGTATGCTATTCTTTCCATTTTTTCTCAGCTTAATGTCTATGGTGTGGAAGGTACTGGTTTCCAAATGCTGTTTTATTTAAAATTGTTGTAAATAAACTATAATTTGGTTGGTGCGGATCATGAGGAGTAATTCCTCGCGTTGCATGTAACAATACAGTTTTTCCTCTTTATTCCTTCACCATGGTATTTCTTCCGTATGCTATTCTCTCCATTTTTGTATCAGCTCAATGTCTATGGTGTGGAAGGTACTGGTTCCAACGGACGCAAATGCTGAGTTTTATTTATCGTTATTGTAAATAAATTATAATTTGGTCGGTTCGAATCATGAGGAGTAATTCCTCGCGTTGCATATAACAATACAGTTTTCCCTCTTTATTCCTTCTCCATGGTATCTCTTCCGTATGCTATTCTCCCCATTTTTTATCAGCTTAATGTCTATGGTGTGGAAGGTACTGGTTCCAACGGACGCAAATGCTGAGTTTTACTTATCATTATTGTAAATAAATTACCTACTGGTTTCCAAATACTGTTTTATTTAAAATTGTTGTACTCGTAAATAAACTATAATTTGGTCGGTGCGGATCATGAGGAGTAATTCCTCGCGTTGTATATAACAATACAGTTTTCCCTCTTTATTCCTTCTCCATGGTATCTCTTCCGTATGCTATTCTCTCAATTTTTAATCAGTTTAATGTCTGTGGTGTGGAGATACTGGTTTCATCCAAAAATTAAGTGGATATTGCGAGATACGTACGTGTACATCTGTACGGAGAGTTCGTAGTTACATCCATAGATGCAAGTTGCTAACCCTTGGGAGAAGACGGTGTTCATTTGACCTCGTGCTGCTCTATAAAATCATCAACAGCCTGATTCACTGTCCATCGCTGCTCTCCAAGAGTCACCTTTCTGCTCCTAGTTCTTCATCTCGCTCGCCGTTACTCTTCAGTGTCCAGTTTTCCTCAACGAACTACGATCGTAATAGACAACTCCTCTGCCTCCCTCGCTGTGCAAACCTACTTTTATCTATGAACCCTCAGTTCGATTTTTTTCATTCCTCCCTAACGAACTTAAAGACTCTTGTTGCCTCCTCCCCAGTCTCGTTTGGTTGAATCTCAATTTTTTTTTTTTTTTCCTATGTTCGATTCCTTTGGAAGTTTTGTATTACTTTTCTTTTCAATTGTGTAATTTTGTAATTCAAGAATGTAATTGGGCTTACCCGTATAATAAATAAATAAATGCTCCATGCACATATTCAAGTATTTGTGTGAGTTCATTACATTATGGTCATTTATACTTGGTAGGTAAGTGAATTAGAACCGAGGAAAAACAAAACGTATGTACTCAGTTGATTATGCGACTGTGGTATTGATGTGCAAGAAAAACTGGTGATAAATCGCTTGTTATGAAAGAATTGTCGGAATAAAGTTCGGACTCGGACGGTAAACTCCACGAGTGGAACTAACGGTATTGCAGCAGGTATTTATTTAGTTTCAAGAGGTCTTATAAAGGGCCTCCCGCTAGATGCAGTAAAAAGGAAGACTCATCTACTTCGTCAACGGACCTATTCAAACAACATCAAAGTAAGAATAGGAAGATACATAGGTACCACGACAAATACGGACACAATTTGAACCTGAGAGATAACAAAGGTGTCCTCGTTGCCCACATGACCGCGCCCTCATCTTCTATGAGATTTTCCCCCCCGTGTGTTTTTTTATGTGGTGGCAAACCAACGATGGTGTGGAAAGGGCCATTTTGAGACGGGCATCCTTTTCATTCAAACCATATTCCTCCTTAATTAGATACTTTTATTTGAAACTTAGGATAGAAAGTTATTTTGCCTTTTTACACCACCAGGAATAGACGTGGAAAGTATACGTATACTTCAATTCTGTTTTCCCTGAACAATTTATTTGAACATTTGAAACCGTATTGATTTACATGTACGAATTAGGTACTTGTCATGTATTATTGCGAACATCAACGTTCCAGATGTACAGCTTAGGTCTCGAACAATGTGAGCAGGAGATTGATTGATGGACAGTACGCAGTACTTCAAATCGATTGCAATATAATATACCTAATAATATATTATATTGCAATCGATTTGAATAAACTATAATATTATTATAGTTTAACATATAACTATGTACAGGGTGTATTAGATAAATTGATGGTGATTGAACAGAACTTTAGCGTTACCTTACATATGCTGGGGGGTTGCAAAACACTTCAAATTGTTCAATCACCATTTAATGTTAGATATCGTCGCTTGAAAACAATAATGGCCAATCTAGAACAAAAAAGTTGTAGGTATTCGATACTGTTTTTTCATCCCCCGTGCGTTGGTATCTCTAAACTTTGTCTGTCGTTGTTACAAAACGTCCAAATTACCAGTTTCTTTTTATAACAGCCTATCTAGTTTTAATTGTTTCGTAACTGATTATGGCCTGTCTCCATCTTTTGTTTTTCACTGATTTTCAGTAGGTAAAATGGTTTCTGATGCATCATCATGAGATAGTTGAGATGGACCATAATGGCATAATATTTTTCTCAAGAGATATGCCATAATAATTCAATAATGACCTATCTCACCTCTTAATCTACCATTATTAAGGCCTAACTCTACGATTTTTCTATAGTAACTACCTACTTTAGTGAACTTGATGAATGAAGACATAATATGGAGAAATCAATTTCATTGGTCATCCCTGAAAATGGAGAGGAAACCCCGTTTTTTGATGTTCCTGAAAAGTGGCGGTTTTTGAGATATAACCAAGGTAGTAATCACTCGAAGCTATCATGTTTAAAATTCAGCTTACTCAATTTATTGTTCATTTTCAAGTTCCTAAACTAAATTAAGTAGTGAATATTATCAACATAAACTAAGAATGGCCTTATTGATTTTTATTTATTTTTTTCTCTATTAGTCGATTCCTTGATAATGACTTGGACTGTCTCATTAATAATAATTAACCAACTACATAATATTATACTCGGAAAATGGCATTAAAATCTTCTGTAGATCCTCTCAAGTTTCGCGTTCCGCACTGTAGACCTTTTTACAACCTTGCAGGCCTCATGAAATGCGAAGGAAACTCGAGTATTTAAACTAAACGATCATCGAGATGTTATCCTCACTATAAACCCGTTTAATGTCCTAGAATCAAGACTTTGATGGATTAGTCAGCCACTGCTAACGGTCCACCTAATTACGCTAATAGACATGATGACCGCAGGGACAAAGTGTAGAGGAGGATACCAAAATAAAGCAAAGAAAATCAGCGATCGTTTCGATTATGAATCCGGATTTTTCAATTAATTTGAAGAATAAGCTCACCTCGTGTGTCTTCATTAATATAAAGGGAATAAGAGGGTATTTTTCTAAACGATCAGCTTTGTATAGTTTGTACCTAGTTGTTGAATGCAGGGGAAACAGGGTTATTGTAAGAGAAGGACTGTCCTGGAGGTGAATGAGCGGGTTGACGAACGAGGTTATCTATGGAATATGGTCAAACCCATTCATAACGTTGTTTTCTAGTGACGAGATCTTGGGAGAGTTTTTGGAACTTTGAAATTTTTAAAATCATCATCGTAATAATTTTGAATATTGGAACAATTGGAGCTGAGGCGGTATAAGGTAAGGTATAAAGTCCAGTTGACGATGTCAAGTCCTCATTCAAGACGAGATGTACCGACATGTCGACAGTGAATAATCAAAACTTCGTTAGTTCTTCCAAATCACATGTTTTTCAGGAGGCGAAAAGAACTTCCCACATTATTCTTGGATCGAGGACGTGCATTAGGTCATAAAAGTCGCTTTTGGCCTCAATGGAACTTACGACGTTTTGTGTATTCACTGTCAATATATTTCTGGTATTATTGCGTCAATACGATATTGTCATCTGACACGTGAAAGTTAGTACCTACCCTTCCCATTATTCATAACGTATCGCACGTAGGCGGTCGACCCTATGCTCGAAGATGGATCGGAGGAGGTCTGCAAACAAGGATGAGGACACAGAGCTCGAGATTAAAGGAGGTGATGATGTCCTCTAGGCATATCAGGAGCGAACGTCAGCCAACCACCTGTACCTCTAAACCTCTCCCATACACCAACGCGGTGGCGAGGGTCACTTCGAGCTCCTGAGTCCACAAGTGTTCAAAGCGGGGAGTTGAACGGGTTGACTGGATGTCAAATTACACTCAATTGTACGGCGTGAGATCGACCATTGAACACTCAAACCATCTCATTCAAGCAGTTTAACAAAAGCTGTCGTTACCTACTCAAAAAAGCCTATGTTGAGGTGTGGATATTTTTACAGTTATCGAAAATTTATGTTTTCCCATAAAACAACAACATGACTATAATCATACTGAATGAAATAGCTACTCCACGCTGTATGGACGTCAAGTCAAATGCTACCGCCTGGGCAGGGGCGGATCTAGACTTTGATATGCGATGGGGGGGGGGGGGGGTTGTCATGAGGTTCATAACCTAGCCAAACTTATACGAAAATATGCATTGAATTTGACAGACAAAGTTAATTCTTTCAATGGCATGTAGGGAGAGCGTTTAGGGAATAACTGATAATAATCTTAACTGAATTTCTACTTAACTCCTACTATTGGCCAAATCAATGTTTACTCTTTTTTTTTTTTTTTTTTTTTTAAGCGATTTTGCTTTTTGCCTTTTTTTGATAAAACACTTTTGGCGCGCCAAGGATGTCCATGCCATGTTCCAACTCAGCCTTACTGAGTAACTCCTACTGAGTAACTGGACCTACTGAGTAACTCCTCGAAATGTGGAAGTGTGACTTTCTTGAAAATCAATATAATATATTATCCTAGGATATTATCCTGCTGAGTTTGTGGACATTGGGCATTAAGGGGCCGCGAGCTAGGGGAGCTAGGAGATAGTTAGATAGTGCTATCGATTGATCGATAGTGACCTCCTATCGATAGTTTTTTCTATCGATAGTTTTGTTTGATAGTTCTTGAAATTTCAAATTTGGAATTTCTCGAAACGGAAAGGGAACAGTTACTACCTACTACCACTTACCGCTACCAAGCACACCCCTCATTCTAAGAAGATGTTTGTAAGACGTTCTTGTTCATAGTATGGACTAGAAAAAGATAACCTGAAGGCTCTTCATGCGATCCATTTCGTTGAATTGGGTTTTTTCCTTTTATTGTTCTATTTTCAATATTAAATATAAACAAATTTTGTCAAACTGAGTCAGGTGGTTCCTAATCTACCCTGATCTGCTCTTTTGTTTCTCCTTCTCGAAACTGTTTGCTCAACACACGCACACATGACTTCTATGAATCCCCCTCTATATTAAACAAATTTCTGGGATTGAATTTCGTTGAATTCAGCTCCCCACTCACTAGCAACTACGCCCATTCCTTTCTCTTTTTTTTCAATATTAGTCAGTTGACATTCAGTGCGTTCTATGATTTGGGCTCTTTCAAGAGACGAATTTTCCTTTTATTATGCCTCTGATGTATGGGATTATGTATGATGATGTATGGGATTATTTTAATAAAGATGTGCGTGAGGGGAAATTAAATAGTAAATTTTACCATGTTTGCCCTTAGCCATGCTTGCTGAGTAAGCCCTAAAACATACTAGGTAGGTGCATAATACGTAATTATATGCCGAGCAAAGGTAATCTCAAAAACAACGTCGATAGACTATCGATACTATCGATAGTTGGTGTTCGATAGTATCGAGACTATCGATAGTCCCAACACTATCGACAATCTAACACCCCTACCGCGAGCTACGCCCAGACATCTTCTATAGTATTGCCGATTTTTTGCTCTTTGGGGGGGGGGGGGGGGGGTTACCCATAATTGAAATAATCCTAATAAGTACATTAACCAGGAAATTCCATCATTGTTCAAGCTGTTCTGATTGGGTTCCAGTATTTTACATCTTCTTCCATAGACATGGGGATTGATTTGACAGACTACGCCAATTTTTTCTACTCCATATAGACAATAATACTGACAATAACAACTGCATTTCTACCTAACTCCTACTTGTACATGACCAAATCAATGTTTTTAGTGACCTTGCTTTTTGCATATTTTTTTTCACAGGTTTTGCACGCCAAAGACGTCCGAACGCCGAAGATGTTCGAACTCCCATTCTCTTGAAAATCGAGATATTCTGCCGAAACGTTTGTAGCCATTGGGCAATAAGGATGAGCTACGCCCAGACAACTGGGCGAGTTATTTAGAACAGCATTTTAGCATAAATACCATACAATCACCACAGTACCAGAGGATTTTTTCATAATTCAGGCGTATTTTGCAATCATCCAGGCTTGGATACACTGGCTACTGTATAGGCGAACGCTTGGAAGTTTCATTTGTCGATTTTATTTACTGGATAACTAGACAAGTTTCAAGAGTTTGATTTGTGTTTGCATCAATTACAAAATTGTATTAAATTTTATTAACACTATATTGCAAATTTTTGAAAATATACGGTTTGGAGGGTGATAACTTGAAGTTCACCGAATGCACTCAACGAGTGGTGTATTTCCAACAAAGTTCTCTCGACTTTAGTGTAAGTACTTTTGTATTACAATAAATTATTAACGAAATGAAAAATGCACTTCTAATTTATTATTTATTACGACCTAAAGTAATAGTGGATTTTCCATCGTAACCACAACACAAATCCAAACAGGTTTGATCGTTGATGCGATGACCGGAGATCGAAGGGCTTTTCATTCGTAAACTTGCGTCGTCTGAATCAGTCTGAATTAGCTGTTTGTGCCGTCCAAGACATCTGGTACCTTTGTGGAGCTGTCAGCCAACCCTCCGGTCGTCGGGACCTGATTCCCCGTCCCAGAACTGATACTGGTTGTTAGTCAAAGCAAATATTGTTAGAGCCGACCGTTGTCTTCATAATCGCTTTACTCACGGGAGAAATTGCATTCGACGGTCAAAGATAACAAGAGATCTCGATTGACCTCAGTAATGTATTTGAGGAGGTGTGAGGTGTCTTTGAGTCGCAAAGCTGATTTTCCTCTCCACAAAATAATATCCCCCCCCAAAACACACTGACTGTAAAAATAACAAATATCATTCTATGTCATTCTATTTATTAATAAATAAATAATTTATAATTTTCACTTTATACTTTTACAAATATACAATTTATTCCAATTCATACAATTTATACTTTCATAGATATTATATCGTTGCTTAAGAGGCAGCACCACGTCTAACTTTTGCCAACTTTTCAGGAGGATGCAAATACACGTTTTTGTCTAAGGTAGGTATCTACTCGTATTAACCAGAATGAGTTTCGACCTGACAATTGGTCCTTACGGGGTTTCTAAGGGCACTAAAAACGAATTTGGGGTCAGAATGGGAGATTTCGAAACGGGTACGGTGCGTTTTAATTAGGTACTATACATCTGTGCATTATTATTTCATTACTTGCTTATGAAAGTATAAATTGTACTCGTATAAGTTGAAATAAATTGCATAGTTGGAAAAGTGTAAAGTGAAAATGATAAATTATTTATTTATTAATCAATTTATATATGATTTATTTACTAATCAATTTGAGGAGGTGTGAGGTGTCTTTGAGTCGCAAAGCTGATTTTCCTCTCCACAAAATAATATCCCCCCAAAACACACTGACTGTAAAAATCACAAATATCATTCTACGAGTATATCATTCTATTTAGGAATAAGTAAATAATAAAATAAAAATATTTATTTATAAAGTTATAAATTAATAAAATAACTAGCCATAACAAAGCAGGACATGGTAAGGGTGAAGAACCGAGATTTTGGAGTTATGCAACTCGACCCTTTGGACCTAGCGACTTGAAACTTTCAGAGCTTTTTTCTACCATCTGCACCAAGAAGATCCACACCGAATTTCAAGTTGACCGGCTGTAGACCCGCCAAAGTGGCCCAAATTAGCCTAAATTTCCGTTTTTTGTTCCTAAAATTTTCTTGGGTTGAGATAATGGGTTAAATCTTTCGAATGACACCAGGTCATGATATAAACAAAATCAGTACACAATATCAAGTCGACTGGTCCTGTTACCCAGGCTGTAGACTCGTCATAGTGAACAATATTAGCCAAACAATTCTGTTTTTTTTTTTTTCTAAAATTTTTTTGGGTTGAGGTAATGGGTTTAATTTTTTAAAGGCTCTGTCTCAACCTGAAACGAAGCTCTGTGCTAAATTTCAAGACAATCGGTGAAGGTGGAGAGGCTGTAGCCTTGACCGTCTGAACAAGAAGAAGAAAAAGTAGGAGCAGAAGAAGAAGAAGATAAGGGCGAAAAACTGAGTTTTTTGAAGTTAAATAACTCGGCACCCGTTGGACCTAGTGACTTGAAACTTTCAGGGCTTTGTATTATCTACACCAAGAAGATCTACACAACATTTCAAGTTGATCGGTCAAATAGGAGCCGAGATATGGATACCTGAAAAACGCGTTTTGTGACGTCCGGTAAACACACACTTGATAATAATGTCGTTCAATGATATTGTTAACATTACTTGTAACCATTGATTTAACCTTTGGTAGGTCATTTTGGACCAGGAAATACAGCTTAGAACATTTAATGTCTTGATGGGGGATGTGTTTAAGAAATCTATCATAGAAACTCCTCTGAAAATCATTTCTTCGTATACAGTACCTACTATTTCTCAAAAACTATCAGGACTTCCAACCAATTGTGATACCCAATCAATACCATAATAAAGTTTAAAATTCATATTATAGGTTATGCCAACCTCTTGAAACTCGAGTACACTTGATTGAGTAACACTGAAAAGGTCAATCTTGAAAGTTTTTTTCTTCAAGAGTCTTTCGACTAGTGCCCCCCTACTGGTTCTTTAGAGTGGCAATAAACGGATCTACGAGGCTCTGGAGGGATAAAAAGTGAGCATCGGAACCCGAAAAGTATAAATTACAAGTAATTCAGAAAAAGTATTAACTTATGATACGTTGATACGTTCTTGTTCACAGTGCATGGATACAGTTCCCATTACCTACATTGACATTTCAAGTTCAGGTCGCAAGAAGAAACCATAAGATGAAAAAAAAAACTCTGCAAATTCTTGACACAACGGTTCATTATCTTCTTTGTACAGATCACCCTTCTGTCTAGATCACTAGGTCTAAATGTCTAGATCCTAAATGTTAGATTAATTATTATTGTCAATTATCACTAATTATTAACAATTTTATCAAGTAAGTACCTACTGAAAATTATTATAATTTATTGTTAGGTATTGATAATTCGTATTTATTATTAATAATAATTATTATTAATTATGATTAATTAATACGATATAATTCTGGGGTTTTTAATACTACGTCGGTAATAATTTTTCTATAAAAGAAGTACCTACTAACAAACATTCGAAATTACCTTCATTTCCGTAGCACGAAACGCACCTCAGAACAACAAACTCGACATCACTTACGCCATATGATGTTCCAAAGAGCTTGTTAGTATAAAAATGGACCTGTATTTCAACAGTTTGATTCACGATCGGGTTGTGAGGCACAATCTTTGAGCCGTCATTGTGAACGAACGGCTGGTCGTACAAAGCTGCGGATGGTCTTAAAAAATTCTACGGAACAAACTCTATCTAAATATGAAATAAAAAACATACCGTTTGATAGGAATTTTTCGAGATATGGAATTTTCAAAATTTCAAAATTCGTTTTGAACCCCTTCCCCTTGACCTAGGGTTATGAAAAGTTTCGTGGATCATTGTGGGGCTGGTCCAAACCCAGAAACCAAATTTCGTAATTTTAACTCAACGCTAACTGGGCAAAGTGCCTCGGACGGCGGACGGCGGACGGCGGACGGCGTACGGCGTACGGCGTACGGCGTACGGCGTACGGCGGACGGACGGATTTTTTTTTATTCGATTTTCTGAATCTACGTATCTTGAAACGTAAACCAACAAATTTTGAGGGGGGGTTAAAATTTTTTTTTCTTTGGGCGATTCCAATGGTTCATTATCGAAGATAATAAACCAAAAAAAGAAAAAGAAAACCAGGAAATGGACCTGGACGAGGAGGGAAGTGGAAGATAATCAGAGTCTCACTTTTAAGAGGTTGCAATAAAAGGGCAGACCCATCGCGGTTCCTTATTGAATCAACTGTTTACACCGTAGCGAGCGGCAAAGAAAGTTCTTCCCTGTTTAATTCGTAAGTTTCTGTTGTTTTTGATGCCTCGAGTAAATGCAATTAACTTATTAGAACGCCCTTGAAATTATTGTAGAATTGAGGTATCCATGAACTGGAGGCCTGCAGGGGGGCCACGAAGTTTTTAAAAAGCGAACATTATAACTGAATTATTCGTTCAGTATTTGATTTAATTCGTAGTTACCTTGTATCGAAAGAAAGCAATACCATATCCAAAGAACAGTAACATGTAGGTAATAGTAATGCCCTATGAGTTAGGGATGGTTAGGGATGGAATAGGGTGTGTGTACTTTTTTAAAATTATATAATTTCAAAAGAAGATGCTTCAAAAAGGGCAAAAATTGACCTCAAGCGCAAAAATTACCTCCTACAACCCTCCAAATATATCCCTAACGTCCACCTAATGGTCTCACATTACGATGGTATCTACTGGAAGGTCCTAAAACTGGTGAACTGAAAACAGAATCTGAATCACTCATCACGGCTGTTTTGTGATGAACACGTCACTATTCAAAAAATACGAACACAGTGAGACCTTGAAAGTGCTATGATTAGAGATTATGCCACCCATGCAGAAGAGATTCAAACCCCTCGCCCGCAGGCACAGCGAAGGTTTACCTATGCGACGAACGTAGGTGCCTTGAATAGCAAGAACCCAGCCCTGAAATCGCTAATATGTATAAATAGTTGAAATCTATTTGTCCAAAGTTGAAGTCCATTTGTCAAAAGATTAAATTTATCTGTCAATAGTTGAAATCTATTAGTCGAAAGTTGAAATCTATTTGTCGAAGGTTTAAATTTATCTGTCAAAAGTTTAAATATATTTGTCAAAAGTTTAAGTTAATGTGTCAATACTATAAATAAAGTACACGTCCATGAGTCCATGAGTACATTTAAAAGGTCAAAGAACTGCATAACGCATACAGAAACCCAAACAAGAGGTCTGTGCAACCCCCTTCGCCGCCCGAATGTCCCTCGTCTCAGAGGCACCAGAACCGACGCCCGCTCCCCCTTTCGTACCGGCGGGCGGCGTTCGTACTTGCGCCTGAAGGCGAGGGGGCGCCCGATACTTGCGCCTGAAGGCGAGGGGGTGCCCGATACTCGCTCCTATATAAGCTGACAAACCGACGGACTACCCTCTTGTACTTCACATCCCAGTACACGGTGAGTGCTCCTCACAGCATTTCGTTTGTCTCTATGCATCGAGAAATTTACGTGCATAAATATATTTATACGTAAATATGTATAAATAAAATTTTGTGAGATTTTCTTTCACAATGAAAGTTTTCGCTTTATGCAAGCGTATACCAATTTTCATATCAATCAGTCAATTTATTCCACAATGTATACCTAAAGGGCGGGTTGTGGGGATCAATTGGATACCAATTTTTAAACACAAAATACCGTTATTATAATATTTTTGACAGGTAAAGAAATAAGTACCTACTAATCCCAAAAATACTGTTATAATATGATATTTTGAATTAAATTATTACAATATACTCGTAGAATTCAATGTACCTACAATTAAACATAGAAATGCACTTTAAATTTTTCAAATTATTAAAACAATAAAATAGGTCATAAAACAATAAAATAAGTACCTACTAATCCCAAAAATACTGTTAAAATGTGATATTTTGAATTAAATTATTACAATATAGAATTCAATGTACCTACAATTAAACATAAAAATGCACCTTAAATTTTTCAAATTATTAAAACAGTAAAATAGGTCTTGTAGGAACGTAATTGTAAGGTACGATAAGTAAAATTGTTTTGTCTCGGTTGGTTGGAAACTCACAAAAGAGATCCTACAATTTTGAAAATAAAATGATGAAGATGTGTACCAAGAACTCACCTTTCATTTTGTTGTATAGCTAATGCCATTTCTCAAATTGCACCATTAAAGGGTTAATTTAGAGCGGGACGAAATTTTACATGCTACTCGTAAAATGATTTAGAAGTAAACAGCTGGCGTTTGAATTGAAAATATAACGGGAGCACTCGGGTTTCAAAGAACAAACGATCGTTCTCATGACGGTATGTTGTGACCAAACGTCTTCACTCCAGCTAGACAAACGGAGAACCACTATATTAAGCATACGCTCAGTAGTACGTGGTACCAGGTTTAAGGCGGGGAATGGAACTTTGTTCGTTAGTTCTAAAAAGTCATTGTGAATCATGAACTGAAAGGAGTACCTACTCATTTCTATAGTGACTATAGTCACATCCTAATCGAAGGGTTGCTCCATATCTCAGTGGAGATTCGATACCTGAGTAGGTGTTGTAGCGACAAGAAGACCTTATGTTCTATTGTAATAGTTTATTTACATACAAGATGAAGTAAGTATTATGAAGTACTCACCCAATGTTTGTACTATGCCACAACTTGCGACTTAAACTGTGTGCAATATTGTCTCTGTATAGTTTTCATAAAGTTACTAATTAGCAATAAAAATAAGAAATTCAGATTTACGGTTATTAACAGGCTAGAAACGAACAATTAAAAATTAATGTTGAAACAGTAGGTGCCTACTTGATAGTACCTCACCTCAGCTTGAAGCCTGAAGTAAATCTTCAGCTTTAAGCTAAGGGTTAATCTGTGGCTTTTAATTAAATCTTTATTTAGTTTAATACAAGGGGTAATATTATCATCATATTATTGTCAAAGAGAGGGTTAATGTACTAAACGCTTTACTATCATGACATGATATTCATTTTGGATTCCATCGTTTCAACTCATATTCCTATAGGTACATTGTAGGTACTATTATACATAATAGGAATATGAGTTGGAACGATAGAATCCAATATGATGATAAAATCCAATATGATGAATGAAAATATTAAACATTGTTGAATACGGACAAAACCGAGACCATTGAATCAACACCTGTGAAAATATGATATCTAATTCAAAACAATAAAGAAAAGAATATGATCACACCAGACTGTCATTTAGTATAATTATGACTCTGAAATTTCGAAACAAGCCTAGAAATTAGTGTGGATTTCTATATTGAATATACATTTTCTCAATACATTTTATCAACTGAGAGACTTCAAGGTAGTCTATTCAAATAATACAATAAGTAGTTAATTAGCGAATTTTCGAAGATAACGAAGCTATTGTTCTCGGTCCAACATTTTTAAAATTCGAATTATCGAAAAAATTTTATACCACAATCCGTTTCAAACCATCCTGAATTCATTGCCAAATTCTCGATAGAATTGAGATAAAAAGTTCAAATTTGCCTTGGCAAGCGAAAGGGCGTAGATGGGCAGAATCGTGCCACTCTAAGGGAGGTTTAGAAGGAAAAAAATTACCCAAAAATTCCAAAAATCAAACAGTCTGAAAAGTGACACCTGATTTTTATCGCTGAACACGATGTTGGAGTTAGAATTGCGATATCTTATTCCGTTCTCCAACTGGAACATTTTGAAGATGAAGAAACGTGGTTGGATTCTGACTTGAAACATTTATAAACTGAGGCGAAACTCGGCAAAAAAGAGACAAAATTTGTTATAAAACCAGTAATTTTGGAGACATTTGACACAAAACCAGTTACTTCTTCGAAAATTCGCTCTTATAGCCATGCTGCATGATTGTTGAATTTTTTTCCGTTTATAGAGCCTATTTGGAGGCTTTTTATAGCGTGAGTAACCGCATGTTTCGCTGATTTTACTGCATACCTATGTTTTTCTTCAGATTTGTTATTTTAATTAATAAATTTATTAATTTACCTATGTATAGGTATATTTTATGAATTAATGAATGTAATAATAAATTTGTACTTTTTTTATTATTAAGAAATCTCATCTGAAAACATTTCACAGCTACGGAAAAAATCAAATGTCCCCGCGATCCTCGTATTTATTATTCTCATTTTCTATAAATCCCATTCTAATGAACTAATCTCATTGTTTGATTTTTCGATATTCATTTCCACTGGAATCGGTTCATTTCGTCCATGGATCAGATTGTTATCGAAACCCACTCACCTCGATGACGCCCGATCGCCAATTTCTTCTTCATTTCCCTGCCAATCGTTTTGTTTCTGTACTGAAGCTCGAGCAATAGTGTGATAAATTTATTATTCGATATTAAACGTTAAAGTTATAAAACTCGTTCATTTTCACGCGGTCCTACGTGACGCAGAAAATAATATTATTGTCGCCTTAGTAACATAGAATAGTGAATAGAAAAGACCTGGTATAGACCTGGTATATTGTTGGTGTGGTAGGTAAGTCCAGGCTGATTGTGGTTATCCATTATTGTGGGTTGTGTTTTTAATAAAACCACCTTGTAGCAGCCAATAATTTTAATAGAGGGGGGTGACGTTTCGGTCTCCAGTGTAGACCCTAATCATACCTATTGAACAGTAAAATATATATAAGAACAATCAACTCAGATCGACTAAACTACATGTAGATGCCGTAACTATTAAGTGACATGATCTAGGCTTACCTTACAAGATAAATTATACTAGGATGATGTATTTACACTAAGAATGTATTTTCACAATGAATAATGACTTTTATATACACGATGAGAGGAGAGAACGATGAGATGAAGAAAGTGGTTTACGGATGTGATGGAATGGGAACCAGCGAGACAGAATTACTGGATGGAGAAGATTTGTTCTACATGGATCTTTTTAAAATATCCATGTAGTCATAGCCTATGTGTGTGGTGTTGTGGATGAAGATATAATGAGGGTAAGTGGGCAAAGAATGAAGTGCTGGAGAGTATGGTGAGACTAGAGGTTGTCTAAGGTTTGAGGAGGCCCTGGTAGACAACACTCAGTCCTCTGACGTCTTGTTTATAATTAACAGTGTTATTGTGATTGTTAACAATATGGCACATTTCTTTAAATTTCCTTTTGAACGTGTTTTGGTCCTTGGACAGGATGGACCATTCATCAAAATGCGGGTGGTGGCTGGTCTCAGCAATGTGCTTGGCCATAGCTGTTTTGTATGTGTTCTGTGGTCCATTCTGGTACACGTCTCTTGCGTTTCTAATGTGCTCCTGTATTCTTTTTTTAACTATCTGTTTTGTTTCCCCTATATATATTTTATCACATGGAGGCTGGCAGGGTATGGCGTAGACAACATCTGATGTTTCATCCTTAGTTAGTGGTTTTTTTATTGTTGTGAACAGTTTTTTGTTGTTGTTTGGGTTTTTGTAAGCTATTTTAAGATTGTTATCATATTGTTTTAATCTAGTACCAATTGATGTTGATAAGGTACCGCAATATTTAATAGATGCATAATATGGACTATTTCTGTTTTGTGTGTTGTTGGTACCTGAAGGGTTTAATGTTGTGGTAGTATGCGTGTGTAGTTGTGGTTGTTGGGGGTTGGCAGTTTGGAGCATAATAGTGGGTGGTGTTGGAGTGGCGTTAAGGTTAGATATTGTAGCAAGAGTGGAGTATTTAATTTTTTTATCAGTTTATCAGGGAAGTTATTTGCTGCTAGGATAAGGGTGGTGTCTGCAATGATCCTCTTATGAAATTGGGGATGTGCAAGATGAAGTCGCCTATGAAGTCGCCTTCATAGGCGACTTCATCTTGCACATCCCCAATTTCATAAGAGGATCATTGCAGACACCACCCTT